>VXAB01001183.1:1151568-1243888 GCA_013399175.1 Odontophorus gujanensis
AAAAAAACAAACAACCAAAAAAAGGGTTTATAAATCCATCATAAATATTAAACACCAGAGTATACTGGCAAGTTCCCCTGAAAACAAACTTCAAGAAATAATCTCCAAAAAAGATGTCACAGCCCCTGGGAGAACTGACACTGGCATGCCATCAGATGTTGTCTCATAAGACTACATTAAGCATCTGACCAGATTTTAATTTCTGTAAAAACTCATGCTAATTTAAATTGCTTTAGATTTAATTAAAAATGCTTTTGTATAGAGATAATAATGTAACTCTGTTAATTAGTATCAAGTGGCATCTAGAGGGCATATTTAAAAACTAATCCGGAGAATAAATAGAGCTAATTAACAGTCAGAATAATGCTTTATGATTGTCCTTTGTTTATAAATGCTATAATATTCAACATGCTTATTAAACAAAATTAGTAATTAATAAATATTAAAGTTAATTTTAATGCCCTTTTAACTAAGGGGAATTTCTTCAGAACCATTTTTCATACCATGTGAACATGCTTCAATTCTTATCGGGGGGGAGAAGGCAGAAAGGGGAACCTCTGTATGACAAACCATGGAAATTCAACTAGAAGCAGCACATTCATCTCCCACAGTGCCGACCGTATGGGTTTATGAGCTTGCAGGGGATACTGAGTGAAGCATTTGTGTCTACTTGTTACTCTGCCAAGCAGGCACCACCACTGCTGTCCCAGAGGAAAAGTGGCTGCAGAATCTGCCATCAAGATCTCAACACTGCAAGAGCAAACAAAGAGCTGCGGTGCAAAGGGGTGAGGACTGCTCTGAGTTCTATTTCAGTATCTTTTAAAAGTGATGAGGTGCTCAAATACTGCAGGATGAGGACTGTACAAGAAAGCGGTGCTAGAAGTGATGATGCCTTGCCATCCTATCCCTTGACAAGAGTGGAGGTGACAGCTGGGCAATCGCATGCAACAGTAGATGAGCTTAGAAGAAAAAGGGCAGGCCAGGTTTGGCAAAAGATTGCTTCCATATGACTTTTTGCAGGCAAACATGAGGTCCTTCTGAGTCAGCTGGGCCAAGGCAGCTGCTGGGCTTTGAGCAGCACACGCGGAACTTGTGCTAGTTCTGGAAGAGTTCATGCAGATGTCATCAGAGCTGACCATGGCTGAAGGGCTCAGAGATGGCACTGTCTTCAAACGGAAGTTACTGCTATCTCACCTATGATGATAAATTTGAAGGGATCCTTTAAATCAAATACAACCACTGAAGTAGTTCCACCTGCATCATGTTTGCAAAGAGGATCAACTCCATCTTTCAGTATCCTTTAGTGGTTAAAAATCAAAAATAACTTCCCCCCCCAAAAAAAGAACAGAAATAATAGGCACTCTCATTTGGTAATTTGCATACACAGAGTGCAATTTTTGAAGCCTCATCAAATGCAACATGTCCTACTTGTATCTGCTTGTTATCCATAATTCTGCATATTCCTCCTTTTTTCAATGCCTTGCTAATGATGAAAAACCCTTTAGCTACCCAACGCAGAGTTCATTTCCAAAAAACAAAGCTCTGCTTCTGTCATGTCAAGGCTCCAGCATTACTTTGTAGAACAAACTTTCAGAATCAACTTTGAAGAGCACACAAAGAAGAAGTAATTATTGTTAACAAGATTAAAAGCTAGCCATAGGTCCAATAACTGCTGCTCTAACCTTTGCAAGATGACTTTCATGCCAGATTGCAGACACACGCTTCCTTCTGTAACAAGTACGTGTTCAGCCATAACAAGAACAAGTTGAGATTATTTACATAGTGTAGCTAGGTGTCAGCAGACACATACTGGCAGCACCTGAGATCCCAAACACCAGAGAAATGATCAAAGGAATTTATCTGTGTACTACAAGTTGGACTAGCCTCAAGTGCAGACAAAAGCACTGGAAGAAATATGAACATATGGTATAACATTTCCCAGCATGGCAAACAGCCATGGCAGCCACTTTTGGAGATATAATTAGATTGGGGAAGCAAAGCTGGAGAAAAACAAAGCCAGGCATGAACTCTGAAAGCATTTCAGCTCAAGGTCATTGAAATATTCGCCACGTAACATCATCTGTGATAGCATTCTACCTTTTCAGATTGCCATGCCAAATAAACCCTCAGAAACACAGTTGAAAATAATAAAAATGAAAGTGCACTACAGCGGTTAGTAATACTTTTGATGCTGTTTATTCTGGAGACTAAAACAAGGCAGTCACTCAAAATAACTATCAAAAATAATTGCTGGTTTCTCCAGAGCAGAAAGCAAATAAAAGCAATGTTTTTGCAAGTACGTAATCTGGAAAGGAGTACTTGTGACTTGTAAGCAAAAGATTCTGTCTTTTTTTCAATGATATAAATCTCTCTCATTTTAAGGCTTCCAAAAAAAAACCAACAACAACAACAACAAAAAAAAAAAAACAGTTAAGATAGTTGCTCTTTGAATTCATCTGCCCTGTGCAAAACTGCATCATTTGGGAGTTCTGAAAGGCACTGTGTGAAAGGAGACCTGTGGTTGCACATGGACTGTGACAAATGCTCCCCAGCTCTGAAACACTGCATGAATTTGGAATGGTCCTCCCCATAGTTTTCTACTGAAAAAGATGCTGCAATTTTTTTCAACCCTTATCCCAATAAGCTCAGCTAATTTGGGTATACCTGATGACTAAACCGGCCCACTGTGTACCAACACTGATTTGCAATTTGAAAGAGATACAGCTGCCCTTTCTAGAAACAGGAAACCATTTGGAACAGCACAACACTAAACAGTGAAAATATTAGGGTTGATATGAAGTCTCATTCATGATGCCCAGACTCTGCAGCCTTCATTTTAAGCTCTTTTATACTATACATAGGGTTCAGTGCAGGTGAGTTGGACACGATGATCTTCAAAGGGTCCTGCCAACTCAAATGATTCTTCTATGATCCTATACTAACAATACATCATCTAATATGGAGTAACATGACAATAATTAAAAATACTGTATATCATTCTAAGCTTCTTCACTGATCCCTCTGTTTTCAGGAACTTAATAGAGAAGCAAGGAGGCTGTGGCACTGCTAACAGGTTTCTCCTCCCATGCAGGGGACACTTAAGCATACCCCTGAGCATAGCTGGAGTTGGCTCAAAGATGCACAACATGGTCTTACATCTGGTTAAGGAAAGCTTAAGCAATGTAAAGGCCAGCAAACTATTCAGAGAATAAATACAGGATCGTAATTCATATTGACTTTCTCACTGCAGGTCTCTTCCTCAGTGTTTGCTTTAGAATGAAGAAGGAGCTGGTGACAAGCAGGGAGATTAAAAATACAAAACCTAAGGATTCCCTCTTCACAGAGACAGTGATTGCAGCCATAAAAGCATTGGTATAGTGAACCACACTGTCCCAGACCCAAGAGATAAAGTCATCTACTTTCCAAAGCTGGTCTTAAGGTTGTTTTACCAGTCCAGATAAAACACTTCCAGGGAACTTTTTTTTCTGAAGGGGAAATAACATGTTGTGCAAGTTAAGAAACTCCTCAAATATAAACTCATGGCCATTATCTGCTTGGGAAGATTCAAAGCAATAAAGACAGTGAGCAGCTTTCTACAAGAGTGAAGGAAAATCAGGCAAAACTACTACATAATTTGAGGAGGTATACATTAAAAAAGTGATTTAGTGAGTAATCTTTTACCTAAAACTCTCAATCTCTCTGCTCCGACTACCACTTCGTTGTCATCCGCAGAAAACAGCAATTTTCCAGAGAGGGTTTTCACCTCGAATTTTTGGCTGTGTGCTTCCACTGCTTGGGGACCTAGAGAGAGGAGATTTAGTATAAGCTTTGAGTGAAAGCGGAAGAAAACCACGTAGTAGTCTCCATACATTTGATAACCCCATTTGCTGAGATTACTCTAATGGCTCTGCTGACACAATCTGCATCCGATTCAACAAGCAGCAATGCCTGTGCTTTACAGAGGGTGACCACTCCATAGGAAAGGACACCCAAGTAACCCCTCAATCATTACAGTGTTTTTTAATACTTATGTATGTCATTAAATCGCTACTAACCTTGGCACAGCTGGGAAATTTTTACCAAAAGATGGAACCACAAATTGCAACGACTGCACCCAGCTACACTTTGAGAGAAGTGGTGCACCTTGCTTGGTCCTGTTAAATATGATACTGCTGACATGCATAGTCCAGTGAAAAAAAAACAAGCACAACACAAAACACAAAGAAACAACAGCCAGAAGCAACAGCACAAGAGTGCTCTGTTTTACAGCTGCAGTTTAAGCTTGGTCCCACCTCCCTAAGATGGTCAACCCTGGGACCATTGCCCCCCTGGAACTGCAGAAGGATAAGCCACGTAGGGAGTGGAACTGAACCATGTGTAGGCTGAAATGAACAGGAAGTTCTCCCACATCTCGGAAAGTTTACCGGTGAGTAAAACTTTCCCTCAGAGCTCTTGTTTTAATTCCACAGCTTTTCCTGCAGGCTGCTGCGCAGCGCAGTGCTGAAAGCCTCTAGCAAAATGCACTGCCGTGGAACCCGAAAAACATCAGCTGCCCTAACAGCAATTCTGTGCAGGTCTGTGGCTCAGACACTACAAAGAGCAGACCCCTCAGTTACTTGATCTCAGCTAAGCTTCACACAAATTGCCATCTTACAGCAGCCCCACACAGCTCAGGACAAACCCCAGCCTCCCTGCAATGTGATACTACACAGGGAAGTGACTGGGCTTTGCTTTACCTTTGCCACCTTCCTGAAGAGTCTCATTTCTTCAAAGTGGGTATTTTCTAACCCATCTGTACCCAGTGTTTGCCTGTATTAGCACCAGAGCACATGGACTCATGCGCATGGTTTGGACTACAGAAAAGTGAGACCCTTGTACATCTAGTTCTGCAGAAACACTCAGAAAACCTGCAGCCATCCTGAGAAAATATCACACTGTTGAGTTTTAAATTTGTTGTATATCTCGCTAATTAACTGCCTCCATATTCATCAGTGCAGTACATGCTATCCAGGACCATGTCTTCCATCTACTTGTGAATCAAAGCTGTTCCAAACCCAGAAAAGCCCTCAGTGACCAGGACATCACAGCAGGGACATCACCATCCAAGTCCTCTCAAGCTCTGCTGAAGAGGAGGTTCTTAGGGGAACCAAATACCCTCTTGTAAGTACATGCATAACCAACAAACTAAACAAGTTCTGAATGTGAAAATCTGCAAGTTCAGGGTTGAATTTATTCCCTTCCTCCGGGCCATTTTCATGCATGCCATTTAAACCACTGTTTTCTGAAGCTGCATATTTAATTATTTAATACTGTGACTAGAGGCCAAACTGCTATTTAAGCAAACCAAACAACTCAGCCTCGTGCAGAAACAGCATGTTTATGGATTACTGGCTCTGCTACAAAGCAGTACGTCTCCCAGTCCATAGATAAGTCTCGATAAATAAATATCTACTCCATATCGCACATAAATGCACACACACACACATATATACACACATATATATATGCATTTTAGGCTCTTTCAACCCAAATTACACATGCATCCATTCAAAGGCTACTGTGCACTGGGGATTAATGAAACACCCATTTATCCATCAAACACACTAATACTTGGGAACATCAGTATTCTTCATTTGAAGGAGGGCATAAAAAGCTCTAAATTGCCCAAGGTCCAAACCCAGCCACAGTCAATCAGCACTGTTCCCAAGATCTTAGGTAAGCTAAAAGAGTCTCAGGAAAATCCTGCGCCTGCTAGGACAGAGATGTCAGCCTGCATATGTTCCTCTTGACCCTGGAGTTGTACAGCTAACCTTTCTGTCCCTGGATTAGCTTTCAAATGAAAACGATGGTCTGCTTCGTTATCAGACAGCACCAGCCAGCTGCCTCTCTAGCACTGCTTTCATGTCTCTACCTTTGTTTCTACAAAGCAGAGCAAAGTTTCCATTTGTTCTCCACAAAGACACCTGGGCTCCCCTCCGGCAAGCTGTGTGAAGCCAGCACAGCATCCCACAACACACCTGCTTTCATCCCTCTGCAACAACTCCACACAGCCTTTCCCCCTCCTTACCTGTTACAAGGCGAGTGAGGACTTTTGTCTTCTCATTGAGGATGTTCACTGTAACGTTTCTGGCAGACTGGAAGTATAATGGGTTGCCCTGGAATGAGACCATAAGAGCAAGTACGTGAGATCAGGACAGCTTCATGGCTAGGGATGGGATGAAGGTGCAGGTTTAGCTGCTTGTGCCCTTGTGTCAATCTGTGCCTGTCTCATCATCACACGGTGCTGATGAAACCCAGAATAGAAATGAGCTTATCCAGAAGTGGTGGGAGAAGGTGCCTAGAGACAGGCAAATTTCCTTTCCCATTGCTTTCCAAACTCCACACAAGCATACTGGTGCAAGGTTGTTTTCTGAGGCTCCGTATATTTGTGTTAGTTTCTGATCACAGAATCATTGAGGTTGGAAAAGACCTCTACGATCCTCTAAGATCCAGTCCAACTGTCCACCCACCAAAACTGCTCACTAATCCATGTCCCTAAGCACCACATTTATGTTTTTCTTGAACATGTTTATTGTCCAAGATAAAGTCATAGTCTACACCTCTGTTTGGCTCAGAAAACATCCCAAAGTTTACCCTTGTTATAGAGACAGTCAGCTTTACTGCCAGTATGTGCCAATCAGCTTTCTATCTTCAGATGCGCAGATGATGTTGGACCTGACCTTAGTTTCCTGAAGTTCATGGTATTTTGGGAGGCTGATTACAGCAGTGTGTTTCAGAGTCAAACCTGCAATATTGCACATAGCCTCAGATGGCTCCAATGCTACCTACACTGCACGGACATGTGATGTCGTGCACAGGGAGCTGTGAATGAGAAAACCTTGCTAACATGCAGAAAGCGCCTTTGGTCCCAGAGCAGTTATGAATCATCCAGCACTAACAACCACCACCATCCACGCTGGGATGCTTCAGACCAGACCCATCCCATCAGGTCTGGAGACAGAATCACAGAATCGTTAGGGCTGAAAAAGATCACTAAGATCATCTAATCAACCAACAACCTGTCCCCAGTGTGCCCACTAAATGCAACAAGTCATGAAGCCTTCCCCAGTCCTCACTTGATTACACCAATTTCTGCCTATTTTTCACATGTATGCTTTAAATACACCTCTGAGAAAGGACCTAGAACAGCTGCTAACACACGAGAGCCATGCAGCTACCTGGCACCACCCAGCTCAGGTATTTCTCCCACAGAGCGAAGCCAAAGGAAACCCACAGTGAAAACCATCTGGCTCCTTCTGTGTGCAAACACATCCAAGACACCTGGGAATCTGTGTTTCCTCTAGGCAGCCCCAGTTCTCACAACTGGGTTTTCAAAGGCTATTAGCCACCTAAGGCACTAACATGGGGTGACTCCAACTTAAATCAACCACAAGTCTAATGTGTGAGGCAGAAATTCACTGCCAGCAGTTCTTCATAATGTCTAAAGCAGGTAGCTGAATAAACTAATTAATCAGCTAAGCCAGAGGATTAGTAGAGGGGATGGAAGAGCAAGAAAAACAGCAAGAAGATGAAAATTCTATGCCTGTGCACTTCTTACACTGCACTTTCTTCCCAATGTTTCAAAATCTTTCAATTAAGAATGAACATTCAGGATGGGAGTGGAGGAGTGTGTAGGTCAGGCATGTTCTCCTTGCTTCCTGAATTTATAAGGAATACAATTAATATTTGTATAGATGCTGGTTTTCTGGATCACAGCAAAAGAATTAGGCAGCTTGCATATAAAGGAGCACAGGGACAAACTCTTTGGAGTCATGCACTGGAGATTCAGTTGCTGAAGAATTCCCTGCAGCAGTGAAAACGAAACTAAAAACCTCACCCCAAACGACATTGCATGTGCACAAATATTCATGCCAATTACATTTGTGGCTTCAAGTATTTGTGCTGCATTCACCCAGGAGATCAGCCTTCTAGGAAAAAAAAAAAAGAGGAGGGGAAATGGCATTTACTCCATCGATTGTTACTAGAACATTATGGCAACATTCAGACTGCTTGCAACTGAACTATACTGTAAAACTAAAAATAATTCAGGGAAAGAATTCCACATCTTGACTTCTGGACCTTGGACAGGTTTCACAATGATTTACTCAACTCTTCATACACTAAATGAGGACAAACTATCCCTATATACATCTGTAATGTATTTGACAGCTTAAATTACATATGATCTGAAATGAAAACATTAGTAATAAGTTAAAAGTAAGGAAAAATTGTTACCGTACAATCATTTGAGTTGGAAGGGACTTTTAAGGTCATCTGGTCCAACTCCCTTGCAATGAGCAGGGACATCTACAGCTACCAATGACTGGTAAATATTTTGCTCTTTTCTTAATTCACTTTGGGTTCTTCTACCAAGCACCTGGGAGTTAATGTTGATGACTATTTTATTGTTAATTGCATAGTAAAAAAGATGGCTTCGCTTGAAGACCTGCTTCCTCTGCCATTAATTCCCTCCAGCCCTGACCAGAGGAACCTAATTCAAATACCACTAGAAATAGCAATTTACTGCTAGGTTTTCATTTTACATGTACAGACAAAGGATATTTTAAAGACTACAACATACAGATTGCTACAACATACATAATCTAGAGTCACAGATGGGACTGTGACCACTATGGAGCATAGAAAGGTCATGTTTTTGACTTGCACTGTTTGACTTTTTTTATGGAGTTAAGCAAGCAAATAAAGTGTTTTGAAAAGGCCAGGAAACCTTCTAGGCAAAATTAAAGTAGGAAAAATCATTCAAACCCCAAGACTGGTTAAAACTTTAAAACTCTGCTACTGATCTGCATAACTGGAGGAGTACTACAACATAAACCAAGTGTTGCAGAAAAAAAGCTGCCCCAAAGAAGTCTTACAAGATGAGATAAGAGCTGGCATCCATCTATGAAAAACTTAAAATACATAATCATAACTTGAAATATTCATCCCAGCACAGTCACCTCGTTCACTGCTTTGGAGCTCAGATTCATGCAGCTTTAAAAAAAAAAAAAAATTTCTCTAATGGAAGAGTTATGTTTTTATTGGTCTGCAGAGAAGGAACATTTCAAGCACTTAATGCAACGCCTGCTCCCATTTCCATGATTCTTCTTCCATTAAGAAATGAAAATAGATGAAAAAAAAATGATTTGCTTTTGCTGAAAATTCTGCAAAATTTTGTGTCCATCACCTTCTGTTTACAAAAGTAACAACGTGACATATTTTACACACTGAACACTTAAAAAACTTCCCGTTGTGAGTTTAGTGATGATGCCAGCTTCCTCCAACCACACACACGAGAATTAACAGACTAAAGCATTAATTCATTCTTAAAGTGGTTAGAAATAATAAGTGAAAAGGGGAAAGCTTTCAGTTCTCTTAGCATTTCACGTTATCGTGACACAAAGTGGAGCATTGTGGCTCACTTCAGCAAATGGAAATCTAGATCAATAGAGCATCACAGAATAACAGAATCATTAAGGTGGGAAAAGACTGCTGGGATAAAACTGTCAACCTATCTCCACCATGCCCACTAGCCCAAGCCCCTTAGTGCCTGTAAAGGACCAGCAAAACCACATTCTGACATTCTGGGGCATGCTTGGTATGTGTGAAATCACAAACTTTATAGACTGTTAGTTAGAATGCAAGCATGCAATAAATAACCATGATTTTAATCATATCACTACAAGTATAAGACATACCACATTTCTGAACTATAATGGGCAATAACCCAGATCAGAATCTTTCTAGACAAATAATATCAAAGAAATTACACATATGTTACTCTGGGATATGATGCAAAGAAAACTTTAGAGGAATGAAAACTGGATGTAATGCTTTTCTGGGTTTAGAAAAACAGAAAAAAGAAACTTTTTTTAGGCACCAGAGTGTCTAAAAGAGGTTCCGTCCATTTCCTCAGGAAAGCACATTTTTGATAATATAAATCTAGTATTTCAGATCAAACAACAACCCCACAAATTTCCCTGTCTGCATGCTATCTGATGTACTGAGAAATGTCTTTTTCTGTCCCTTCACTTTTATTACAAATACTGCTATAACGTTTCCTTGCCCCTCTCTCTAACACAAGCACAGGCTGCTCCCAGTCCAGGTGCTGGGATTAACATGCTCTTCACGCTTGGATTTGGTTGCTGAAACTTTAATCTTACAATGGCCATCTGTGAACCTCACTGCTGTGTAGAGTTTGCAGAGCTCTAGCTCATGTTCAAGGCAGCCATCCTGTGGCACTGCACTGAACCACAGTCTCCGATTTAACTGCCTGTGCAACCTGCAAATTAAATTAGCAGTCACTCCTTTCTGACACCATTTTATATTGCAGGTTCTTTCAGTGCTCACTTAGATCATTCAGGTGGAGAAACAGAGCCACAGACACTGATGAGAATTGGATACCTGTTTTGCTTTCTGCAGGTTTTCTTGTTTGCATCTGACATGTTTCAAGCACTCTCCTTGCAAGATGCTGACCCCACCCTGGGCCACAATTCCATTCACAGAATCATACGCTCATTAAGATTGGAAAACACCACCGTGATCATTAAATCCAACCACTCACCCATCACTACCATGCCCACTAACCACATCCCCCAGTTACTGAGCACAGTTGAGGCTGGGATTCTTCGAGGACCATTTCTCAATTTCCAGCCCACCACAGACCTACTGTTTACCTTTGCAGAAAATCTTATGTAGCAAACACCCATCATTCTGCCTATTACGCCAACACTTCTTCAACAGCAGACTTGATCATAACACAAATGTTTACACACAGAAAAGAAACTGCCACACCTATTCAACAGATTAAACTGTTGAGCATACTGCAGAATGAAGGATTTGAATAGTTCAAAAAATATGTCAAAACAGTGTAGCTTGTTTACCCACTAAGCAGTGAGGTATTCAGTAAAACAGAGAAGACTGCAAAAGGTATCGATTGACTGCTAGGCTAAACACATGGCAAACAAGCCCTAACAGCTCGCTGGGTGTTTTTCTTCAGCTCACTCTGGAAGAGATGGTAAAATCGCATAGATCAGAGACCAAAACAGAAAAAAAAACCCACTCTGGCAGCCCTCATTTGCAGCTGAAGCAATCCCAGCTAGAGCTGTCTTTAAGGAAATTCAATAACAGATGTTTTAGGGAATTATTCAAAATATGTGGAAATCTTTTTAAACTTTAACAGGCAATTTAAAAATAATGCATCACAATCAATGTCCTTCTGTCTTGGATAGTTAAAAGCAATAGCTTTGATTTGATCTTATGGATTCAAAGAGTCTGCACAGTAATTGCACACGAAGCTTGTGGAAATAATGAAAATGTTGAATTTCCTGCTGGCTTGAAATATGTAATGAGAAAAATTAAAATACTAAAGCTTAATCCAAGTCAGAGAGGAACAGTCTGGAGATGCCCATCAGAGCACCATTTTCTCACTGACATACAGAAAAACCACACTGCTCTCTACATAGCTGGGCTGTCAGAGGGCAAAACCATGTTTTCTAGAGTGCAACCAGGCAGCCCACAATGAGAACAAAAGCGTTCCTTCACCTGTCAGAGAGCCACAAACTTCCCTGTATCCTTGGGTACTGTTTTAAAGAGCTGCTGATAAAGTATCCGTAGGGGCTATAACAAGTGCATTCCCTTCATGACTTCCAAATAGTCCTACTACAGCTACATGTAATAACAGTACTAATAACAGTGCTAACAGCAGCAATACATACTCTTGGATTGTGTTTCCATGGGTAGGGATATCACAAAGCCTCAAATGAGAGGAGGTTGAATTCTGAGATGGAAAAAACCCATTGATGCTGATGCAGTCTCTTCTTGCAGGCACTGAGTTAAACTACTTGCAAACATCCCTCCTACACAAAACCTGGGATAAGCAGTGATTTAAACTGCTTCCAAACAGCACATTCAAATTGACCAAATCAGTGTCATGTAGTGGTGCTGCAGACATCTAATTTCCCCCCAAGAGGCTTGTTATTTTAAGATACTTGACAAATATTTGTGCAATGCTTAATCTCTTCTCTTAAAAGATCATTGGAAAATCCTGACAGCAATTCTTTGTGAAGATTGGGATAGGGGAAATGGATTGGAATAACCAAGATATAACCTGTAGCTTGTCTGGGCTGAGCACACAAAAAGATAAACAGCTTCATCCAGAACTTATCTTCCATCAGATAAAGGCATGTTTGCTACTGGATAGCATAAGTCTACCCTGCCCTCTGCTTTGGCTCTATTTGCTTTATTACTGGACAAAAAGCTACACAGAATCATAGAATCACAGCATCATTAAGGTTGGAAAAGATCACTAAGACCATCTCGTCCAACCACTGACCCAGACCTACCATGCCCACTACTAACTGTGTCCCTCAGTGCCACATCTCCATGTTTCCTGAAAAACTCCAGTAACAGTGACTGCCTCCTTGGGCAGCTTGTTCCTACTAGAAATCTCCTGTTCTCAGTTCATTTCAAATCCCAGTTCCCAGATGACTGTTGACACAGATAAGATTAAATTAGTATCACTGATCCGCTTTCATATTCCAGTATGACTGCTCTTTCAACAAAGGAAAGCATCAGCAAAACTCTCACTGGATGCCACTAATGGCAGTATCCTAACCACAAGATGCCCAGAACATGTTATAAGGACAGACCAAACAAAGCAGTCCTGGACTCGATCCCAAGCATGCATTGCATTCCCTGAGTCCTGTCTTGGAGTGTGCCCTGAAAAGCTCCGGGCTGACCCCAAGAAAACATAGGGATGAGGAAATAATCAGGTAAAATGCCTTCAGAATTCCCAAGAGATGCTGCTGAGCAAGCAACTGGCACCTCTGTGAATCACAGCAAACCTCGCCAGAACATCATACAGACATGGTACACCTGAAAAGCAGACAGAGCACTGGGCAGCATCTACCTTTGGCCGTGAAGAAGACAAACTTGGGAGTATCCAATGAGCCCATAAGGTCCTGCTTAGCAGCAGCCCAGCTTTCATCTGCACCAACTGAGATCCTGCACTTCAGGCCAAATTGCAAATCAGCCACCACTGTTTCTATTTAAGTTGCCATATAAAAGAAAACCAACAGATCCTCCTTCTGCTTCTGATAGGGCTCCTCACAAAAAGAACAGGATTTGTCCAGGAGTCTTCTGGATCAAAAATTTAAGTCACGTAGCTAAATCCCTAGGTGCTAGATTGAAAACATCCTTTAAAATTATTTGAACATACTTTTTTGTTGTCTAATCATTGAGTCTCTGCTGATCTTGACTTTGTCCTTCAAATGGCTGAGTAAAACGTTCATGTAACTAAATCCCTTTTTTAGTAAAACTTCTGATTTGACAGTGTAAGCTTTTCATAACAGAATGAAAGCAAACTGTGGATGCAATTGATAACAAACAGATTAAAATGAAAGCTACAAAATGCCCCTGTACATGTTATATTTCTTTCTAAAGATGATTTCTTTGAGGAAGGAGGCAATGGATCCAGTGCAGAGGTCTGTATCCTTTTGCTTCTAAAAACAAACCCTTTCCACAAGTGCCGTGCACTCAAGTCATGTAGCCTGGATCAGGGACAGAGCTGACACAGCCCTGACCTGCAGTTGGCACTCAGGGACATAGATCTAGAAAGTCATGGGCTGACTCAACAAGCTGTAATCCAACCTCTGATATTGCTTTAAGTATTCAAACCTTTAAAGCAAAGTACTCAAAGTCCCTTCAATGCAAACAAAGTGGAGTCATGTTTGCAGAAAGATAGACTATGAAGTTCAGAACAGTTAAGTAAAAACACTGTGTTCCCACCCAACATGACACAGTTTAACAGCATATATACTACACGTTGGAGTTTTATGCCCAGCACTACAAAACCCCCTCTTTTATGGCAATTCTTGAAGTTTGTTTTAATGACAATGGAAACAAAAGATAAGCTTCCCATTGCTACATTAAAGCAATTACATACATCTCTGACTCTTCTTTTAAAGTGCAAAGAAGCCAGGTCTGTGGTGTGAGATCTAAATGACTAGATTCTGCTTCTGAATGGCTACCCAAGGGGTTTTACATCCTTCTAAGCAATTTATTTTTGGCAGTCTAGGGGTTCCTCTCTTTAGAAGAAATCCTGTAACGTTCTCGTGAACACAGTGCTTAGAGAGTGTGGCTGATTCCTCTAGATGCTTAATCAGCAGCCGTGCAGATGAGATTCTTCTGAAAACTACACTGAACTGTGTCTGCTGACATCAAAAACAACACCGAAAATATCCCTGAGGGATTACATCTGCAACTTCTTCTTTCCCATCCTTTTTTCTTTTTTCTTTTTTTTCCTTTGCTGGCTCATAATACAACAGAAAACACAGGCGATGTGATGGCAACCAATAGACATACACATAAAAATAAAATGCAACTGAGAGCGCTGGAATTCTATTCAGTGTCCGTAGGGGTGGGAAATCTGGACTTGTAAGGTATGAAGGCTGCTGCACTTCTACAAAACTGTCTGCATTGGCAAGGTCTCAGCTGAGTACTGCTGCCTGCCTGGGCTGGAACCTGAACGAATTGGATGTACTGCAGAAGTCCTCCACTGAGACAGCCCCAGACAACACCTGAGGAGAGGAGAACAGTACAGCTTATACAACGAGCAAATAATCCTGAAAATGCTTTGAGCCCTTCACTTCACTCTGAGTTCACACTATGGCATTATAATGGAGGTGTTCAAAGGTGCTCAGAGTATTAACTGCATCTCAGGGAAGCAGCTCTCCCTCATACAGACTAAGCTGGACGAGAACAATTGTGATGCTCTTAAACAGGACAGCAGTGGCCTTAGATTCTCAGCACATTAATCACCTCTTCCCAATGGAAATTAGCTGGGCATTCATCATTGCAATTTGTTTGAATATTTCTACAGAGATAGCTAACCACAGAGGCTGCTCATATCAGACCAGGAGGGAGCTCACATAGCTGATCCTATACACAGAGGGCATGGCAGCAGCAAGACTATGGCTTTGTTCTAACTTACAGCCTATTTCTGCCTCAGGCTGTCCTAGCTATGGTCAGATCCTGGTGGTGACAAATCTCCAGTTGAAGTGAATACACTGTATGCATGCACTGGGCAACAGGAGAGAGGGAGAGAACTGAAGAGAGCTCTGCTGAGGTTTAAAATATTCTAAATCATCCAGCTATATTGCTACCCCAATGCTCGTAACTTTTACTCCAGACAAGCGTGCAGATCTCTGTTCATGTGTTTTCATTTTTACAGCCTTTCTGGTATGCCTGCTGCCTGCCTCAGACATCTTTTAAAACTGCAGTTAAATCATACCTCACTATGTATATATGCTGCTTAAAGACAATATTACAATTATACAGAACGAGTGGCTTCTGATTTATTTTCTCCTACTATCAGTGTTACTTGGACCATAATACAACTAGAAACCATCAGAATCTCAGTCACTGAGCTGTATAAATATATATACTTTTCAGAGTACATATTGTTACTACAAAGAGAGGAATGATAATATTTTCCAAAAGTCTGATTCCACCAGAGACTCCCAAGTTCTGCAGTGCTTGCAGCACTTTTGAAGCACTTTGTTACTGCACTCTATAATGCCAATTACATATAAAGATATTTTTCTCCTGTAAGTCTACTAACATGGCTACCTCTGAACATTGATAGGCCAAGGGGAAATGGTTTCCAACTAAAAGAGTTTAGGAAGAAGGGGTTTTTTTATGATATGGGTGGTGAGGCACTGGCAAAGTCTGCCTGGAGAAGGGGGTGTCACCCCCTCCATGGGGATAGCCAAGGTCAGGCTGGATGGGGCTCTGAGCATCTGAGGGAGCTGTGGGTGCCCCTGTTCATTGCAGGGAGGATTGAAACAGATGGTTTTTAGTGGTCCCTTCTAACTCAAACAGTTCCATGATTCCTTTGAAATCTAACGTTCCTTTGTGTTGGGTCACAGATCACTTCCGGAATTAGGTTATAGATGGCCATGCCAAATTATGTATTCACACACTACACAAAACACAGGCAAAATCCTCACAGAGGCCCCTGACGTTACCGAAATTCTGCTGCTGCTAATAAGAACGGAATACACTTCCATCTGTCTGGATTGGGAAAAAGAATTCATGAGGCTCTGATTCATCTGCAGCCATATGCTATATGCAGAAAATACTCATGGACACACAGACATATGCAAGGTAGCCAGCAACAGAAATCAAATCAATCACAGATCACAGCGTGCGATTTGCCTAATTATGAGTAGCACCTCACATTTTTTATGGACGCAAAAAGCGCTTTGTGAATGAGCAGATGGCATTGCTATGGGATGGCACCGTCCTCGACAGTTGCAGATGCAGAGCACTTACACAGCATGCTGAAAAAATGACACAACACAAGCTGGTTCCTGGGAAAAAAGATTCAAATTGAACAAGTGTCACCAAACAAAATACACGTATTTATTGATGTTCTGAACTTATCTGATCCAGCCACTCTCCTCAAATCAAATACAGGCACACAGGCCAGGGAGTGATGCTATCTAGACATCATTAAAGTCTCTTAGATAGAACTGTCACGTGTGCTGTCTAGCATAGGAAAGCAGAGATGGAGACCAACTTGAGTCTAGCTCCAACCCGCAAACAATTTAAATCCACACAAACAGAATCAATAGGAAGAAGCCCTGCAGAGAAAGCAATTACACTGCAAAAGCAACTATATTACAGCCTGGTTACGGCTGGAAGGCAGGACACAGAAGGCCATCCTTGCTGATGTGATTACCCAGGGGAGCTCTCCAACACATCTGGTCTGTGAAGTGACAAGGGTCAGCCCGGACATATTCCTGCAACCAGAACATCTCTGCTTCTGGACTGCTGTTACAATTATAGGGCTCTTCATGATGAGACCTGTCCTCCAGGTTTGCCATGTGCCATAGGCAAACGCTGACCTGTACATTGGGAAATAGGTTTGAAGAGCTCAGTGTGCTCTGCTTTTCAGTAGCGCTGTGGGAGTGCTAATCTCATTTCTTAGAACTGCTATTATTTATTAATTGGAAACCGTACACTTGCTCCCTTACACAAAGAAATACCATGTGACCATTCCTGGGGGTAGAAAATTCAGCTTTCTATACAAATTCTTGCTTTTATTTATGGTTACTCTGTTTTTTCTTTCTCTCCTTTTTGCTTCTTCCCAGCTCCCAAGCAGTTCCAGTCACATACTCTGGTGTGACAGGTTTGAAGCAGCTACAAAATGATTGATGAAAAACATACTTTGGCCTTGTTGTGGGAATGCTTTTTGTAGAAATATACTGAGTTAACTCTGTATGTGCATATTTGGGAAATCAGGACACAAAGAATGGCTGGGCCCATGAGTACACCTCTGATAGAAAAGTAATTGCATCTGCTTTAATTATGATGTGGAGTTACTGCATTGCTGACATATTTGCACAGGTTGGTTTTCAATTCCTTTTTTCTAACCACTTTGTTTCTGAAATGATGGATACTCTGCTTTAAGAAGGACATTCTGTCTGTCTACATGACCAGAGAAAGACTTCCCCACAGGAATAAACATCAGGGCCCAAACCATGACCTGCAGTGAGGTAATGTCCATGTGTGAGTTGTTGTCAGACAGGAGGGAGAACTGCAAACCTCCACCCCAGGAGAGACAGTACATCGAGCAGGCAGGGCAGCAGTAGACCCGAAGAGAGAAAATGGCAGATGCAGCTAAGCATGTGACGTGATGTTGAACTGATTTGGAGGAAAGATGCTAAATCCTGCAGGATGCTGCTACACAGAACACATGCACCTACAGAGAGAACATAAGAGCAGATGTCAGACCAGTGGGACATTGCATGAGCAGTAACGAGGAGCTCTGTGGTGAGATTTGACTGCATCTCACAGCAGCCATTCAACAGATACTCTTGGGTATCAACTTCAAGGCTAAGAGAGCAGAAGAGCATACAGTATTGCCAACGAGTTAAAATACATTCCCAACCAACATCCCTGGGGCTAGGGAGTGGTACTTCAGTAGAAGGCAGGCTCTCAGAAAGAGCAGCAGATGCTTTTTACATGCCTGGAAGAAGATAGGAATGTTGTTTGGGAAAATGGGGAATAATGGCAAATGCAGCCAGAGAGATCTCAGAATCACAGAACTGTAGGGTTTGGAGGGGACCTCTAGAGATCATCTAGTCCAGCACCCTGCCAAAGCAGCTCCCTAGACCAGGTTGCACTGGTAGGCACCCAGGTGGGTCTTGAACATCTCTGGGCAACCTACTCCAGGGCTCTGTCACCCTTACTGAGAAGATGAGGATGAGTGAGGGTAAAGTAGAGCACTGGAGACATATGAAAGCCCAGACCCAGGATTACTCTTTGGGCAATCAGTAGGTGGCTCAGTCCGACTGGTTGTTGCCACGGAAGACATCTGCCTCCTGACGTTTTAATTCCTGAAGTTCTTTCAAAACTCTGCTGGAGCAAAATGGATCAGTGAAGACACCGGATCAGTGGCTCCCACCAGGAATGGGTGCAGGGAGGGTCCTTTCTGCCTGCTCCTGTTTCTCTTACTTGAACTAAGCTACAATTCCCAGAATGTTGCATAATGGATAATGTCACAGAGAAATTGAAAACATGCTGCCCTCCCAGCTGTGTACAACATCAAGGTTCATCATTTATAAATAACAGTTGGGATCTGAAGGAAACAAACACATAACAGAAGTCTCTTTATAGCAGCAGCTGGGGATTTCAGGAATGCAGCAGCATTGCAGATACAATGCATAGGATATGATCTTTATGTAAATAGAGAAGGATGTCCTGCTAAAACCTGGAAGGGATAGGCTCTGAACTCTGAGCCATAGGAAACACGTTCAGGTTCATCCCATTAACCCACTGAATGACAATTGTGGGACTCTGGAACCCAAGTCACCAAACAAGCTCAGGTTGATCACTTAATCTTGATCTCTTTGTGTGTATTTTGATTATGGATTATTTGGCCATTCCACACAGCCTTCCCCTGTGTGTACAACACAACAGTTTATTTGCTTCAAGGAAAATATCAACTGCTCTAAGGCAATGAACAGCTATGTCTTCTTTGTACTTCTAACCTGCAAACCATACCTAGAAAAATAATAATTTTAAGAAAAAGATTTGTTCTTCGAGATGAGCCCTATCAAAAGAAAAAACAACAGTTTTTTGGGTAAAGAACTGTAAAGCTTGTTGGACAGGGGAGCCTTGTTCTGTTGGATAAACAGCATCTCTTCTCCCTCAATCAACCTGATTGTAATTTCATTTGTTTCTCTGCTTTTAAATATTGATATCTTACAAAGCCTCTCATTAGAAAAACACATCTTACTCTTCAGCTGTACTGCCTTGGGCTACAGTCCTGTCAGATCTCATCCAAGAGGAAGGTTCAGCTTGTATTAGTTCTTGAAAAAGACTTCCCAAGCACTGTGAAGAGTGATATGGATGATTTGGCGAACAGCATGCTTCTCTCTAAAGCGTCACCACTCATTCATGGTGACATTGGCACTTTTTTGGCAGCTGCTGTTGGTTTCTTAGCACAGAAGCAGAACTTGGGCATTAACTGCCTTTATTCACTAAATGCCCCATGACAAATTCATCCCTTGTCTAAATCAACAGAGAGACAGTGGAAAGGTATCACGTTTTGCTCAGTAAGAAAATGAACTAGAAACACAATATCAGGCTGCAGTTGGATAGAAAAAAGCCCAAGTTATAAAAGCCACTTTCTTTGCATAGTTGTAGACTACAGATAAAGAATACAGACAAGTGTCCAGTATTGATACCATGCAAATCCTGGCATACATTTACTCATCACTTTTGTGAACAGAGATTTACAAATCCAATTTTGCATTGCTTCTTTTGGAATAAACTTTAAACAAAACCTTCCCTTGTAGACCATAACAAAGAACTTTCCAAAGGAAAACATCTTCATCCTTAAATTACTGTAGTTTCCATGCCAGCATCTCAACGTCTCGAAGGAAAATGCTTCTCTATTCCATTCACTCCCTTCCAGAGTTGCTCAGCTTCCCTTGCTAGTATGTTAGATACTCACATAGCTCCAGCAGGGAAACAAATGCAAAGCTGCATGACACCTCACCTCCAAATATGCTGTTTAACCATATCAGCTTTTATTTGAAAATATCTGCCAGCTAGCACACTTGAGGCACGTGATCCATTAAAAGGAACATGCACATGGAGACAGGACTCCTCACACAACTTCTCAGCTCCTGTAAGAGCACATGAGCAAGCCACTTTTCTTGCCCTTATCCCTATTGCCCATCCCACTCTCCACCTATTAACAACACAAAACCCTTCGGGAAGGGCTCCCTTTGTGTTTGCACAGGCAGTAGAGACTCCCACTACTGGCTTGACTGCCGTATTCATGCAGCACCTGTAGAAATTATAGGGCATGATCCAGGAGAGAAACCAATGTACACTTAACTTTCTGCATATTAATAGCCTCATCAACATCACTGAGGTAACCAATGTCTGTAAAGAACGCATATAATTAGATATCTGGTTAGACTGAAGACCAAATCAAGGATTCACTGACATACCAGAATGCCAGTCTCTGTGAAAAGATTTAAAGCCTCTTCTACCATGTACATACTAGCATCCTGCACCCCAACAACGTGCCGCTAACACCAGAATGGGATTGTCCCTTCCTGAAAGACACTGTACAGGGGAGCAGACAGCCAGGCACAGCCCCAAACAAATAGAGATCGAAAAAGGAGATGTTCCAGCCAGGGAGATGTTAGCAGCCAACGAAATCTCACTTTTACTTTCAAACGATGCAAGTCAGTTTTCCCAAGAGCCTTAACCAATTTGTCCTAAAAGAACAGGAGCAAATTCAGAGTTGTTCTTGTTTTACGCTGAGCTCCTTCTCCAAATCCAACATCTGTCATCTAGAAGCAGAACAATCAGAGAAACTCTTATTACTGGCAAAGGAGCTTGTAAATGAAACCTGGAAGGTCTGATTTTTGCTTCCTGTTGCAAATCAAAGAGCAGCCAACTGAACTGTCTGTAAAGCCCATTGTGTGTGCCTGCACTTGCTAATGACAGCACAGCTTGTCTTGTCAAGTAACACTTGCCTTATGAAATACATAACTTTGCTTCTGAAATAGTTTTGACAGCAGAGGAGCTGCAGAAGTGTTTGCTGTCCTGTGGTAAGAGGATATGAAGCTCTGCTTTTGGGGTTTCCTGAAAACATCAGAAAACACCATTCTGCTTCTTTATAATTGGATCTCTCTATTTGCCTTTTAGTGTTTCCTGAACCATTCTGTCTCTATCTTCTATCTACACTGTATGAAGTTTTATTTCTTTTCGACTTCGCAGTGTTACGAAGTTGTTCATGCACTTTGGGATTTCCAAAGCAGCCAGGATCCTGACTGTCAGCAGCAATGTCTAGACACTGGAAATCCTTACGTTCAAAGCCTTTGCCCACGAGAGAGAGAAATGCAGCAGAACACAACCCCGTTCCTATCCCTGAGCAATTTCAGGTGCTTCGGAAAGCTTACTTCCTTTTCAGTCTATTGCTTGTTAAGATGAAATTTGGATCATGTTTCGGACTGATAATTCAAGACTACTCCACAAATGCCTCCAATCCCATGGGTTGGTTCAGGTTGGTTGTAGTCGAGTATCAGTGTAGCTTCTGTATTAACAGTAATGTCTGCCCAGTAAGAACAGAAGGCAACAGAATACACCAGATCAGTAGGTGAGACTGATGTATCCCACATTCAACTCCAAGTAATCTCTCTCTCTCTCTTGTTTTTTATTTTTTTTATGTAATATTAAACACAGAAAAATAAGGACGGTGTACAGCTCCTACAGGTATGCATGCCTGTAGAAATAATGAGAGGCCATAATAAATGGCTAATTAAGAAAAATGAGCTTCATAGAATCTTCCCAGTTCATTTACAGAGGTAGCACACAACTTGGAGATGGTGGACCCAAGCTGAAATAACAGACACTGAAATTGTTGTGCATGTTCGAGGACAAGAAGAAACTGTCTGCCAAATTCATTCAGCTCAGCCATTTTTTCTTTCAACTTTAAAATCAATAAATCCATGTCTTTTCTTTTTCCTTCTGGAGGAATGAACTAAATCAAATGTTCATTTCTCTCTTGGTTCTACCGTCTGCACTCTTGTCTCAAGGATCACAACTCAGCTAAAAACACAACATTCGTTGATTTGCAACATTTCTGTGGATATATAGCCCTAACACAACTCAGTCCTGCTGTCATACTCTTCAGAGCTGAAATGCTCTGGGATCATGGTAAAAATGCAACGCAAAAGCTTTGAGAGCACAGAGCATCCAACCTTAACCTCACAGCTCACTTGGAGCTGCGGTGCACATCGCTTGTTTTTATGACCACTGAGTTCAGCTGCAAACGTTTGAAATGAAAAGGGGAAAGGAATCAGACCAGAGCAGCAAAACAAACACCAAAAGGAACATCTCCCCACGCTTCATACAGCCAACTCAAGCAGAGAAACATCACCTTTTGAAGGGAAAAAAACTCATTCAAACTCAGAGATCATTTGGGAAATTCTCACTCCCCATGTTTGGATTTGGGGCTGCAACAACTGTATGGCCCAAACTGCCCATCTAGAAGACAGAAACCACAGACTGCAAGTGTTTATCCAGTCCGTGGAGCAGGTACTTCTGCAAAGACCACAATGAGTTTTCGGGACACAAAATCTCCACTGATGTTAGGACAAGAAAGCACAAAAGCAGTGTACCCAGGGTTGGTTTAGAGGTGTGCCCATAATATAGACAAAAGCTGAGGTAGGTAGCCCACTTGGCACAGCTGATTGACTTTAATAGGTGTTGATTACACTGCTCATATTGCATGAAATTAAAAAGCTTACAAATGTTATGAGCCATTACCCTTCCATTTACAAGAGCTTATGACATGTTAGAAACATTTAATGAAACCCTTTTCAAAATGCCATGGGCAGTCTCCACGAGATTTCTGCTTTGAAATATAGAAGTTGTAGAGCTATTTCAAAAACTTTGTTTACTTCAGAGCTTCCCCTCTCTTTCTTCTGTGGGCTACTCAAAGACATTTGGCAGCTGGTGGGATACCCAGCTGCCTGTTGTGCTCTCAGTGTGCAGCACATAACACCAGATCATTAGACAAACAACGGGAAACACACAGAGCAAGATGTAATTCTGGTGTGATTGGAAGCACTCCTTCAGCCAGCCTGCAAAATTTCCTTCTAAATTCAAAGCTAAGAAACTTCTGGCCAATATTACTGTGAATCTAGGGAAATGTTTTCACAGTTGCTGTAAAATTTGCTTAAACTTCCACCTTTTTAGCACACTGAAAATATCACAGTAACTGCCCCCAGAGCTCCGGGGCAACCAAAGTTCAACCTGAAGTAGGATCTCTGGATTTTATTGCTTGAGAATGAAATTTATTAAGAGGAGAGCATATCAGGTTTATAAATCCCACCGGATGCTTGCAGCCTACTGCCATACAGAGACTCAAATCTGCTAGAGCTGGTGATGGCAACAGTGTCTGTGCATCAGGTGAGGGTCCTTCTGCCTCCCTTACCAACTTGCTCAGATGCCTCCGCTTATTTTTACTGCTTTGTCCGTGAAAGAAGAGATCCTTGGCTCCTCCCTGCTGACAGGACAAGAGGCAATGGCCTCCAGTTGCATGAGGGGTGGGCCAGGTTGAATATTAGGAAATGTTCTTTCTCAGAAAGAGTGGTGATGCAGTGGCACAGTCTGCCCAGGGAGGTGGGGGGGTCACTGTCCCTGAAGGTGTTCAAGAAATGATGGAGATGTGGCACTGAGGCACATGGTTCAGTGAGAATGGTGGAGGTGGTTGGACTTGGTGATCTGAGATGCCTTCTCCAACCTTGATGAATCTAAGCTTCTATGATAGTGGATGGGCAAGCAAGATTTAGGCTTGAGTCTTGAAAAGAGGCATTTATTCCAAAATCACACTGGCACGTGATCTAATGGCAAGGTATCTGGAGTGTTGGCAGAGGGGATGAATAAGGAGAATATGGGATGGCCAGGCAGGGCTGTACAGCTTCCTTTTGTTGGCTGCACCATTACTTGCAAGATTACCCTTTTTTTTTTTTTTTTTTAAACTATCAGGGCTTTTAAAAAATGTTTTAGCATCTGCTGCCAAAAATCAACTGAGAGAAACAGAAAGCTTTGAAGATGTAATTAAAAGAAGCATGCTGCTTCAGAAGCTGACATCTGACAGTGTGAGTTTTGCCTCCCTGAAACAGTGCTATCATCCCTGAAGCCAGAATGGAAACTGAACTGTCCCTGGGCCCATCATCCCCATGGGCTCATTCTATCATCACGGGTATGAGATTCCTCTCTTCTCTGAAGGGCTGGTCACCATGGGAATAGCAAATGTCAGGGGACGTGATCCCAAGGAGGCAGCGTGCAGGGGCTGCTGAGGGACAGTCTTACCGTGAGACAAACTTCATTTCCACCCTGTGATAGTTTCAGTGAGCACACTGAAATCCTTAAGCAGTCTGCTGGACTGAATCACCAGGAACTAATTCAACACCCTCTTACTGCTCTGCAAACTTTGATGAAGGAGGAAAAAAGTCATGATTCTGTCCCCTTCCTCAAAAAAACAGCAGCGTTCTTTCATGCTATCTACCTGAGCCTTTGCAGAAGGCCAGATTTCTACCACACAGTTTGAGCTCCTTACAGGGCTGCAATTATCTTGCCATCTGCACTGCCTCACCTCATGGCTGAATGTTGCTTTTTAATCCAAATTAGTATGTTGCAATGTTTATAAATATGTATTTATGGCTGTGAGGCAGGTATGCCCCCACAGAGGGCACATGTCATTGTAAAGCCAAAATACATGGTTTATTGTTTTTGGTGTATATTTTTAGCTTTGGGGCAGGTAGACCTGCAGAGCAAATAATACAGAAAAATACCTGCATTACAGAGCTGCTTCCGTGCTTTAAATTTATACCACTCTTCTTCCAGATTTGAACGTAGTGAGACAAGTGCATTGGCAAAATAATTATTTATCAGTCTTAAAAGCTTCCTTCAAAATTTCTATCATTCAGATACTGGCTGGGGAAAATGAAAAGCACAGACAAGCATATTTGATGTACTCGCCAGTCTAGCTTTTATGCTGATGAGAACTTACTAAACACCAGTAAAGGGAATAGCAGTTATCAGCTCTAATTCACAACTGTGAAATTTTTAGGCCAAGCAGATGCCCTTGCAGAATCCCAGCCAAAAGCTGTGACAGGCCAGACCTCCCACAGCAGGCACCAGATATTACCTTTGGCTTCAGATGAGGCTGGGCTCGCTCCAACGCTCTGAATGAGAACTTGGTTCTCAGTGACATGATCCCAAGGTGTGTCCCACAGTGAGTGTGCCTGGAACCTCTGACATCACCCAAAGAAAGGAAAACATCAGTAGGCACTGTACTTTGCCCCAGGCTAAGAAAACTGAAGCCTAGGTGTAAATGTTTGCAAAGTGAGGTTTATTTTTCCTATCTGTGCACTCAAAATGAACACTGAAAGGGCCAAAGGGTCCTAATCCTATCACAGCAATGCTTCTCTCAGCCTCCTAAAGCTGAGATTATCAACTCATTGGTTGTCAGAGAGTTCCTGAGGAAGCAATTCACTTGATTTTACTGTATAATCTCAGCATATGACTTTATGTCTGTTGTTACTGGAATGCAAAATGCACACAGCCTGCTCTCTGTCTTGCCCCTTTTAAATTACTCACAGACCTGAAAGTCCTCAAAGTGGCAAGCTTCGAACAGAGCTGCTCTAAAAAAAGCTAAATCTCTTCTTCTGGTAAGCTTCAAGGAATCTGCTTGTTAACAGATCTTCTGAACAGAGGCAGGAAAATTCCCACCTTGAAAGTTCAATTCAGCAACGAAGACTGCAGACCACCAAACTGTTGTCACTGCTTTCCAGCACATAAAATTAACAATTTGTGCTGCTCCGTGCAACTTTCAGTCAAAGTTTGTCTGATTTATAAGCAAGCAGATGGTTCGCACGATAGTCCACAATAAATTACAACAGTTAGAAAGACAGCTACATTTTGAGATTGACAGTGAAGCTGAGCTACAGATGGGTTTATAGATGACCTGTCCAATTTTTCATAATCTCCATAATTTATGTGCTAGTAAAGAAATGTGAGGATTCCTAATGCACCTTCTTGACTAAGTACAAATCACTTTTATTTACACAGGCAATACTTCATGGTCCAGTTAACTTCCTAATTAAAGACAGCAAGATGCTCATGTTCCATGCAAGTGGCATGGAAAACACAGTTTAGTTTGCAATATGTTCAGCTGGGAGTTTAGGATGCTCTGATCACTCCAGGAGAAGTGAATTCATCTATCTCATTTCTCTAGAACAGAACTACAGGGGTGCAAACACAGCTACCACCAGTTGCCATTCATCACACTCCAGATAAAACTCAGGCTCATGCAATAACAAGGTTATATTTATTTGCAGGCTCTCATGTTTACAAATGGGTCCTAATCCAGGAGGAATTACAAACCAAGTGTTACTGAGCCTGGGCTTGGGAAACAACAGGAACACAGACTCTTCCTACATTAAAAGAGAAGCATTAGGGAGGTCACTCTTGAATGGGTAAGGGAAAAGGTAAGTGAGCCTGGAAGGTCACTGCTGAGACAGGAGGCAGTGGTGATGCAGAAAGAAATGCTGGAAGCAGCTTTTAGAAGTCAGTTCAGGTCTGTGATTTCAATGGCCACAGCTCTCACATGGGACTGAATTACTTCAGTGCAATCCTTCTGCTAGTATCTTTGAAGGGTAGGCCAAAAATATACCTTTATTAGTACTGTAAATTGCATGCCATGGTACCACAAATTCATTCTTCCTGGCTCAATTTCATTTGTGATGTGTTGTCTCCCAAAAGGACTGCAGTTAAAAGCAACCACCTACTCCAGAAAGTGAACAAAGGGGACAGTACCTGCTGCACAAATCACAGAAATCAGAGGTTTTCAAATAGCCACAGTCTTTTGGGAAGACAATTCAGGGCTTTTCCTCCTGCCTATAGCTCAGTCTTCCCTTTCTGCTAAATTAATTTGAAAAAGAAATGTTCTTGAAGTGGAAATCCAAAAGTAACTTTACGCCTGAAGGCACAGCTCCTAGGAAAGCAAGTCTCTGTGTATTTTAATTACCACAACCCTAGGACTTAGAGATAAAGAAGAGGCATCAGCGACAAATTCAAGCTTGCAACAACTATCAGTCACAAAGGACAAGTCCTCCCCTGCATTTCCATGCAGCACCATGGGGCTCACGGGGCCCCTTCACCTACTGCACAGAACAATACCAAAGCTGACACTTTTTTTTCTGTCAATCTATTCTAAATAAGTCTTTTGAACTTTAAATAAAATTATAATCTAATATTGTACGTAACTCTTAAGCATATGGAAAACACTGCATGTCAGCTTATCTCCTGGATGTTCTTTACTGTGATTTGTCATATTGTTTCTCTTACACTGTGCACGTTTAAAGACATATTACGCATGTCTGAAAACCCAGAGAAGATTACTATGGAATTAATATGGATATTCATCTGTATCAATGCTGAGTTGGGCACTTTATTTTAGCAATACTCATCAAGCTCAGGAGCTGCTTTAATGCTTCCTTCCAACAGAATACTGGCTCATACTAATATGCTTTAAACAAATATAGCTTCAGGTATTCAATAGTGTTTTAAAATAATCTGTCATTCTTTGAATGCAGCCCTTTGATTTGCTTACAAGGGGCCAAGTTCACACATAGCACAAGAAAACCTAAGTTGACTGAAATCAATAGCACTGTTCCTGCTGTCCCCAGTTCATTAATAATTCCAGTATTACTACAAGCAGCCTGAAAGCCAGGACAGACTTCTCCAGCTTAACTCCACTCCACATGGTTTATGCAACTAAATAGTTAATACAGTCTCCAGGATTCACTGACTGGAGTCAGCAGAGAGGCTCTGACTTGCTTGGCTGTAGATCAGCTCTTCCTGGCTTTCCTGTGCAACTGCAAAAAGAAGACGCATCCTGGAGGATGGATAAAGCAAGGAGTGCATGCAGAGGTCTTACCTTACACTTTCTATTTCTCGCATTCATTAAGCTGTCAATGGTGAGGAAACTCGCTCCATTATCTCAAGAAGGAGACATCTCTGTCCCCCAGCCTTATTAAAATGTAAATCAGTATAACAGTACGTAAACAGTAAACTCCAAGTAGCAAGAAAGGGTTCTCAGTTCTCTCAGTAATCAAATATTATTTTCATCAGTCTAACTGAAGGAAATGTACGTAGCAATTCTTCAGTCTATTTATCAGACTGAGCGCTGCTTGCTTTCCACACACTTTACATTACAAAATGTATGACACATAAGGTTTTATAGTTCTCTTCTAATTCTGGAATGAAAACATTTATAGATATGAACGTTTTCTCATTAACTTCTCTTCCTAAATGATCACGCTTGTTGAAATCAATTCCTAGCCATCTTACAGAGGTTACAACCCTCAATAATTAAATCGGATATCGTATTGGATGTTACGTTGATTATGCTACAAATTCCAATTTCTATAAGTCCACTGAAATGTTGAGATAAAAGGCTGTTAACTTTATTTAATTAGCTATCTGCTGCTGTTATCAAAGTGGAAGGTTGGTATCTGACTCAACACTTCAGATCAGGAAACAAGCTAGATGACATCTTCTTAGAAGGATTCTGGAATGGATATGTAATCTTTACAGTTATTTTACAGCTACTCAGGACAAACAGGATTGCAGTAAAAACAAGAAAAGGCATTGACAGTCAGTGAAATGCTACCATGAAAATGCTATTTCAATCACACTTGGATTCTACCTCATTTTCAGTTGTTAACATGCTTGCCACTTTTGTCAAGCAGTCTCACGTTGAATTTTAAGCGCACATAATTTTTAAGCACAACAAGAAATAGGACTGAGCACATAGTATAAGTTTATTGTACAAGCTAACAGATCAGGCCCTTCCACCACGACACCAGCTCTCTGCTCTCTGCAGGACTAGTTCAGCTAGTTAAATGTGAGCTGGAATTCACAACTGCCCACTATCCCTATGCCTCAGAAACATTAGATCTTCCAGTTGAGGGCAGCTTATGATTTATCCTGAAAGGAGACACAAAGACCACGTGAAACCTCAGAGGTCCTTGGAGAATTTTAACTATCTTACATCAACTAAATCCATACGTATCAACTTTGCAACCGCCCACAGGATGCTGTATCTTGACAAAGTACCCAAGAGACACTCCCTGTCTCTCTCTCCAAATTACGTTTGTATAGAATGGCCCAAGTTAATTTATCCAGTGATGATACCACCCTGCCACTTCAAGGTTTCTTACAGTTCAGACTGAAGAAATATGACTATTCCTTTCCCAACAACTTACTGGTCTTGACCGGATTTCTTTGGCGTAGAGAGGTTTCAAGAATTCTGAATCTCCTTCTAGCTTCAGACCCTTATCTGTGATTCTCAGGTTCCCCATTCCATCCTAAAACACATACAAAAAGAAACAACCCAATTAGTTACAATTACTAAATTCATCAGGCTGCCAATAACTGATTTCTGTTTCCTATTGAGGAGAACATGCAAAACACTGGGAGGCACTAGAGAATGCAGTTACTCGTGTTATCCTTTTAGCCCTGTTTCTGTGAAGAAAAAAAAAAAATCCATTCAGAGCAATTTGCAATGCCCCCCAGTAAACCATTTACACAGATGAAAGATGCTCTTCTAAGCCAGTCATCTCTGCTCAAAGAGATGCAGTGATGCTCTGCGTTAACAAGAAACTATTAACTGCAATATTCACCATGTGTATGTATATTAATCTACCCTCCCATTCATGACAAATCCACAAAAAGAATGTGTGATTAATTTTACTGAACTCCATATAGATTATACGTGATTAATACCACTGAACTGACAAAGTAAGTTTTGGCTATGTAGGAGTATTGCAATAAATGGAGTATGGAACATGTACCCCCATATTTGGGGAAATCTCTGCAAAGAATAGACTCTTCATTATGGTTTCCTTAAGGCTTATGACAAAAAGATGTGTTGATTATTTTGAAGTCTCACAGCTTTCTTGTGTTTTCAGTACTGTAAAGACAATACACAGCTCAATCAAATTCTGTATTTCTGCAAATAAGTGTTCTTGGAGAAGCAGCTATAGGTACAAGAGGAATACTTTCCCAATGCACAGCTTTCCTGCCATGGGCTAAATCCTGCTTTTCTTTCCCAAGATGATCAGCTTGGGGTTGGAGCCCTCCCTCAGCTCCTTGCACAACCTGAGCATATCCCAGAAGCCTGAACCTCCATATCCAAATATTTGGGTCTTCCCAAATTTGGGTCTCCTGAGTTCTAGTAACTATTGCAAAGTCCCAGAGGTGAGACCTGAAGTGACTGATGTAAAATGAACCTTTCTCTCCTCGTTTGGATTTCACATTTGGGTTACCAGCCTCCTCTCACAGTTCCCACTGCTCCCTGTGCTGTGATGGGAATGAATCTTGACAAATGGGGCAAAGAGTTGGCTGCAGGTCTCCAGTAGATGACTACAAATAGTCAATTTTCTTCTAAAATTGTTTAGTTAAGTGTGTCCAACATGCAATGAAACATCTGACAAACCATAATAGCAGAAAAAAAAAAAAAGTCAAAATTTTGTATGAGTTTTTTGTACAGTTTTTATTCAAGAAGACAGGTATATGGATCCATTGGCTCAGAGTAGAATGGGGCCCAACTTTTAGCTTGTGAGAGAAAGTCACAACTTTTAATATGATGTGAGACTTACATTCATTTAGGCTCCAACTGTACCTTCTGTTGTGTGTTTAAGAAATGTGGGGGAATTGCAGAAGAGATGTATAATCAAAAGCACTTCAAATGCAAGGACGAGAGGGAAGAGGAGGGGAGAGAGGAGAGAGGAAAGAGGAGAGGAGAGGAGGAGTTCAGATGGGGCCTGCAAAGACCAAGTCCAACTGCCTGACCACTTCAGAACTAAGCCAAAAGTTAAAGCACATTATTAAGGACACTACCCAAATGTCTCTTAACACTGATAAGCATGGAAAATCCACTACTCAAAGACACAGCATGGCTCAGAAGGGATGCTGGTCACTTACCAGGGGTTCCCCTGTTCCAAGAGGTATCAGTCCTGGGTGTCCCCCACCAAGCAATGATTGCTTTCCCCACAAAATGAAGTCTCATGAACAAAGGTTCAGGAGTGCTGGCTGATGGACTGACTGCTGTTACATCATTTTGAAATGAAAGGTGCAAGAAAACTTTAAATAGAGACATATGCTGAAAATGCTATTGATTGCTGAAGGGAGGGGAATGAGAGATGGGTCATAAAGTGCCAGTTGCTATGTTTCCTGCCCCAGCTGTAAAATACTAGCTTATGAATTCTGGGTTGGTGATGGCACAGAAGGGGGTTCATTTATCTCAAGCAAAAAAATGAAGAAAATGAGTGAAATATGATTATGCGCCAAAGAACCAAGATTAAATTTTGATAGTGGCATGCTTTGCGATTTGAGTGAGCAGGAATTATTACTGCTATCTGCAGACCCTCACATGTTTTGCTCTGCTAAAAAAATCTTAAAAGTCTTTCCCCAAATAGATGTTTCAGTGAGATTACAAGCCCTGAAGGCTTTCACACTGCAGGATGTTCTCCAATGTCATTAGAAAAGCTGCAGGTCACGTGGGCAGGTGTACATCACATCCAGCTGCAGGAATGACCATCCCTGCAGGTACCAGTCCTGACTACTCCCAGGGCTCCCTGCTGAGCTGATGGAGGGCAATACTCCACCACTAACTTGGTCCAGTGACACTTGTTAAGTCACCACTGAGGCTATGGTAAACCACCAAGTTCAGAGACTCACAACTATATCCTGAGACACAATACAAAACCAATATTCCACTTTCCTCTTGAGTGTTTCTCTTCCTTTCTCCCCTTCACCTTCTGTTTCCAAGTATTCCCCCATGGGATTGTTGTACATTTAAAAAACACACATATGGGCCATATAACTCACAGCTAGCTGGTCTTACACATCCAAAAAGACACATCAGGTCTATGGGACAGCAGATCAACAAGCAGATCTTCAAGAACACATTTGATTCATATTGTACAGGCAGGTGCATGCTCTTAAAAATACAAAACTGCTGGGTCAGGGTAAAGAAAGCATTTCCCCATGTTATTCTTTTCAGCCTCATTCTGACTCCACATACCACAAGTTACCTCCTTCCTTCCACGGCGTTTGAGGTCAGGACACAATGCTTAGCGCTGACACTTACCATCATTACCCCTCTACTGCTCATGCATCTTCTGACTGAAAATGACAGCTTTTTGTAGTGACATTCCAAGTCAGCAGTAAAAAAAAACGCACAAAAGTTGTTATCTGAATCAAAAGTGAGCAGGTAATCCTAATCTCTAACAGTATAATCATTGTTAAACAGTATTCCTGTATTATTTCACTTTAGAAAGTATTCTGCAGCTTGCAGAACGATACCTGAGGTACCAAGATACAGATATACTCAAATGAAATGATTGTTTGAAAGACCACCCTGCGTGTGTCGTTTTGAGTAAAGCATCCTCCTCCTCCCTAAAGTATATGGTTTAATAGAAACTAAATGTCATACTCTGCCACAGTGAATATATATATATAGCATCAATGCTATGAAATTTCACAGACCTTGACCTATAAAATGTAGCAGGAAGCTGGCCAGAATGACAGAGACCATGATTTTTTTTTTAAACACTGTGTTGTGATTGGCTAGTGAATAAGAAAAAAACGTATGGTATCGATCATTTGGTACATTGATATCTGACAATCTCTGTTTTTTCCCTTTTTATTATCGGACTCCTCAACAGAGAATGAATGACTTCACTGTGCAGGCACAAACCAGCTTTGTGGGAGCTTCCAGGCTAACCACTAGAAAACAGAGGCACAGAGTCCGGAACTTTCCATCACCACCCGCTTTGAATTATTCAGTTTTTTTTGGTAGAGCAGGGACAAAACTTCCACATCACTTTTATGCCTCAGCCACGTCTCTTTTTATACAAGTCCTTGTAACGGGCAGGCATAAAAATTTATGTGCTGTCACTGACTGCTCCGTGCTAAAATGGGACAGCAATGGTAAAATCCCAAATATCATAAATGTCATTTTGGTATTGCTGAATGACAGAGGACTTCCTATTTTACTAGCTTGAGAGGGAGCTCGGTTTAACAACCAATTACAACGGATAGTGCTGGCATCAGGGGAAGAGCCCAGCACTGCTGCTACCTGAAGGCTGAGGCTCCCTTGCCTTGAGGTCAGCCCTGGGGCCATATGTGCAGGCAAAGCCTGGCTTTTTTGCCTTGTTTTCCTTTTTAATAGTTGTGGGTTACTTTCTACTTTGTTTTTAACTGTATGGTGGGTAGCAGGGAAGTTCAGCTGGCAGAATAAGAAAAAGCAGGCAACCTGATCAGAGATACGTAATTATTGTGGTGAATACCTACAAGTTGCATTAACTGCACCAATCTGGGCTACTCTGGGGGATTTCCAGAGGTGTCTGCCACCTATGGTAGCTCTATTAAATGAGCTGGGCTCATGCCACAGCTAACCTACAGCATGTGCTCGCTGCAGCCTTTATGCCATGCTTTGCTCTTTACAATGCATAAATTCATCCTCACATTGCTCTGCACTCACTCTGGTATTTCCAAATGTAGAAGGCAAATGTGCTGTTTACTGCTTTATTGCTCTTTTCCTAAGGATTTTCTAGGGACACCAGTGATGCCAAACACTATGAGCTCCAGTTGCTTGCTGGACACCACCAGCCCAGTGAGTGTTAGTGCCGTGGGCTGCTTGGTGAAAAAGCAGTTATCCTCATGCTTCTTCCTGCACTGCCATCCCATATCAGTTTTCTGAAGCAAGGTTTGTCTCTGCGTGGCACGTAAGGATTTGCTGCTTTTACTGAGAATAAACTGAAGTTATGTCTAGTAACATCCTGTGGGAGAGAATTATCTTTGGAGACTGCTCATGTCAGATGGCTGAAACACCTGATTATTGTTGCTTGTATTATTGATTGCTGCGCTCTGCATCGCTTCCAGATATGTGCAAGTTATTACACAGCTCAATACATCCGAAGTTAGGAGGTAAAAAACAGCAAATACAGGTGACCTGTTTTTCCCTACCTTCCTCAGAAGATTTCTGTGCTCTCCTACCTCTGCACTGACATTAATGTTTCCAGTTTTCACAGACTTAAGGAAGGGCTGCAGAGATGCACTTTGCTGTCAGTTCTTCGCAATCTCAAACACATACTGGCTCTAATAGGATCTGCCCTCACTCCTTATTTTCTTCACTTAATTGGTCATTTCTGTAAAGAGACCGCTCTCTACCTGAGGATCAGTGAAGTTATTTTCCCATGGAAGCCAAGAAAGCCTAAAAACCCACCAGTGGGCTCAGCTTTGAAAGTTAGAGATGGTTACACAGCGTGGTCCTGAGCAACTTAACCTCCAAAATAAGGAGAGTGCAACAGCTTCTTCTTTTGTTCTGAGTCTTTGCTTTGAGACCTCACCTGTGGGTTCATGTAGACAGCAAACAAACCAATGTAGTGTTACATATCACCTCTGACATAATACTGTTTGTACAGCCATGCTTTGCACTGCACCACAAGATCTCATGTCCACATCTGTGTCCCAACTCCTTGCTCTTTTGCCTCCTTTTGGCCCCAGGCATCCTGTCAGATGTTTTGCTGGGAGTGCTTCCATGTGAAGATGATAGGCACAGCACAGGGGAGCTGTGCTGAGACATCACTGGGAGAAGGAAGGTGACCACGAGTGCCAATGTCCTCCAGTTAGTACATCCTCCAGGGAAGGATGGAGACATATGAAGCAAAGCTAAAATATTTGCTATAAACTGGCACCCTAGAACAACAATGTAACTTGCAGGACTATCAAGCAGCTAACTCACAGAAGGCTCCCTGGCGACAGTTGCAGAGAGGACACCTCTGTACTGCCTCTGATGCCTCAGCAATTGGTTGGAGGGAGACATGGAGCTCAGTGAGCAAGGACCAGCTGTGGAAGGTAGCCACGGGAAAATGACCTCCAAAAGCTACTGTTACAGTTGAATAAAAACACTTTTACTTACTTCTGTCATTTGTGATGGCTACATAGAAGTCAGATGGATGCTGACATAACAAGGAATTACCACTGAATCACCAAGGTTGGAAGAGACCTCCAAGACTATCTAGTCCAACAACCCATCTACCACCAACATTTCCCTATTAACCACGTCCCTTAGTACAAAATCTAAATATTTATTGAGCACCTCCAGGGAGGGTGACTCAATCACCTCTCTAGGCAGTCTGCTTCAGCACTTGACCACTTTTCTGGGGAAGAAACTTTTCCTAATATCCAACGTGAACCTCCCCTGGGGCAACTGGAGGCCATTTTCTCTTATCCTGTTGTTAGTTATGCAGGAGAAGAGGTTGACCCCACAATCACCTTTCAGGGTGCGACCCATATGCCCCTTCTCCAGCCTAAACAATCCCAATTCCCTCAGCTGCTCCCTTTAAGACTTGTGCTCTAGACCCCTCACAGCTTGGTTGATCTCTGGACATGCCCCAGGGCCTCAATGTCTCTCTTGTCTATCAAAACTGAATAAAGCACTCAAAGTGCACCCTCACCAGAGCTCAGCACCTGCTGTATTGCTGATACAAGCCAGGATGCATGTACAAAGGAGGAAACTGCCTGCAGACCATGGAGATGTAAAATTCAGCCCAAAATTCAGGTCTACACAAAGCTCAGACCCCTTCTTCCCAAGTGGAAGCTCTTGGTTTTGCTTGTTGCTCTGTATGACTACAGACTAAGAGGTAGGAGATGCCTCCAGCTTACTCAAAAGTAGAATATATGACAGATTAATGTGTAATTAACAAGGAAGGCATCCATCTACCCATGTAGCTCAATGTCACAATAACCAGCTTGTCCCTAGCATTATACAGAGGAAAAAATGACACAACTTGGCAGCTAGCAAATGCGAGCAGGAGTGCTCAGTGGACATAACCCCACTGCACGTCACAGTGGCATTAGGGACACCTGCCATGTGCAAGGTCCCATAGCATCTTTCTCCTCTATCAGCTCCTTCCACCAAGTGCTCACCAAAACCAGTGCTATTTATTATGAAGATTACTTCAAGAGCTGCATGCAGTTGTCATTTAAAACGAAAAAGAACTTACACATTGACTTCAGTGGGAGTTAGGAGAAAAGTCTTAAGAAGCAGAAAGAACAAGTTACAGCTGGCCAAAGGGACTAAATCCCAACTCCTGAAACAATTCCAGACTTGTGCTGGAACCATTTCTAAACAAATCATTCAGCCAGTGTTTGAAGAAAGCTTAGCTCAGGATTTACTGCATATTGCTGGAACTGCTTGGGCAGGAAGTATTTCTTTTCAAAGGGAACTCCAAGTGAGTTTACTCAAAATATGACAATGCGTGGCACAAAAAAAAACAACCAGCAAGACTTCTATGAAATAAACCACACAATTAGAGAGCAAATTTTTGCAGAGAAAAGGATCAGCAGACCTTTTAGAAAAATGATTGTGAATCCCAATGCTGTTACTAAAACACAACAATCACTTGCAAAATTCCTCTCTGGGATAATGATTTCCCTTTCCTATGACACAGCAGGGAAGAGTTCACCATCTGCCCTTCATGGCTCCCAACTCCCTGCCATGGAGCACTTTGGTACTGAACCATTATAAAATGAACCATGTTCTCTTGAGTATTTTTTGCTTTTTTTCCTCAAACAAATACCAATGTTTCACATCTTAAAGTCAACATATATTCCAAACATGTCCCTTGAATCCTCTGTCTTTTTCAGTCTAGCTCATTACCATAATTATGCTAATTAGAAGGGAATAGTCCCATCCTGTGGAAATTTGTGCTCACTCAGAAGTGGAATAAAAGAATTTTCTTCTCATAGGAACAAGAGCTCTTCTCATAATGCAGCGATTTAATAATAAAATCCACACATAAATTCACTGCAGAGCTGGAGGGGTTGCAGAAGTAGGCATTATGTATGATGGTCTAATACCCCTGAATTACAATAATCTGTCAATCACCAAATGAAGGAAAGAATCAACACTTCTTTTTCTAAACTATTAAGATCTTGGACAAAATATCCTCTGTTATATCACTCCTTCAAATTCTAACAAAGGTCGATTGAACTCACTTGTCTTTATATTGTTGGAAGAAGCTTCCAGGGAGAAGGAGGATATTTTTTTTTTTTCTCCTTTATTTTAGTGGATTCCTCTTGAGGTTTCTACTTACATTGTGGAGTAAGGTGTCTGACTAATTTGGTGTTCAGCAGTTCCCACTGACCAGTACTGAAACTGGCAGATTAAGGTCTAAGTGTGAAAAAAAACGTAACATCTCAGAGAGAGTTTCTGGAGGTGAGCCCTTCAAAATGAGGCCAGTTATTGGGTCATTTTTGTCCTATGTGGATGTGCCAAAACAACTCAGAGGCACTAATTAGAGCACAATACCAGATCTGCTCAAAGAAATAAAGCTCACACAAGCATGCTGTGGATCGAAACCTCAGCCCAAGGCCCACACCAACACCCAGCTTCCCAAAATACAGAGAGAGGCAGAGTAGGGCTGAGGCCATTCCTGCAGTCCCATCTATTAGCACATTTGACAGCCCCATCTCAGCAGACTGATTTACAGGCTACGAAGAGGTGCCTCCTGCACTGACCTTCTCAACAACCACTGCACCTGCACGATGCACTTGCTGCTATGGCAACATCCGAAGGTAGGATAATCATGATGTGAATCCATATTCTCTATTGCTTCATTTACTCTCCACAACCATTGTTTCTGCTGCGTCCAAAAGCCAGGAGGTAACAGCATGGATGGAGAGGAATATTTTCACGCTCCCCAATTAATCATGTCTGAGTGTGGATTCGGTTAACATTAGGCATTTAATGATGACCCTGCACTTGTAACATAATTGCCCTAGGCTACCTCTGCATTTTAGGGAGATAAAATGGCAATTCAGCCCTCCTGGCACTCAATTTGCTCCCTGGGACTGCTCCATGCCAGCTGCTCTGGAGCTCCTCCAAGGGACGTATTTTCTAGATGCCTTCGGATAACTGGGGTAGACATAGAGCTCAGTGCAATAGGATTAAAACAGAAAATAAATAGGCTGCCAAGAAAAACAATAAACAGATACAAAATAAAATATACTTCCAAAATGTGTTCCCAACTATACTGATGTAGAGTCACTTCAGGGATCATCCCAGTCATTATTGTTTTTTAATCGAGTCTCAGATTTTCAGTGAGACACAGAGTATAGGACAAATTCAATTTATTTGAACAGACAGGTAAAAAGAAATTTGCTTTAAAATAAAATTCACTGCGTTAAGAATCGATAGTCCTCTTGTTAAGAAGCTGCCTTCAAGACTAAGGAACCAGAACAGAATTTTTAAAGCTGTATTTGTCACGAATATATATGATTTAGCTCTTTCACTATCAGAATATACTGAGAAATAATTTAAACTGTCTTCCAGACTTATCTACAGTGTGTATATGACGTTGTTAGTATGGAGGCTCTGGGGACAGCAAAGAAATGAAAGAAATGAAAGCTCTTCTCCCAAAGAGGCAGAAATAAGTATATTGCTTCTACTGCTTTTTGAACAAATGGCAGCCAATAACTATTCACAGAGGGAAATGCATCGGTACAGCTAGGGTCCCTCATCTTTGTCAGTGTTGGGCAAAGGATGGGATCTGATCAGCAACATGCAGCCACTGCTAAGCTGAACTTAATGACTCATCATCATGTAACTCCTCCCTAAACTTCCAGCTCCAAGATGTTCAGCAGCAGAATTGTCACAAAGACACTAACACGCCTAATGTGGCATACACCTGTGCATGGCACACGCTATGCTGTGTGTGTGCTCACACATGGGACTGTAGGGGAAACTGAGGCACAACGCTAGGGATCGCCCCACTGTAACTCAAGAAAGCTGTGCTAAAGGAGGAGCATCCCAAGGTGCCTCTCCAGTATATTCATGTGTTGGTGCTGCAGCCAAAAAGCTACACACATCCTTCTCCTCAGAAACAACAGGTTAATTTAGCAGCTTTCAAATGCCAACTTAGGAAACACCCTTTTTTCCGCTGCGGTTTGCACTACTCTGTCTCCTTTCCAGAAGATCCATTACACTTCATGCCATCTCCTTCTTCAAACCTTTTTAGCGAGCATGCAGAAAAGCCTTCAGAAGAATGAGAACAGTTTACAGAGTGAAGGAACAAGCAAAGTGCTGCCAGCAACCCCAGCCCAGCAGCACACTGCCCCACAGGATGACACTTCCCCACATAATTTACCAGAATTATCATTACAGCCATTTGTACTTGTTGAGCTGTGAAGCCACTAGAAAACATTAAGACTGTTCTCCCACTGCTTGTTGAGGCAAAAAAAAAAGTCTTTTTTTTTTTTAATAATCAAAACCCATGTGTGGGCTTTTTAAAATTTCAAATTATTTACTGAGTGGGGTTTACTGAGTCATAAGGGACTTCTGCCGATGCCAAGAGATTCTCTTGGACGTCAGGAGTGCAGCATTATGTGCTTGAAATAGCCGAGAATGACATGCAAAAATATACAACTGCCACCCACTCTGACTGCAAACTACAACAGAGACAGACACAGTCCCCTTTTCCAACACTTTTTGAAACAGGGAGTCTTAAAGTCACAGGAAAGTTATTTTTTTCCCAGTGAGCATAGCTCTGTGTGGCACTTCACTATAGAAATATACCTTATTCAGGGATGTTCATGCTTATTCCTCTTTCTTCTCCTTTCTAACATGACACCAGCAGGAGCAAATTGGGTGACTCACAATCTGCATTCTTATTTGTTTATCTGCTATATACAACCTTACTGCAGCTAATTTATAATAAGAAATAATAATAATTATTATTATTTACCAGCACCGAGATAATCTAAATAATTTTTTTTTTTTCCAGAAGAAACAGTCCCTCAGACTTGGATTTCCTCCCTCATGAACCACTTCTGGACACACTGCTGAGCCATGTGCATTTTGTAGGGGATCTTCTGGGCGCAGTTTTGCAGTGATACCGATGCCTGCTCCCTCCATCATGACAAAACGAGCAAGAGCGAGCAGCACGCCATTCTGCAGATGTAAAAGCAATGTATTCTCCAGTTTGCATCAGTAAGGTCTGGAAGAGGCCTTTGGCATCTGGTTCTGCTCCATGGGGAATCTTTCAAAGCAAATAAAGAAACGAGTGGTAAAGCCAGGCTCTGAGGCAGCCAGAGGCACCCTGTGGCTCTCCATCATGGCCCAGACAGGGCTTGGAGAGCAACTCAAGCTTTTCTTACAGTTTTGTGGCCACTTTGGCAGCTGGTGTTTGTCACTGCCTGGATATGAGTTCTCTTTCCAAAGGAAGAACCACTGTGGGATAATGACACATAATTGCTAAGCACATTTGGTTAGGGACCTAAAGTGCTCTAGAAGGAATTTCTATCCCTTAAGAGAACACAAAGAAAGCACAGAGCAAAATGCTGTGGCAAACATTTGTGTCCTTCGGCTGAGCATCCAGAACCTGCCTGCAGACCATGCTGCCCCAAGGTATATTTCTGCAGTGTGTAATCATAGAAGTATAGAATCTCCAAGGTTGGAAAAGGCCTCTAAGATCACTCAGTTCAACTGTCCACTTACCTCCAATACTGCCCACTAACCCATGTCCCTAAGTAGTGTATCTCCACAATTCTTGAACACCTCCAGGGACAGCAGGATGGGAGCTCTCCACCATTACCACCTCCTCCCCTCTCCATCCATCTCAATCCTAAACAAGACATCCCACTGTTGTTTTGGCACATTTGGCAACTTCAGGGAATATAATCTGAAAATACTCAGAGATGTAGGACAAAATATACTTTTCCTGGGCTACAGATAAAGAAAGTGGTTTCAGGGAGCTTAAATAGCTCAATGGGATGTTTTGGTGACTGCTGGAAATTTAGAACCTTATGATAAATTTGGGATATTAATAGAATATTGCCAGAAGCAATATCTTATTGACAAAACTGCTAGAAAGTTCCAAAGGTAATAAACAAGGAATTGAGATGAATTACCGGTGAAATGCTTTTGAATACATTATTGTCACCTGTCTGATACCTTGTGAATTCCTTATATATGTGGGTAAAATACAGTGCCCATGAGCATCCTTCAATGGGGCTGTTAGTGAGAGTTATCATGGGAAGAGCAGTCAGTGACCTTGTTACTGAGGGAGCGTTATTAATATAAATGTTATAATTTATTATTCTAATTCGTTATTTCATTCTGTGTTTATTGACACAACAAGAAATGTACAACTTACTGTTATAGTTACGAGTAAATATCATGGATATTATCTAACAAGGTTTATAAAAAAGGAGAGCAACTTTTTTACTTTCAATTCAGCTATCTTGGCAAACAGTGCAATACACAGCATAGCTCTAGGAAATCCTCAAACAATGCTCAAAATTCTTAGCATGGAGAAGGGGAACAGCTCCTGAGAAGATGCTCCCAAGTGATGTTTGCTGCTTAATGGAACAGCTTCAAAACTATGAAATGTTTGCAGAAATTTCTCACTTTAATTAGCGTTCTGCTGGTTGTAGATATTCCTTAGAAAATCACAGTTATTCCCATGCATCACAGTGCTTATTTCCAACAATTGCAACCAAAGAGAAGCAGCAAATCCTGCAGATCAAAGTGTTGCAGGACTGCCAGAGGCCCTGTATCTTCATAAAAGAGAAAACAATGCTGAAGTATGGGTATGTGTAACAAACAAAATAAATATTTAAATATATGCCATATCCAGGCAGTGACAACCATATCCTGCCTAAATTTAAAACAACAAAAAAAAAAAACTACAGTAAATTTCTGAAGAAGTGGGCAGTGGACGTATTTGTAACTTAAACATGACTTTACTTAACAAGCTTGGAAAGACCTGCATGGGAGCTGAAAATCCTTTATATGTTATCTTAAGCACAGTTGGAGTTATTCTGGATAGAATTTTAATTTATGTGAAATGTGGAAGGAACTAAAGGAACACCTAAACAGGCAGACAGTTGAAGGAAAACAAACATTAAAACACTAATGATATAGACACAGGGAGCAAGGGGTGTTTCTGCCATGGGAAAGGAAGGGAAAGGAAGGGAAAGGAAGGGAAAGGAAGGGAAAGGAAGGGAAAGGAAGGGAAAGGAAGGGAAAGGAAGGGAAAGGAAGGGAAAGGAAGGGAAAGGAAGGGAAAGGAAGGCAAAGGAAGGGAAAGGAAGGGAAAGGAAGGGAGGAAGGGNAAGGGAGGAAGGGAGGAAGGGAGGAAGGGAGGAAGGAAATTGAGATTCAGCTGTGAACTCATTGACAACCTCTGTTTTCAAAGCTTGCTTATGTTTTTAGGGCCAGTATTGAAATTTGCAACAAAGGTATGGAAAGCACATATAAACTGCCTCTGGCTCAAACCCATTCCTTCTTCAGCGTTTCTCTGATCTCAACACTTTGTTTCAGATTGGTCACCTCTTTTTATTCCTCTGCAGCTCTGTAGTGCTGCAATACAGGTGTATCAATGACATATCTATTATAAGATCATGCAGTCACTTTGTTGAAGTCCTGTTAAAGGTGTTCTTTTATTTTTTTTATTTTTTTAAATCCTTCTCAATATCTATGATGGGGTAAGAAAATTTCTGTAATTTAAGATAATAATAGCTTTGCTTATTAAACATCAGACAAAGTATTTCTGGAGAAGAGAGAGAACGTAACATTGATAAATAGACAAAATAGCAGGGTATAAAATTCTTAATAGTCATTAATTTGTCTCTTCCAAGACAGCTCCCCAAATGACATGTAGGTAAGTGAAAGGAAATGCATTAATTGTGATTGCCCCTTTTTGGGCATCAGCTACTGGTAGGGCTGTGCAACTGTTAGCTTTGCAGTAACTTCATGGCTACACAAAACCACACTGCACAGTACAGATCTCCACATATGAGCCTTCAGCTCTTTCATTTCCTGCAAGTTTCCTGTCAACATCGTTTCATTATGCACCTTTCTTTCCCAGCAAAACTATACTTTATTTAAAAAGTACTTTGAAGAATAAATGCAGCCCCCATTGAATAAACAACTCAGGTCAGTGGGTGCACTGAACTTTACAGGGATCTTGCAACGGTTTCTCATTTTCACTGTATGAACTGAACTTCACTTCGCTCTATCATTAGAGGTAATTGTTTTGCATGCACAGCAGCTAATTTTTAATGATTCATCTTTCTGCTGAATTGTATGTATTTTCTTTCTAAAGAATTTCCTGTTAGAATAAGGCAGAGATTCCTAAATCACTGAAAAATATTTATCTAATCATTGAATAATGCAAACAACTTGTTTATGCATCTGCTTTTTAAGTTCTCATCTGGCTACTGACTTTGTGCATTATTAGTGTCTTGTTGAGCTCACTATAAATGCTTCAGAAGGAGTTATTTAAACCTGTAAGCTATCCATGCTTTGGCTCCTGTTATCTTTGGGACTATGTTCAAATACTCGCGTTCAAGTTCCAAGAAACATCTTATCTGCCCCTACAATCACTCCAGGAATTTCAGCAGAAAACTGCCTTTCATTTTCTGAACAAACAGAAGATATTTGGCAATCAAGTTCTCTTTCAGCTGATAAATTCAGACCCTGAACTTGCTGTTCAAGAGCTGCACATTCAAGTATTCACCCCCACAACAATCCGACACCAGCCGTACATGGCACTGCTGAACTGCATTGTCTCCTCTGTGTTGTCTGAAGTTTTCATGAAAGAGGTTCTCCACATCAGTTCAACTGGTTCACTAATGTAACGTGAAATCCAATTTCTGTAACTCAAACTCCTGCTTATTACTTTCCATTTTGTAGTTAACAAAAGCTTGTGCCATAGTTAATGGAGGTAATATCTTTAATTGTTTAGCCATGAAACGTCAACAGCTGTTTTGGATTATCTACAGAATCTCTTTTGGTTGGAATAACCATAGAGATGAATGCTATTAACTCAAGTTAATTTCAGTCCCTAATTATTCTAGCGCGGGTATTCTGTAGATGCTTATTCAGCAAAACAACCAGGTCTGTTCCTAATTGTGGTCCATTCTGGGCTGATCCATTAACTGTTTTGTGTATTCCCAAGAATGCACGTTCATTAACTCAAGTTAAGTGCTATTCAATTACCTTAAGTTATAATATGTCCCTAAACACTAGTGCAGAGAGACCTCCTAGAGATGTCATATATTTCAAGTGTTAACTAAGCCATACCACATATTGTTGGTAGCTGATTCTATTTAGTTTTGAAACAACAACTTCCATTTATGCTTAAATTGTTTCTTATTAGGGCTTTTTAGAATCTCCTTTATAGGTAATTGTAGTGATAAAATTTCTTCCTTGCAATTGCATTATGATAATTATTATTATTATTGCAATGGCCAGATATGTTTCCTGTTCATATAACCTCTTTGTTTAGGTAGAAAGGATGGTATATCTTTGACCTAATTATCTCAGAATGAAACTCTTATGATAGCAGATACTTGGTAAATTTTAGTGCTTTTTTCATTTCCAAATATATTCTAAGATTTTTCCACATTCTTTTCTCTAGAAATTTCAAAAGGGTACATTACCATTTAGTATGGTTTGATCTTTTAGCTTCCACTAATGACCAAAGCTTTTCTTTTCACAAACTACAGCAATTTTGATAAACAATAGCATGGAACAGTTGACAAAGACCTCAGACAGCCATCACAGCAAGAAGCTAAAGCTTTTTAATAGCAAAGCACACCAGAGAATGAGTATGCTGCCATCCCTCCCCCACAATGAAAGGTATTTAAAAGAATGGAAGTGATCAATATCTTTGCAGCACTCAAAGAGAAGACAGAACTTAAGGCAATGGCCTTAGGGCACAAACTCTTAAAGATAAGAACAAATGCAAAACTAATTTTTTATTTTAGCATAATACCACACTAAATGCAAGACAAAAAAAAAATAGTTGGAGCTAAGACTGAAGACAAAGCTGTAGCAATAAATGTTTTTAAAACTACTGAATTTCATTTGCATATATATCTACTCAATATATCCTCCTGAACTAACAGAGTCCTTCCTGGTCACTTTCATCAGACGTGGGAAGAATAATTAGGAACACCTAAAGTTGTTATATCAAACAAGTACTCTAAAAATTCTGAAGTGGGCTGAAGCAGCTACCTAACAACCACCTCATGAAAAGCTCTTTGCCCCACAGGAGAATTTTATCATGCTATAAACGAAGCAAACATATTGCAAGCACCCATTTCCTCCTCATGTTCTTTAATCTGCACCAAGAGGAGATTTGTATACTTTGCAAGATTTTTTACTAAGTCCTCTGAATCAATGAAACTGTTTTTTTTGTCAGCCTGCAGAGCTCCCAGTCATGGTATTTGACAATCTGACAAAGACCCTGGTTTCGGTTTCCTTAATATTACTGGGAAATTGGCAGAGGTGGCATTACCAGCCCTGAATACACCTCTGCACAGTAATGGTTGCATGATTGTCACACTGCAAAATGGACCCTAGTCCTTACATATACCGTGCTCCCCTTGCTGGGGCAGTATTACACCATGAAGATGCTGCAGCTCCAGGGGTTGGAGACGTCCTGATGTGAAGGACTGGAGCAGGTTCATGTTTTATCCTTTCCAACTACTGCCTTCCCAGTGTCACTGAGCCTCAGTATCCCTACATGTTGATATCATTCTCCCCCTGCCTCCTCGCTGGTACAGTAGCAAATTCTGGCACTACCGGTGCCAAACAGAAAGGACAAGCCAACAAGCAGCCACATCAGAGCTGTGCTGAGCTGCATGGAACACAGTTAACACTCCTGAAGCAGTCAAAACGACCACATACCACAATCATAAAATCTTAGAATCACAGAATTACAGAACGGCTTGTCTTAGAAGGACCTCAAAGATCATCCAGTTCCAACCCTCCTGCCACGGGCAGGGCTGCTAATCACTAAATTAGGCACCAGATCAGGTTGCCCAGGGCCCCATCCAGCCTGGTCTTGAATGCCTCCGAGGATGGGGCATCCACAGGTTCTCTGGGCAGCCTGAATCAGTGAACTGAAATGAACCAAAATAATTGATTTGAAACACTATAGGAAGAAAGAATCCACCGTGAATTCCTTCATACGTCTCTTCCAGGGCTGCTCTTGCCCATGTGTTCCAACTACACAGCCTCTGTTGACACCTCATGGTACAGCTGTAGGATAATTTATTCATGAGCATTTTTGAAAACATTATACATTTCCAAACAAAGTCATGCATGCTGTTGATTCATTTCCCACAAATTAGAAAGCTTCATCTTCATCTCTGTCTCCCAATTCTAACTTTCAGCATTTTAATTGTTTCTTCCTTCATTGCTAGATCAATATCAATCATCGTCCTCAGTTACCAGAACTCACATCTTCCTGAAAATTATGTTAAATTTAGTTTCTAATGAAAACTATTTACACTGTTTAACCACAGAAATGAAACCTCTATTACGAACCATAAAAACTGTTAGTTGTAACAAGAAACTTTAATTTCTACCTCAATCTCCTTTTTACCATCTGCTGCCCTAGAAGACCCATCCCAGAAAACATGGAATAAAGAAACAAACAAACAATAAAAGGGATAATTGCTAACTTTACTTCACAACACAACAAACATTAGAGCAATTAAAATAGTCCCATTAACCACTACACTGAAAATTATGTTATAAAGGAAACTAGTCCACGTATGCCAGCACATGTCAATATTCCTTTTCTCCAGCCACCTTCCCAAACAAACAACCAGTCATCCTACGGACATAAATAAAAATGGAGCCTGACTCTTGGCATTGCCATCTTCCCAGATGGAATAAGACAAAAAACCTCCATCCATTAAGACAAATATCACAAACACATTCTGTCATATAAATGTGTGACTATTAACGAGTCTTATGAGGAGTGGCTGAGGGAACTGGGATTGTTTAGTTTGAAGAAGAAGAGGCTCAGGGGAGATCGCATAGCTCTCTACAACTGCCTGTAAGGTGGTTATGTCAAGGTGAGGCTTGGCCTCCTCTCCCACATAACTAGCAATGAGAGGCAATGGCCTCAAATTGTGCCAAGGCAGGTTCACGTTTGATATTAGGAAAAATTTATTCTCTGAAAGAGCAGTTGGGTTCTAGAATGGGCTGCCCATGGAGGTGGTTGTGTCACCCTCCCTGCAGATGTTCAAGAAATGTTTAGATGTTGTACAAAGGGACATGGTTTGGTGGGGGAATATTGGTGGTATGTGCACAGTTGGACTGGATGATCTTGGAGGTCTTTTCCAACCTCGCTGATTCTGTGATTCTTTCATCCAAAGTTCTGTGCAGTTTATTAGATATATTATGATATATTTAAAAAATATTTAAGTTTTAAGTACTAATATTTAAATAATATTTACTCTAGCTACTCCCTCAGAACAAGTCACGTGAAACACTGAGATCGCATCTTTTTTCACCATTCAAAGGAGTTTTTCTCAAGTGTTGCCATGTGTCTTTGTGCACTTACCATGTTCCAGGAATGTTGGATCAAGGACCTTCAGTCTCTCCATACCGTGGGATGGAGACAGCTGAAGGTAGACGGTGGGCTTCAGAATTACAGCCGTGTTCAGGATAAACTCCAAAAATTCCAATCTCCTCTTAGAAACTGTAATTCACACAAAAGACTTGGCTTCCTTTCTAAACTCAAAATCTAAATAGTGCATGGTGGAGGGAGGGGAGAATACTAAAATAATCACAAAACCCTAACAGAATGTTTTATTTACTTTCTGTGCTGTAGAACCCAAGTAAACTTAGAGAGTCATCTTTCCTTTTTATTGGACCTAGATGAGATACATCAGATCAGGTAAAACACTGTGTTTCACTTCTTAACAGTTGAAAATCTTTATTTTCTGCTTTTTCCTGATCTGTCCCCAAAGAACACTCAACACATCCTCATCAGGGTTATAGTACGAACAAAACTGTTTCATTTGTACCTTGTACATCAGTCATGTCCCAAGGAAGCCTGAGAAAAATCAGAAAAACAGAGCCACACTACGCTACTGCTAAAAGAGTGCCATGAAGTAAGAAGCTAATGAGCCCATTTGAGCAATAATGTGGTAATGTGGTTTTCACCATCTGGAATGCAGAATGAGCTTCTAGTTCAATCTGCTTTCTCCAAGTTTCAACTTCCCCCTGCCCCACCTATTCACACAGCTAAACCTTCAGTGCCTGAAGTAAATCCAGGGACTTCCACAAATAAATCCATGGAAATATACACATATATATGTATCTTATATATATGTATACATATATATATATATAAGAAATTGTACATAAATAAATACCTAATTCCTTTCATAATCTGGATAATGTAGTCAGGATTTGCAGCCTACCTCTTGAGTCAGCTAATTTGCCACTTCAGCTATCCTATTCACCTTCATTTAATGAATACATGTTCCTTTGAATAAATTAACATTTTTGTCTGCCTAATTTGCTTGAAAAAACCTGTGCTGTACTAACCTATAAGTGACTTCATTACTGTTCATAGGTCCATGTTTGGTACCCATCACTGCCAGTTCAACAGGCAAATGATTAGGAGAATATTAACACTGTCTTTTTGGCTTTTCAGAGCAATTATTGCACTCTGAGTGCAACCAATACCGGCTTTCAATCGACTTGGCAAGACAGTGACAGATGTTTTAATCATGTGACTTCGTTCATTAGTGCTCATTTGCCTGGTTGGCCAGTCTGAAGTTCTGAGAGACAGTTGAAACAAAAGATAATTAAGCCTAACCAGCTTAATTACCTTTTTACATTCATCCCTTAGCTGGTACAGTTCATGAGTAATGACAAATTGAAAATATAAATAAAAAACAGTTTATCTAGACCAATGAGCTAATAAGTATGCTCACCAGAAGATGCATCATTGCTTGTCCAAGAACATAAGCAAAGTTGCTTAACAGGCATTTAAATTTCATTGGCTAATGAAATCACACTGGAGCTAATAAATCTGTTTAATTGGGTCAGGCATCTGCCACTAGAAAAAAGTTAGCAAATACAACTTGCTAATACATTCTGCAGAGACAATTAGAGAAGGACTTTGAAGACAATTCAGTAGACCCTACTAATACTGAGACTATTGGTTATTTGCACAGCAAAGTCATGTTGCATCTTTCCTGATAGGTTTCTCTTCAAAACAATCCCCATCCTCTTCTATAATAATAAATCATTTTGAATAAGAAACAACAACACAAAATTTTATAATACAAGAAAATTAGAAATAAACAAATAATAATTAAACAAAAACAAAAAACATTTAAAACACTGACACATATCAGTAAACCAGTTGGGATTGCTCTTACTGAACTCAGAACCCACCTGGAATTGGGGTAAACATGTAGCTAAAGTTAAGCGTTTACGAGGATGTGCCGGGAAAGCTGGTGCTCAAATCTGCAGCAAATTCTTTCCCTGCTCTAACCTTGGTGTTTCAGTCTCTGAAAAGCCTGTGCCAATGACGCTGCTACAGAACAGTATTTATCTCAGACACTGTCTGCTTTGAATCTTTGTTTTCACCTGCTTTCTTCTTTTGCTATCGATGACCCTAAAGTCTTGAACCATTAAATGTTATTCCTCAACAAAAGGGTCTCTTCCTCTCACCTCTAGAAGAAGCCATTCAAAACACTTAGAGATGCTGGTGTTAGTTAATGTGTTGCCTTATAGGAAATCCAACATCTGGATGGGTGTCAGAGAGCACCTCTGAGGGTTTGTATTAAAGGTCCATTTGACTTTTTTCCCATGTTACCATGGAGTATTTTCTTCCTTTTTTTTTAATTCCCAGTAGTTGAGTTGACATGAGAGAGAACCAAGGCAAAAAAGGTCGGGCTGTCTTTTTCCAAGATCTTCCTTGAGTATAGCAAGGAAGTTGGGCAGAGCAATGCCCACAGACACCACACCGAGACATTCACACACCTGCAGCACACATGAACCCGACTTCAACGTGCAAGAAATCTGTCAGTAGAAAAGCATGACCGTATGGCTTCCTTGACACCATTTATCCTGACTACTGAACAACTCATAAACACTCTTTTTCTGTTAATGATTTTATAAAGCTCTAAATAAATAACAAATATTAGTACATGCATTTTACCCTAGTTTGTTCTTAGCTTTTCAAGCAGATTTTTTTTTTCCTTCCTAAAATATCCTTCTGAGACCATTTGGGGTTTGTTTTCATGTTCAGGTTCTGCTGAACCAAGTGTTTGATTCAGAGAAAATAACACGTTTGAAGGAAAGGCTCTGGGAAACTTAAACATAACAAATGCTTATTTGCAGACAACTGACTTAACTGAACTGAAAACTCAGGTCTAAATCCTGAAATTCATAAATGTCAGCCAGCTAGAAAAGAATAATAACCACTTATCAATACGGATGCACTCTGCATATAACAGAGTGCCTGGATTATAATATTCATATAACTATTCTCAGTTTGCTTCTCCTGAGCTCTCGAATTACAATGGGCAGCACCACGTTTCATTTCCCAGTGCTGTGAATTGGTGGTTCACAATGAATGGACAGATTCCTTACAAGCTGATAATTTCCTTCCAACACCAGGTGTGCACTGTGTACTTTGGAATCAATATACAAAGAAGCTCATATAGGATATTCCTAGTGGCATAAATTACCAACCATGGCCATGTCTGCAGTTTTTCAAAGAGCCCATTTATCCATTTACACACTTCATATATCTCAATCTTCAAATCTTTGGAATTACAGAATCTGTGCGACCAAAGTAAAGTCTCAGGCAAAAAAAACTCTCAGAAACTTCAAAGCAGCCTGGATCAAGATTTGGCTTTTCTGCTTGACCATAAGCAAATAGCACAAAGTCTGTAAAAATTTGGTGAAGAGATAGATCTGAAAAATTAGGTCCACTTATAATAAAAAATTTCAGTATCATAAATCGACCTGAAAGTACAGAGTTGAGAGAACATAGGTATTTTACTGACAGTTGTGAAACTTCAGCTTACAGATCAGCATCAGATGATGCAATTTTATGTTTTCTTATCCTTTTCTCTATACCTGGGTAAGGGATATGATATTTACAGTCCAAATAACTTGGACAGATTTTTGCCCTTGGTTTAGAAATCACACTTTGTTCTCTGTACTCCTGCCCTTTCAAAATTGGGCTCAGATTACCTTCATAATACATGAATCATCTAAACTTTAGGTGCACAGCCACAGTGAGGTGTTCAGGTTAACACTATAGCCAACAAAAATAGAAAGCAGTCATCAGAGGGTGATTCATCCTACCCAAGTCAGATGCCTACTGTGGGATGCGCTAAAACAACCCTCTCACTGGATACCTGAAATTTGGCAAAAGAAAATTCACATCTGTCTAACATCCTTCACTCTCTAAAAACTAAGCCAATGACCCATCCAGTCAGCAGCATTTACAGCACTGCATTTTCTGTTTATACTCCTAATTCTTCTCTACTATGTTTTTAAACTTGTCTAAGACATGCTTAGAGAGATTTTCGCAGTTTGATTCCCTAAAGATTTCTTAAAATCACAGCTAAAAGCCCAAAGAGATATTAATAGGTTTTAATTAAATTCATTATTCCATTAATTGAAAATTATCTGAGGTAATCTAGAACTTTGTCGTTGATCTCAGTGGGAATTTGGCTGAACATTTTCTGGATAGATGAGATGACAGGCAACAAGGTGTCTAGCTAACGCTGACTGGAGTCCTAAGGACTGCATTTGCAGGTAGTAATATCCTATAACTACAGGATAATATGCCACATATATTTTGTTGGGCAATGGAGTATTCTTCAAAGTCTAATGAACTTTGAAGAGTTCAGCAGTTTCAGTGAGAATGATTGCAAATTTCTCAAGACAAAATACGGATGTTACACCTCTTAAAATGTTCACTGAAAATGGGGAAAACCTTCTTTATTAAGTACTCCCTGATGTAGATGTAAATGCTAAAACTATCTGAAAAGCTGAGACTCAAGTATCAGTCACCATGAAGGGAAAAAACAATTTTGTATAAAAAGTAGCTTTATTCATCTTAGTTGTGCAACAGAAGAAATTAATTGCATCACTACATATTGCAAAAGGGTTGTTTTTATCATGCTTCATTTGGCAAGCCAGGCCACAGGAAAGAGACAAAGTTATTGAATGAGAAAGAGAAAAAAGGAGGAACAGCAACACTAAAAACTGGAAAAAAAAAGGCAGACAAGGAGCTATTAATGGCATCCTCAACGAGCGGTCAGGAAAGCAAGAGTAGACAAATCACTACACATTCAGAGAAGTCAAGGAAAGAGATCAGTATAATATATAGCGTGGGGCATAATGCAGGAAGAAATGCAATGTTATAATGAAGGGAAGCATCATTAGAGAACTGGGTCAGGACTGTACACTCTTTGCTCTGCTCTGGCAACACAGAGGGATTTCGGCTGTTGGTGGGACACTGATGAGCCAGCACAGCCAAATCCCAGTCCTGACAGTCTGGAGCTGCCTGTGGACAGCAGAATCCAGTCTGAACCCATGGTACTGCTGCTCCAGCCCAGCCTAGCCAAAGGATATTCACTGCAACACACAGAGCCGGAAAAACAAGGGAACAGTAACCCAGAAGAGTCCAGGCAGTCCCACTCATCCATGAAAACTGCAGGACTTCTCCATGCCATCAGCTTTTCCACCACCTCCTGAGATGAGGTATGGCTGGAACAAGAAAGCTGAGGAAGGCTCGAGGGGCACTGGAAGCCCATAGAGAGGGGTAGTAGTTTGTTATAGCTGGTAAAACCCAGCAAAGCACCCTGATTACTTCAGCTTGGAGAAAGCAAAGCAAACCTGCTGTCTGGGTGATGTTATCAGCTATCCTGGCTGATAATATTTCTTTGAGGGAATATAACAGATTGAGTTTTCGCGTGTTTGGGACACTTGCCTGCTCCTGAATCAAGAAGCTGAAAAAACTGGACATAGTCCCATATTGCAGACTTAAAAATAAACGAACCTGCCACTGTCCCCAAGAAGAAGCATCCAAACAGTACCATCATTTAAATACTACAGGATAGACATCTGGATTGCCAGCCCTACCTGAGCTTGCCCAGCTGCCCTTCCTCGAGGTAATACTGAGGCAAACAAGGAACTCCATCAAACAGCATGCAATAAAATAACACTGATTAAGTTCAATGTTATCCTCATTAAAATATGTTCATGAAGAACAGAAAGAAAATAAAAGAATACATTTTCAAATGATGATGTTTTCTAGGAAAAATGATCTCAGCCTGAATTTCACATGCACTGCTCCAAAAACAATAGTGCCATTGCATCTAACGTAGTTTTCCTTTGCGCTCATGTTCCTTCTCATCACCTCACAAAAATCATGACTCTGTGCTCCTCCCTCTACAATGGCCTTTACCAGAACATCCCTTAAATTCCTAATAGAGCAGAGCACTCCAGCACATCCTATTTCTGGAGGTGTCACCCCATGGAACAGGCAGCCTTATTATGTGTTCACTGCTAACTGAGCTTGAGACCAACAGCACAACAATGTGCACTGCTGAGGTGCTGCCTTCGTTGTATCAACACTTCTATCAGAAACCCAATGCTAAGAAAACACTTCAGTAACGTTTTGTCTGTTCTGTGACATTGATATTCATTTTTCCTGGCATTATACCCTCACTTCTGCAGTCTGAGTAAAAGTAATATCCCGTTGCCACAGGGCAAAAACTTTCCTTCTACGCTTCTTTAATGTATGGTAGTACAGCAAAGAAAGTCAGAGCAGATGAGAAGTCACTTCATAGGTGTGACTGTCCTTAAAGTTAATGTTCCAAACTCTTTTTAATACGGTGTAAGTAAGTGAAGTTTTGCACCCAGAATTTATTAAATAAGAAGAGTTGGGCCTTACAAGTGCTATCAAAACCCTGAGGTTACTGCAAGAATATAGTGTATACTTTTAAATTAGTTTCTTTTTTTCTCTTTCTTCCTTATTCATGGACAGCTTGAGGTGCATGGCTACATGGAAAATAAAAATGATGGCCTGACAGAGATCTCTGAAAAGCACATCCAGATATTTCACTATCCACACTGACACAGGGAAGAACTGTATCTCATGTCATTTGCAGACTCAGTTTAATCTGCCAAAACTCCCATTAGTAATTACTTTCATTATTATCCCCATCCCCCAAAGGCTATTAACTTTATCAAGTAATTGATAGTACTGACTGTCCCCTCTCAAATGTTGCAGTCTGAGAGAAAATCAGATGGGATGCCTAAGTACTGGATGTCTGCATCTAGACAAATTCAAGTCCAATTCTCCACATGCAATAAAGGCTTTGGCATGCAAACAAGTCAGCACAGGAAAGAGAATGGTGAGGGTCAGCCATATTTACCATATTTCCAAACATTTACCATATTTTCACCCTGCGGTAAAAGATGGGTAACTCTAAAGAGTATTCTGCAATGAAGCAGAGTTCATCTAATGTAAGTTATGCTGGATTTGCAAGATCTCACTTCAGCCATAAGCATATTTACTTAGAATTAGACTTTTGCTGGGCTAAATTTTGTCACGTGTCATAAGAAAAAAAATTCCTAAGTGGCATAAAACGAACAGCACTGCATCTTAGATTGCAATTCTTGCTTCTAAGCAACTTTATGAACGAACAACTCCCTTCCTCCCTGGCTAAAAGGAAAATCTCTCACAGTTATCATAAAGAGAGAGTTCAGAGTATTTAACAATTATTGATCTCCAAAGGCATGTTTAATTTCCCTCATTTATTGAGCCACAGAACAATATTTACATGTTCTAAGCTCTCACTGAGCTGAACTCTACTTTCTCACTAACACTGCTCCTAAGTTTCCACACTTACTAAAGTAAATACTTTCATTTAATTTCATTATAAGCACATTGGAGTCACTAAACAATTTAGAATCTCATGTATTCATCTCTCTGGGTATGAAAGATACCACCTCCAGCTGTACAGGGTCTTCATTTCACCCTGACTTGTAGTCTCAAAGTTTGCAGGTAGCATTCAGCACCTATCCACACTTTTGTCCTCCCTAGTGGTAGTCAGAGAGATCAGGCAATTAGTGTGACTAACGAACAATTCCTCCACATGATGATGGGTTGGATAATAAAGTCTCACATTTTTTTACACTCAGAATAACAACTCATTTGTAACTCGCACGGCAGAGAGAAATGTTTAAAATAATGACCACGTATATAATAGGACAAAGACCCACATCCAAGCTCTTATCATCTGTTTTAACTAATACTTAGAAAGATGATTAAGATGGAATAATTGGGAAAAAAAAAAATGATGAAAATGTGCACAAGGTGTGCTGTGATTCCTTTTCCCATTTCTGCCTCAACAATTTAAGACCCCACCAAAAGATAAAGACTAATCAGAAGTGATACATTTTCTTGTCTGGTTTTTAGACCTGTAAGTACACTGAACCTGCCAAAACATTCCCAAAAGGCCACAAAACATCTGAAATCCATTCATCAAAGAAACAATAACTAGTCACTAATTGATTTCTGATTCCATATTCACACTAAATTCACCCATGTTTTTCACATAAAGCAAGGATTGTGTATCAGATTCACTCTATCACATTGTCCCATTCCTTCAGGATGGAGCACAAAAGCAAATCAAAGAAAAGTCACTGTAAATCTATGGGATACCATAACTCTGACACTACAGCAACCTACACAACATGTTCCCCTTCACCTTTAAGATAAAAAAAGGTTTTAAGGATTTCACAATAAAATCACTGTGAACTGTACACAACACAACACCCTATGCATGGATGGCTCTGTGGGAGGCCAGCCCAGCACCTCAGCTCTGATCTGGCAGAGAGCATCCCACAGCCCTAAGGAAAGCCCAGCCACCATTCAGCATGTGCCATGATTTCAAAAGGGAAACCAATGTTTGGCAGCATGCTGTGTATGGAGGTGGGACAAACAGCCCTACAGATAAGAGAACAATTTGCTCCTTTTTTTTTTTTTTTTTATTAATATTGAATATCCTTGGCGTTGTTTTGGCAAGATGTTCTCAACCTGCCCATGGGCTGCCTGTGAGACAAGCACTAGTTAGCATTCAAATGCCTGTTTCTGAGTGTCACTTGGGACTATTTTGACAGAACCACTTTTTGCTCATTAGTGTGATTTGAGCTGCTCACACAGTTGAGGGGAAGCGCAATGAGTGTCTTTCCAATAACAGGACCCAACTGGAGTGTAACCTTCAGTCTCAAGCACTGCCCAGCCTGTGGGCTGCACAACCCCAGCACTTTCACAAAAAAAGAAAAAATAATAATAATCCCTACTTCAAACTCTTCAACCACATTATATTACTGTTTTTTTCCCCTCTACATTGTATTCCCTCACAGTTACTTTCTTTTTACCCTGGAAGCCATTCAGTTGATGAGAACAAAACAAAACAAAACCCCAACACATGCTTTTATAAAGAGATATCATGTTTCAACTTTCAATTCTTCATTTGCTAAGAGAAAGTTGGTAAGGAGCTTTTATAACTTCAGCAGGGCTGCTCTCATACCTCAGCACTGTGTTGAGGGGCCATATTTCACACTGGCAGCCCCTCTGGCATTCCACAGCCACTCGTGCATATATAGTGAATTAGAAAGGCAATGACATATTTATACTACAATTAAAAACATGCTTAGCATTCCCTCAAGGCACCTCCTTTCCCAATTATTTCTTGCTAAAGGTGCATTAATCTGCTGCAGCAGCCCACCACAATAAAGACAACAGTTGTTCCCGCAACTGAAGTTTAATACTGAGTGTGAAAACCGATTCCAGATTTCCACAACCTTGAAATGTCATCACACATGGATGATACTTATGCTTAAGCACAGCGTGCTCTTTCCAACAGCCCCTTTAGAAGTCCTCACACACAAACACAGCTCCGTGCTCTTTGGCAGTAACACATTTCACCACCAAGTGTGCGAATCCATTTGCTGCAGGAACGCGATAAACAAAACGCGGACACGTAATCGTGCAGCTAGGAGGAAAAGCAATACATGAGGCAGAAAAAAAGAAAGCTGGGACAAGAAGGAACCGAGAAGACAAAGTAATTTCATGCTAACCTTATCACTACGCTAAAAATACATATATATATATGTGGAAAATGAGTTTTGCTACACTGCAGCAAGGCCGTTTCAACTCACGTCTGACCCAGACAACTGCTCAGAACTCTGCTGGAGCACCACACCTTCCCACACAGAGCAGCCACAGCAGTACAAGGAGCAAACACCTGTGACACATCCTGCTATTTGCAGCATGTATAAATGACGCTGTTGCAAAAAGAAGCAAAAACTCATCTTGCGTTCTGCGGCTTTTCTGTACGGAATTCTTAACAATCTCCAAAACCATATCACAGTTCTAGATCATCACATGATAGCGTGCCGCATCACTTTGCTGCAGGTTTCTGTGTACAGCCACTGCTATTATCTTTCACTGAGCTACAATAGCTCAGCTGACATTGGGTGCCAACAGAACCTGCTCAGTGACAGCTCGGCGAGCGATCTGTGCTGCAAATCGTTCAGACTGGTTGGAGCTTATCGAAATCTGTCTTCTCCAGAACAACCTCCAAAACATGACTAATAGGCTGATTGTCCTCCAACAATATCTATCTTGGTTCCTGCTGTAAAATAATCAATTACACTAAATGGAATTATTTATACGGAATACAAAAGTAGTTTGGCTTTGGTGGAAGTAATATGCTTATCAGATGGATTAAGATCTAATAGGCTTTTCTCTCTGAAAGCAAAGCTGTTCCCGATAGTCTATCAAACCTCTTATGTAAATTACATTGCTCTTGACAATGTAAATTAGATAAAAGAAATATATTTTGTTTACAGATCTCAAGTAACAAGATTTTTAATTTATTTTAAAGCTGTGCCAATAGAATCAACAACCTTATTAATGAACTGAACTTGCCCTAGCTTATTCCCATTAATGAAACAAAAGTGAACTCTGCAAAGTTTTGTTAATATGGTGACTCCAAGAAAATAAAATATTTACGTCATTGGACTAGACACATTAATACATTATTTCTCTATCACAGTAAAAAGAAGGTCATAGTATCCTTAATGCATGACTCTGCTGGATTATCTTCTCTAAGGTCAGGCTTCAAGGCAAGGGCTGCAGGGAAGAGAGCAGAAAGAGCTGCTGACCAAAGCCACCTTGGTAAACACTGCCAGCATGTAAGGATGTCAGATGTAGCCCCTGTACGGATATTGCAGAGATAACCAATGAAATATAATTCCATAAAGTCTTGCTCAGGAGTAAAGTTAAGAACATTTACCCTTCTCTTCCTACAGCCTTCCTTCAGGAAGACAGCGGAGGAACACCTGCACTGCAGCTGAAATAAGGGGAAATGTGTCTTTGGGGATACACTGCAAGCACTAAAAGCACTCTTCATAATACCTTGATTATTCACAAGACTAACTTAGGAATATATTTATATTTAGCATATACATATATTTATATTTAGCAAAGGGAATGGTTCCTTAACAAAGCCAAACACATAGATCTGAAGCCCAGAATGATAAACCTTGGGTAATACAGTACAAATAATACAGTTTGCATCTGTATGCCCGTTTCACAGCTCTGGACTAATAAGTTACACTTGGCCCCAAGCTTGGCTAAACAAAAAATAACAATGTACACTAAACCAAGGTTTAAATAATTTCTCAAAAACCCAAATGATTTCCTCTATGAGATGAAAATACACATTTTTGCCAAGAGAACAAAGAATTTATGATGCAATTCAAAACCTAGTAACTACTGCTCTTACCTGAAAAACACAGAAAGGAAAAATAAATAAATCCCTGGCTCAATTACGATTCACTGAGTGTATCACCACTCTGTATCATGGGACCGGAGTATCCTTTTATCTGTGTTATTCTTCAGGACAGATTGAATAATGACAAGTGGAGTGCTGAGCTGGAGTTCACTCACAGATTGGTTAACATCATTTTGTTCCCAGGGCAACTCTCATCAGCTCTTATCAGGAGCCTCCCAGAATTGTTTGAAAGTTACAGGCGGCACGTCAAGAAAATTAATTTCCCTGTCCACCTCCTGGTATTGCCCAGATTTTGTTACCCTTATTCACGTGAAGCAATTCAATCATCTTCTATGAAGTGATGCTGCATTTTTGCCTAGCTTACAAAAACCAGCAATGTGTAATTCCTGGGGACGTAAGCAGGGTGCATTCTCCCTTAGATGCACACGTGCAATTTTTATTTTATATTTAAGCACATTTCGTTGTCGAGGAGCTTTGCTCACTACTGAACTACAATATTAGCTTGCAGCTGCTGCTCCTTCTGCTGAAGGACCCACTCTGGCACAGGGATCCCATTCCCCACTCACGGTGAGATGCATTAGGGATATTCTTATGCCTCGGGTAATGCAATGTTCTCGTGTTTTCAAAGAATGTAGATTCTTATGAGCTCACTATCAGAATTAGGAAATATATACATGAATCAGGTTCCGCTCCGCTCTTTCATGTCTACCCTGAGATTTCGGCTCTACAAATGAATCAGATAGAAATGATACAATCTGAAGCAGTTTGTGCAATGGACTGACCAGGCACATAAATTAAGGGAGAAACTTTTTGGATAAAAAGACTTTTTTACTCAAAGCAAAAGCAGATGAAGCTTTTAATGCTGGGATCCTACAATGAACACAGGCTGTATAATCAAACTCTGTGTGCATGAAGAGCAACTGTCATTAATTTTTAAATTCATACGCTGTTTATAATCACATTTTGTAGAAAACTACTCAGTGATTTCATTTACTTTCTGCCTCAGTGGAAACTTTAGTGCACAGAAAACGAAACCAAATATACAGTTCGAGCCTTACACTTGTTTGCAAACTTCCAGCTTTCCATCTCACACCATCATCTGTGGGAACTGCCCCAAACAGTACAGTCACCATTCCTGGGGGTGCTCAGGAACCATGAAGTGTGGCACTGAGGGACACGGTCAGTGGGCATGGTGGGATGGGTTGGAGTTGCACTTAGTGATCTTAGAGGTCTTTTCCAACCTTTGCGATCCTATAAAAACTATTCATGGCCTCAATGAGAAATGCTTTCCACCCTTCTGAATAGTCTCAGTCCTGGGAGCTCCTGTCTACAGCTGTTCCCAGTTGCACAAAGCCTGAAGAAAGTTTCGCATTGAAGCTTTTTCATTTCAAAACACTGTGCCCAGATTCAGGTGTACGGGTGCACTCAGCCACTCCTCAACTCCGTGCTGTCAAAAGAATCTACATTTTGAAAATCTGCTATTAAAAGCATTGAAGTCGGTTCAGATCTCTGCAACAGGGCTGAGAAAAGGAATTATTGTGCCTTTACGCCAGCAGATCTGAGGCAAGCAAGAAATCTTCAAAGGCAGAGCCTCTCCTAAAGCAGCTCAGTGCTCCTGACCCGTGCCGAAGCTTCCCTAGGACCGGTCACCTCAATGATCAAAGTGACACACCAGCCCGTAGCCTGTGATACACACAGCTGAGCAACAGCAAAGAGCTTATAAAATCATTCAATGCTCAGTTTTTACTTTCCCTCCGTTTAAGGATGTGTGCGTGAGTGTGTGTGTTTTAATTTATAAGCTGGAGGCAGTCTTATTTAATAAAATTTACAGTACTTTACTGAGAACAAGGGAAAAACATTGAGGCTGCAGACCTCTCCAGCACGGATGCTGAACAGATGTTTTCAATGTCTATTTGCATTTTGAACTGAAATTAAAGGGCACAAATCTCAATGGATTTAAGATCTCTGCCAGCAATTTGTGAATACTAACAAATGGCACCTAATGATCCATCAAGACAAGCGGTTTTTCTAATTCTTTTTTTGAGGGGAAGATTTAACTAACAGAATTAAATAAAAGACAGAGAAGTGAAAAATATCAAATAATAAAATCAAGAACTTAAAACAGGATCTTAAACCCCAACTACAAAGCTTGACAGCTATGCAGAAGTCTGACAGCAGAGATAGGGTTTAATATTCTCTTACATGAGGGAGCTTTGAATCTCATTTAATTTTATCAGATTTAGAATCATTTGCTAGGGGCAAGACAGCCAACTAGTGTAAATCAGTTGAGCTCCATTAACTTCTACGGAATTACAGTTTCCAATTTACATCAGCTGAGAACCTTGCTGTTATGCTACTATTATTAGCTGCTATTTATAACGCAATCGTACCTACAGCCGTCATCTCAAAGATGTGGCTCAACAGGCTCTCTGACATTGCCTGCAGATATTGGAAGGCTGCTCCTCTACCCCACATTGCCTAGAACAGTAAAGTTGACTCCTGCACTACTTCCTACCAAAAGGATCAGTCAGGCTGGAGACTACTAGTTAATATGAAATCTGTGCCTAGTTGTGCTATTATGTATAGATGCATATCTAAGCATAATAATTTCAGGTCCAATAATAACAATACAAACAATAATGTGTGTTATTACACAAATAATCTCTCTTCCAAACAATCTCATGATGGCAATCTGCAAAAAGGATTATGAAAGGAAAAAAAAAAAAAAAGGGCTAGAGGAATGGTGTGAGGTTACACAGTAGGCCAGCCATAGAGCTGAAGGGAGCACCCAGCACCACCAGTGTGCTGACTGGCTCCCTTGCTTCTCAGGGAGGGAAACCTCATGAGCCAAACTCAAAGCTGTGCAGGGAGACAGCAGAGACCCAAATCTTTTGGCCCCTGCAGTGAAAAGAGGCAGCTCTAAGCTTCGAATTTCTGAGTCTTACAAGTTCCTGAAGTTGATTCGCACTAAAGAAATGTAGGACCTAGCTGGCGCGCCAAATTAGGCAGATAGCCTTCCTCCACAGCAATGTACCTTCAAGGACCTTTCAATGCAGAAGACAACTGAACTACCTTGTGAAGGACCACAATGCTCTCTTTTGCTATTTAAGGAACTGCCCACCTAGAAATCAGACATCAAAACAGGCTGATAGCAGAAATAGCTCCTCACACCCATCTTGGGAATGCAGACACATTTTGATGCCTCCTTGTCTCTCAGTGTTCATTTATTATCGATGCACATCCTACTCTGACACTGTCCAAAGAAGGAACCATCTGTGCACACAAAACCTAACCAGTCACAGTCCTTCAAATTGTGTAGGGGATGTCTTCCCCTTGACTCTGCAGGGCATCCAGAAACAAAGGATGACGTGATTGGATATATATTTGGTCCACTTGCTTTGTTCACTGCTTGATATTCTCACAAAACCAAGAAGAGCTTTCTCTCATACCAGCTAGATTCCTGCATATCCTGTCTCTTGCTTAGATTTATCTCCTTTTTTCTGCAACACGCTGTGAATGTGGACCCTCATCATAAAGTTGAAATCCCCTTCAGAGATGAACCAGACTTTTCTCTGCAGTTTGGAACTGCTTGTTCCCCACATCCAGGGAGTGTGGGAGGATGGAGACTGAGATGCACAGATTTGCTAGGACCAGGAGGAGGTAGGCACAGAAGAGACACCAAAGGAACTATCATTCCCATTAGCAAATGCAGCATGAGGCTTGCAATCTCATGGCATGATCAAAACTTCGCAGCATTTTTAATCAAAGCAGCCTGTGTTCATTCCCTGGTTAGCTCCCTGTTTTGAAGCTGAACTTCCCTATAGTTCAAGGGCTCAGGAAGAGAAATCTGGTTCAGAGCTTTCTCTTTTTTTACTTATGAACTCCTACTCACTAGGTTTCAATCTCACAAAGTGTTTAAGCTTATGCAAAGTCTCTCTGAAGCAAACGGGACTGTTCACACGCCTGAAGTGCAGTCCTTTGCTGGATCAGGGTGGCAGCTCACTCCTTGTCAGTCTTTCCAAGCTCTGTGCATTCTGTTCAAACATTTTTTAAGGTACACGGGTTAGTGTTAAATATAGAAAGCCCTCTGTTCAATTTTGCTCTCTGAGGCTGACACGCTGCTGAGCTGTGTAGCAGTGCTGAGCCCAGATCTGCAGAGCAGAGTTGCTGCTGCTCACCACGATGGGGTTGCCTGGAGGAAGACATAAGGCCATCTCTGAACTTACAATTGCTAAGAAAAAGTTTTCTGGTATGGACTGATAACTGGTACTTGCTTATAGCAAATATCACATGAGAACATCTTATTCTGCTCCTGTCAATAAGTTAGCCAACCACAAATCCTGAGCTGTTTGCTGGGTTTTTTTGCTGCTCTCTAGGAGCATGATTGAGAGCTCTGTATAGACTGATCAAGCAACCCATTAATATTTCACAGCTAGGCTCAGTTTGACTGGCAGTAATTATTCCACAGATTACTTTTTCATTTGAAGTGCAGCTGGTCATCCATTACTTTTTCCACAGCCTTGAAGGTCCAATAATTCCAATTATTTTTATCAAGTGGAGACAGGTAAAGTAGCTCTGTAGAAATCTGCCCTGGTCTGGGCACTGAGTGGGTGACTGGAAGCTCACCATCTTTACATGTTCACTTGTGAGATCAAAGATGTTGGCGCACAGTGATAAACTCCCTGATTTTCAAGTCTTGAATGAAGTATTTCTTCCATTTGTAAGACACTGTAGCTTGGCCTGTGCTTAAGCTGGTAGCTGCTCAGCTTTCCTGTCTGCTACCTTACCATGGATGGACAGGACTGGACCATCAACTGCCTTCCATTCACGCAGATCTAGCCAAGTCTATTAAGGCAGTTGTACAGGGCTATAATGGCCATTCTTGTTCCTAAAGGCCACACAATGTTTCCACAAACCAATTGTCCCATCAGTAATGTAACAGTCTGGGCAGGACCATGGGCTGAGTTTTTGGATGGCTGTGCATGGCTGAATAGGCACAAGGGCAAACATCTCACATAGAGAGTGGTTGCTGAATCTAGATTTTGAAATCAAGGATGGCTTTCACAAGGCATCATGGCATGAATTGCCTACATTGTTCAAAACAAAGACTTTCAAGCTCTCCCACATTTCTTGCCAGCTTTCTCTTTGTGTACAGCTCCATAACATATACTACAGAGGTTGAAACCTGCAGCAGACTGGAAGCCGAAAGCCCTACCAGCAGAAATGGTTCACCAGAAAATTGGCAATCAGATCTGGACTGCAAGTGTGCATTTAACACTGGAAACGTTAGCTGGATTGAACCTGACTGCTGATGAGTTATTCTTTGCCTGACTGGAAGGTCATAAACATCCCAGATATTAATGGTCTGGTGAAAGTCAAGGCTCCACGAGGATGAACTCTCCTCTCCCCATTTCGAATCCACAGAGAACTTTCTGCTCCACTCATTCAGCAAGCGGGCACTTTGAATAATGTGGGAAAATGCTACTTATCTATTCATAGGGCTCCTCTGTCTCTGCTGCAGTACTGCCAAGTTTGCTTCAGGACAATTTTATTCCATACCTACTTTTCTTAATCTAAATGTCTGTTTAAGAGATCTGTTCTACAAAATGATACTGCTGGTGCTCACTGCTCTAAGAGCAGGTACATTTATTCATCCCTTTGGTGGGAGTGAGATTGCTTCTCCTTGACTCAGTGGGAGGGAAACTTCTGCATTTTTTTCATGCCATTGCTTGAATGTGTGCATTACAGTAGCTTCTCTTATGTTAGGACCAGGATAATAAGATTAACAAAGAGAGGCTGTAGGGCTCTTCCTTTTCCCATTATTCTGATTAAGTTCCTTCTTCTCCCTGGTGCCACCCACAAGTGACTGAATGTGTGTGCTAAGTATGCACTTCTCTATATCTCTCAGTGTTCTTCTACATACTTCTCACCACATAACTCCACACAGCACTAGAAACAGGCAGTGAGACTTCAGAGAGGAATTAATCCCACAGGCAGATTTGGAGAAGTACATTGTGGGATCTTCTCCAAAGATTGCACTGCAGCTCCAACCTCAAACCTACTCTGCTGAAGATGCTTGAGACTGTTCGTACACTGCTATGATGTGAGAGCCTGGATTCTTCTACACAGCATCGTGTGGAGAAATACCTTCCCAAAGCATGAATGCATTTACAGACAGCAAATCCCAGTTTTTTGTGGGCAGGTATGGCACTTTCATGAATGCTGAACCGGATTTCTCACCTCAGTTGGAAGGCTGAAGACCCACTTTGCCCAGTGGTGGTGTGAAATAAATGACGATCTTAGCTGGAAGCTGGGCTTTCTTTCGCAAGCCACCAGAGAATGTTCTAGCACAGTGCCTTCATTTAAAACACTTGCTATAAGAAGTGCCCTTATTTCAGCTCACTGAGTATGAAATACATGCATAACATTTCTGTTAAAGTTACAAGAAGATAATTTTATTGCCCATAACATCTCGTCTTACTGAGTCTCCTAAGGCACACTCCATAATCCACCAAGCACAGGGGTATCCCAGTGGGTATGCTGACACTGCTTCATGAAAAAAAGAGCAAGAGAGAGAGCTGGGAACAGCTGGGAGTACTCTGCACTGCCATACCCAGCTTTGCAGGGCCCTCCTGGGCAGCGTGCACCAGCACCTGCATTATCTTGAGCATGGCTGCTGCATGGCTCCCCACGGCCCCATCTGCTCCAAGAGATGCTTTCCAGACACAGCCATGGGCTGAGCTTTCAAGCTTGCTGTCTGGAAGAGCAACAGGTTTTGTATTGGGTGTCTGCTCATCCAAATGACTGCCCAGCTCTATCTGGGAAGCTGGGGCAATCAAATATTTAACATACTGAACGAGAGTACTCCCAGCTAAGAGGAATAGCAATTAAAGGCCTGCTGACTCATCATGTATCAAAGGGAAGCGATTCAGCAGGGAACAGAAATATTCTGAAGGAGTTAGATGTTGGCAGTGTGCTAGGCCAGGAATTCCTATCAATGACATCCCAAACAAGCTGAGGACAACGTTTGCTTGAAATTTCCACTGGGGAGCTGTACTGACAAGAGAGAATAAACAAAAGGAAAATGGGTATTTTGGAGTTTATAAAGAACACACCTCTCTACAATAAAGATGACAGAAGATGGCAGTGTTACAGTCCTAGGCAGGTGGAACCTGTCTGTACACAGCAATTTGGAACATATGGAAAACATGCTCTTTCAGCTATCTCTGCAAGCTTACCCACTTCTACATGCATACATCAAATACGTATGTGCATCTTATTGTGGGGCTAATTTCTGCCCAGTGCCTGCAGAAAAAGGCATCGTGCTGCTTGCTGGCCCTGAATCAATGCTTGACTCTGAAAGATGTGTCCAAGTCTGATCACAGACACTGAACCTTAAGGTCACATCTGATTTTGCTTGAACAGAAGACTGTGTGTAATCGCTGACTTAGCATAATAACAACACTCAAGCTGAAAGGTTACAAAGCAAATCTAAGCTTCAATAAATTCACAGATGAGTCTAATGAAAGTAAAAATGGACCTGCAGGCATTATTAACCACATGAACACAGCTGCTGTGAGCACACAGGTTCTGTAAATAGCAAGGCTATGTGAAGTGACAGAGAACTGTCTGTCTTTCACTTTCAGGAGACATTACAAGTCAAAAAACGGGAAAGTTCCTGTAGCTGATGATGGTAGATATTCTCTGTACCCTTATAGACAAGTGTGTAGAAACTCTCCTGGCAAGACTGGGTCCAAATTTTTCTGGTCACCACATGGATAACAATATCCTTGCTGCAAAATTGTGCTTCAAGTAAACGTGTAAGTCAGAACAGGAACAGTGACTACAGTTTACCAGCCATTCCTTTGGGAAATTGCCCCTCATGTCACCACATGGTCTACTTTCCCAAATGTCATAGTGGAAGACAAATGAACTTTCTTGCTGCTTTATCAGCTGCATGATTTACAAACTACATGGGCAAGCCAAAGCTGCTGTTTGCTCTCTGCTCAAAATGTCCCTCCGCTTCCTTTTCCATAAACCTTCCTGATGTCTTGTAAATATCCCCACACAATTATCCATCTGTAGAAGCAGCCACCAGAGCAAGGTCACTCAAGGGAGCCCATGTCTCTCAGTTCAGGTGTACATTTTAAAGTTTTGCTAACCTTAAAGTGCCCCTTAAGCACATACCATTTCAGCCCTAAAATACATAATCATTAACAATTTAAAGCAGAAAGAAACTTAAGTGAGTTAGACATCCTGTAATGGGCCTTTTGACTAGGGCCATTAGGAACATTTTGGTTCAGTTCAGACATAATTTATCATCCTGAATGGAATTCACCTGAAACACAGGCAGCAGCTTCTGCTCCTGTAGGTCTTTCCTTAGGAAAAGAAAGAAGAAAATAATGGAAAGAAAAAAAAAAAAAAGAAATCCATTCAGCTTTTCTGCTTTCCTAAACAGCTTAAGGTTATGAATGCCAGACAGCTTCCAGTTAGGCATTTACTGCTGTCTTTAATAGCCAAAACCTATCAAAAACCTCCCAAGGCTAAATACAGAGGAGAGAGCAGAAAGTAATCATTTTATACTCCAATCCTTGCTAGGAAAAACCTGCTGAAAGAAGGTTAAGGCACTGCAGACTGGTCTCCCTTCCGTTCCTAACTCACCAGTTAATTACAGCAATGCAGCCTGAAGGCACCCAGGTCACCCACAGCAGCAGCCAGGCTCACCTAGTCCCAGCACTAATGCACTTCTGGATAGCAACAGTAAATTACGGAAAGGGCACAGCTTAGCTATTAAACAGCAACACAGCCATAAAATAAGACATTTCAGCATATAGATGTGATTTTTAGGCCTGTGTCAACTCACAGTGATGCTCCAGTTATTCCGTTCAATAGAAAGTCTGACAGCCTTCATAAGCGTGGTTCATTCTCATATGGGGAACGTGTAAAAATGCTGATGCATTATGCTGTTGTATATAAACATGAAAAATAGCAAAGGTAAGCCAGAAAAGGTTTAAGTCCTTCAGAATTTAATAGAAAAAATATCCAGCAATCTTTCCGAGTGATTAGAGAAAATTACATCCCTATCAAAGAACTGCGAAAGGTAACAAAAAACTGCTAGGATGGCCACGTTCCCTGCTTCATTCTGTAGGTCCTGAGCACCATTTCTACACAGCCACAGTAACTCTGTTGCTCGCAAGTCTTAATATTTTAAAATATTTAATATTTTTTCCTACACAGATGAGCCCAGAAAGGGAAAGATATCTGAAATATAAAAATGCCATATTCTCACTTGACACCACCAACAGGCGTGTATTACCTCTCTCCACTCGTCATGTTTTACTAATGTCCATGCCTCCGCATTTCTTCATTACAGCACATGGTCCATCCTGGCACTTGGGTATAGCTGGGCTGGCGGACATTAGCACAGGGAAAGTACTGCACTGAAGTAGGAAGGCACAGTCCTTTGATTACACCAATATGCTGTTTGATGCCTCACTTGGCATAGCTGTGTGACTTTTAACGGAGCTAAGGTCAAGAAAAACAGGAACTTATTGAAAACAAGTCCATCAGACCGCACGTTCCTTTTTCTGCTGAGCACTGCCAGGCTGCAAGGAAGACATCGTGCGTTCTGACATTATGGTTGTTTCAAAACTTTTGAAAACTCTAATTTACTCACTAAAACTCAGTGGAGATGACTGTGATCAGATTCCTTATCCACAGGACAAAAAAGGAGATGCAGCAATATAGATTGAGCAAGGGACCACAGTAATAATGCTCACATCACCTCCCTTGAGACCATCTGCCCCCCATCCCTCTAGCACAGAGATGATGACAAGGTACTGCCACGTGACTTCAGCTGGAACACAGTTGCAACTACTCTGCTCCCATTTATTTATTTTAATCATTTTAAGGGATTTTCACAGGTTGCAGACAGCTCTGGTAACTGATTAGTGTTTATTGCTAAGACAATTCGTAGAGCTTCTATAAGCCAGAAGGAGCCATGCTGGGAGATCTGCTTTCTGCTCTAAATATAGCAGCACAAGAAATGAAATCCAAGTGGCAGATTTCAGTGGGATTTCCCAGGGAGAAATGCACTGCACACATGGCTCATTAGAGACCTTTAAAACAGAAACAAGAACTATAGATTGCACCAATGCAATCCCTTCCCTGTGCTGTTACTGAAACATTTTGGATGAATGGTGGTCATTTCCCCATCACCAAACTCACCATCTCTCTACACTTTCAGTACATATTTCAGACAGCTCAGCAGATATGAACATGACTGATAACTAGCTGAGCTGTAAACTTCACTTTTCTTATTGAAAGGATTCACTTTAAGAAGAGGAAAAGGAAAGAAAAGCCAAGTACAACAGACTGGTTTACTATCACTCACTGGGATTCAGGAATAGCTGGTCCCCAGTCACAGACTCCTGTGACGTTTCCCAGAGCTGGACAGCTGTTTCTGTAAGATTTCAGAACAGAGATCTCTATCTGTTTTCAGCCATCTCTATGCTCACAGCTCTCTCGATCCCTTCTCCATGCTCTGCAGTGCATAAATTCCCACAGTACCCATGTATTTGTTTTAAACTGACATACGCAACACATGAGTGAAATCCATTTAACGTGTCAACCTATAGATTATTGCTGACCTAAAGCAACAAGAACCAACAACAAGCCAACCAGGGTTGCTTTCCAATTGCCCAGACACTGTCTATATTTCAAAGCTTACAACCCTTTCCTATGCAGCCTGCCTCTGGAGCCACACACTGCCACTGATTCCCCTCTCATTTGTACCTGTGTAACTCAGAAGCAATGCCACAGACTGACAGCTCAGTACGAGGAGAACTGAGTCATCCATCAAGTGCCTGGCTACTCTGTGTTTATTTAGCATAGCCTGCAAGCAACAGGGAATCAACCGACTTCCAGCTCCAGGCTCTGACCTCACCTGCAGAACAGATCTTTCTCCCCTGCGTGCAAAACTCTTCCCTCGTGTAGAATGCCCCTGTAGTACAGACCTGTAATGCCTTCCATTTTGGTGATTTTCTTATTTAGGTGGGGAATATAGCCATGGTGCTGCTCCCATGGGCTCCCAGCATCACCTACAGCGAAGGTCTTGTAGCAGCCTCAGGCTTCCTGTACTGAGCACTGTTACCTCAACCTTGAACATCTAACAGCTCCTCATTCTCATTTAAAGGAACAAAAGGACTGACTAGGCAAACTGTACTGCAGAAAAGCTTCTATTAGAGGAAAGGTGCAATGGCAATAAATGTAGCTCCACTGGGAAGAAGAAAGAAATTAAACATCTGCTTTCTAACACACTGGATTTTTCTTGTGCGACGTATGACAGTGAATCATTTATAATACTAGCAAAGACAAATACCTTTGGTCAATAGGTTTTGACAAGTAATTCAAATAAAGATGAAATTTGGTCTATAATCTACACTTGCTGGTGGTGAACTGAATCGTCCTCCCTTCCATACAATGCAGTTTTCTGTAAAACCACAGCAGAACTGTTAGGATCCATCCAATCTTCCTCTAGCTCCATCATCAGATGTTCAGCCTGGCATTCCTCCCCTTCATAAGATTCAAGGCCTTGCTGAAAACCTTCTAACAATCTCATCTGATGACCTGTTTCCATAAATAAGACTTTCATTCTGCAGTAGTTTGCGTGCACAAATATGTGATTAGCAGGAATTCCCTTTCTAACACGCACGAGAAGATTGTAAGAGGCATTTGATTTCTTAGTTTCCCAAAACAAAGAGCTTTAATGCTTTGTTTTGAAGGACTAAGTATTTGTTGTCAGAAACAGTGCCACCTTACTAAATAACACCCATCAAAATCAGCACCTACACACATCTATATGACTTGTACCTACATGAAATACATTTCAGGGCACAGCATACATAACTAAAACACCCTTTATTTCCCCCTAAAAATGAAGAGGTGCAGTGTGTCAACATGCTTGCTTGCTAAGAAATACCAGAGGAAGATCCCATGTTTTCATGGACTTAACTGCAGCTGCAGTTTGGAAAACTATGACATGCAATGACGTTTCCATTTCTGACTCATGTGTAGCTCTAAGAGGTTTCTCTGAAAGATTTCAGAGCACCAGGATGTTTTATGTTTCACCATACATTAATGAGAACTTCTATGATAATGAAAAGCAAAAATCAGAAGCACATTCCTGATTTGTGCGATACATAGTGCTAATGAACAATGTAAGAACTCAGGAAAGCAGAACACTCTCATGGTTTTCTACATTCATACCTTCAGCATAGAGAACAGGTAGCAGAAAATGGTCATATCTGCTACTACAACGTACACACTAACTTCTGTCATGCCTGTTTTCAGATCTGTAATAGGAGAAGGGATTTTAACGGAGCAGAGGATGCAAGCAGAGTGATTGTGCTGCCAAAAGTGGTATGAAAATGCAGAGAGCTGTAATTAGGTGGAACACATGATTCAAGTGCTGCACGCTCATATCTGAGACAGTGCCTCATGCAGTGTCATGGTTGGGGCTTAGGGTACAGTGTGCACCAGGATCACTGGGGCAATGCAGTCATGTGGAGCACTGGTTATCCTCAAAAGAGTTTCACAGTCCCACTCTCTGATGTTGACACCAACTGCCAAACAATGAATGTATTGTGAAGAGGAAGATTCCTTCAACAAGAATGCATGGTACCCATGGACTTTTCATAAACACACCACAAGTCTGGCTTTTGAGTAATTAAATTGAATCTTAACTACACTGTCAAACCACAGTGAGGAATGCTTCACAGGGTCCCAACAGTCACCTTCACTACACAAGGATAAAATAATTTTCAGAGACCCTGTGTGTGGGAGGAACCTTCTTTTTTTTTTTTTTCCTTTTTCCTGTGGTGGGGCAGAGACTCTAAAGACTTCCATTAGAAGCAATTACTGGAGATGTAGAGGCTTCCTTGAGGTTAAGCCGCCCTTCATTTTCTCAAGAGAAGCCTCTAATTAAATGCAAATAATCACAAATTTCATATAGCAGATTGCCATAATTTCACTATTAGTTACTGGATCTCATTTAAAAAAGGAAAGAGGTGGGCAATAGTACTGGGTGGATGAGAAGTAATGAGAACTCAAGAGGTCAAGGCTGAATTACCTGTGCAAATCTATTCCTCTCCTATAAATCTGTCTGCAACCATATCATTTCAGCGTTAACAGGTTGTCCTTCATGCAAGTGCACTGGAGTGTAGTCCCGTAGAAACTTCGGTCTCAATACAAATAATTACCTCACTCCATCTTACCATTGACCACAGCAGCAAAGGCAGGACGGGTAATAGGGAAGATGTAATTGAAGTGGAAATGACCAGAACTAAAATGTAAGCTGTGATGAATTCAAATGGTATGTTCAAAAGCTCATCTCCATAACAGAGCTCTGGAACAATGGGCACATGGAATGGCAGCATCCAGCAGTGAGTACTTCAAAGACATTTATCAAATCAGGGATGGGAATACATAGCAGAGAAGATGCATCCAAGTACAGAAGAGATAACACAGTGTCTGCAGAGGGAAGGCAGAAGCCACAATCCACAAAAGCACAGCTTCATAATTTCTTCTACAGAACTGTTAAGGCTTTAGAACACATTCTGAACATTGCATAAGGTAAATCATAGAGTTGTTTGACTTGGGAGGGCCTTTTAAAGGCCACTTGGTCCAACTCCCCTGCACTGAACAGGGACACCCACAGCTCCACCAGTTGCTCAGAGCCCCATCCATCCTGACCTTGAGTGTCTGCAGGGACGGGGCACCACCACCTCTCTGGGCAACCTGTGCCAGTGCCTCACTATCCTTATTGTAAAAAACTTCTTCCTTATTTATATCCAATCTAAATTTCCCCTTTTTTAGTGTAGGGGTAAATGCACCCAAATGTAGGGAATATATGCTACTTTTTTGTTACTCCCCTTCTCCTTTAGTTTAGCCAAACAGTAACATATCACAGTCAGCTGCAGAATCATAGAAAGGCTTAATCTGAAGGGGACCTTAGAGATCCCCCTGCCATGGACTGGGCTGCCAGCCACTAGATCAGGCTGCCCAGAGCTCCATCCAACCAGCAGCAGTTAGCCTGCAAACTGGAGCTCCATGCAAAGAGCTCGAGTTTCTGCTGCTCTGTGCTTTGCATGGTAACTCACAGCAGTGGTGAAGCCACATCCAGCCCCATTCCACAGACTGCAAAACACCAAACAGCAAGGAACAATTTAAGCAGCACCTTTCTGATGGCTTTCCAGTTCCAGACCAAGTTGGAAAAGGCATGCAGTCTCCACCAAGCAGCTCCTCTGCCTGAAGGCAATCACTGAGAAGAGGTGCTTCAGGAGAATTCTATTTTTATTAGAGAAACGGCTGCTCAGTTTTCAAAGCTGAGAAGGTCACTGCTCTCTGATGTGCAGAGGGTTCAGGATGGATGTCAGGAAGCTCAGAAGGTAAAAAAAGCACGGGGAACAAGGGGAGGAGGGGTGGAGAACCTACTAAATGGATCAGCCCGGTACGTCACTTCTATGTGGATTCCCAAACGAAATCATTTCTCCTAATGTACTGTGAGAATATGGGGAAGGATCAGATTGCGAGCTATTCAGAGGACTAGCTGATTATTGGCATTTTAGCAGCGAGCTTGTTTTTGTTCTTCCTCACATTTATAATAATACCTTTTACATGTTCTCTAAGAGACAAATCTCCCTCTGCTTCAGAACCACTAGGCTGAAGATCTTTTGTTGGCGCAGAGAAGAATGCTAATGTGAAATATCTTATTTCTTCAGATGAAAGAGAAGCTGAGAACAATCCCTGCCGGGGGGAGGTGGCAGAAGCAGGATCTCGGATCGAGAGTTTATGATTCACCTCCCTGCACAGCCCACCACATCCCTGTCACTCGCTGGGCCCTGCAGGGTCAACGGCACCGCAGCCATAAACCCAATATGCTTGAGATATTCCTGCCTCCTGAATATGTGCTTCTCTTCAGAGGTTTCAGTATGATAAGTGGCTTAAAAAGAGATGGAAGCTTGTACACTGAGACAGAAGCAAAATTGCATGACCCTCAGTTCTTCACAAAAGTCAAACCACCAAAATATTTGAGGGAAAAGGGCCATCTACCTTCATAACAGGCTGTGCCGAAGTCTGCCTTGTGCAATAGATGAAAAATAAAAACAAAGAATTACCTAAATGATTGCTGTGCAGCACATATGGTTTGGTTGTACTGGTGGAAGACTCCACCAGTAGAAGCTATTTTTTCACTTCCATGACATATCTATAAGAATACTCAACGCCATAGCACTAGACAAACTCAAGAGGTTTAGCAGAGAGTATGGACAGCGAGGGAAAAATATGGGCTCATTTCACCACTGTGTGGTAACAGGAAGATGAAGGCCTTATGTGCTTCTGTTGGCTGAGAGGATATACTATTAGGATAATAAAGATGACGTAACATCAGAGACTGAGTTTTCAAAGGTGCAGCACTAGAAGAAATCAAAGCATTGTAACTTAGCAAGTGATCAGGACTAGAAGCCTAATACTGCAGATGATGCAATGCTGGAGGAATCAACCTTACAGCAACATCATGCAATATCCTACTAAAACTGTTTTATTCTGAACTCCAAAAAAAGTGAAGCTGAAATAGCGTAATACGTATTAAAGGATATATAATCCCAACTGCTTCTCATACAGAAACAGAATCTCTAAGAATGAAATTCAGGTGTTGAAAATAGCAAAAGAAAATTAGAACATTGTTTTTTAAATCTGGGAAGGAGAGAATTCAAATTTGGGGTACAAAACTGCCAATAATAAGCACTACAATTAATGACAGATCCACTGAAGACAACGTCAGCATTTTCACTGCATTCCACAGGGGTAAGGATTTAATCCATAGAAACTTCTGCACTTAACACTACAGTCACTCATGGCATTGCTGGTTTTGTCAGATCCCTACAAGATTAACATCTTTATATCAGAAGATGCAGTCCATGTGAATGAGAATAGAAAGGAAAGACACAAAGCTCTAGGGTAACACGGGCATACTCGAAACAATTACTTGTTTTATAAAAAGAGTAACATGAATGAAGATGGAAAAGTGCACAATTTATGTGTGCGAAGAGAGAGAGAAAAAAAAGCCAACGCATTCAGTCCTTCCTCTGTCAGGATATAGCAAAATTAATTCTAATTCTAAACAATTTAGCTGACCAATTAGAGCTGCACTACAAAGCAGAAGCTGAGAAGCAGAGCAGATTTATTTCCCATGTTGGCTTTAGAATTGCACCTAAAAAGACCCCAGAGAAATCATGAAAAGGGAATGTAAACTGCACAGTCATTATATTCTGAGGCAATTTTTAATTAAAAAAATTAGAACAAAGCCTATTCCTTTAAATCATTAATAAAAGAATCCAGCCTATTAAGCAGATGAGCTTTCTTAACTCTAATCCATCTTTACTGCTGTGTTATTACCCAACTGTTTTCCTGTAATTAAAATGTGGCAGGTAGTTTACACACAAGAGGGAGTAATTGTATTGGAAATAACTGTTCATAACCAAACTTTAAAAGCGTATTTTTTGTACCAGCTTCTAATAAAGAAAGCAAGATAACAGTGCTGTTTAGCACTTTTGCCACCTACAGCAGCGTTTTGTCTTAAATTGTTAGCATTTCATTCAGCAGTGCTAAAATGCACCCTTCAAGCTACAAAGATAGCCTATCAGTCATCTGTTCCTACTCAATTAAAATTAAAAAATACAGCTGAACTTGATGCTAAAGGATCCCAAACTGTGTTGTTCTGGAAAGAAAAAACAGAATCTGAATGTGCTGCAGGAACCTCTCTCCAACCTCAGTCTGTTCAGGACAGGAAGGGAAGGTCCCCTTATTTCTGCATCCCAAGGATGATGGAGTGAGCCAGGTCACTGTCTGCCCATTTCTTTGTGGCATTTCCTCAAAGGTGCATGCTCAGGTGGCAAAAATATTGTGTGTGAATTTGCTCAGATTGGAAAGCAGCATGTGCTCTCCCAGTTCTGGAGGAAGTTGTTAGCTGTTGCTCTTGAAATGCTTCCTGAATACCGAAGTTGCAGAGTAATTTCCTTACAAAGAAAGAGTCAAAGACTCTCCTATAGATTTTGCTTTGCATTATTCTTAGAAGGCAGTTCTCCAGGAATTTGAAACCTTGCAAGCCAACTTAGGGGAAATTATTTATTATTACCTATAGTTTGGTAGTATCTGGCAATACATAGGACTGCAGGCTGCTGTATACAAGCAGCTTCTGTTCCAAAGAACATACAGCTCAAAGTGGGTAGACAGAAACACCAGGGCAGAGCAAAGGGACCTCACTGGTTTGACTGGCAGATGAGTAGGTGGACTACTGCCATTTAAATATAGCCCCAGCAGATCAGAGATAGCCAGCGTATCATAGGCAAGTACTCTACAGTGTGTGCTCATCTACAGAGTCACAGGCAATCCCCCTGCTAATGACTCACATCTCTGGATGCTAATTCAGGTGGACTATAAAGAGGAAGACCATTAAAAGCTTTGGTTCCAGTCCTGTAATTAGATTGGCACCTACAAACCTTGAGGGGCTCAGCCAAGATCTGCACAGCTTCTGGTTGAGCAAAATACACATAGGATCTGCCCCAGACCTGCAAGCTGAGAGGGTGAGTCACATACACAGCCCACAGGCATCCGTGTTTTCTCCCCAAACCCATTATGTGTGAACCACATACTTCTTCCAGGTTTGTCCTAGGTCCAAACGAGCTGGAGTATCTTAACCTATACATCATCAGAAAGTTTAGCACTGGATCACGGTTTCTACCTCAATTAGGTTAGGCCACCTTCAGTGGGCATTTGGGTTTCAACCCAAATTGGTGGCATCGGTCCAGATTCATTCTGTGGTTTGGCTTAAAAATCAAAGTAAAGTTTAGAGGTAGCAACCTCCGCAGAGCTTCCTGCAGCATAGTTCTAATGCAAATGAACTGGATAAATGGACCTGACTGTGTGAACCAGCTGTGGAACAGGCAGATGATATTTCGGGTACCCTCCAGGCCTGTTTTTCATACAGTTTGTGCCGGGTAAAATCATTTAGAACAAATTGAGGATCAAATACCACACAGGGACTGAGCGACTGCAGCATGGCACAGAGGCCTTTAAGACCAACTGGTCCCAAGCAAACATGACACTGCTTTGACAGCCCCATGTAAGAAGCAACAGCCATACTTAAACTTTGCCTTGAATGTTCGGATTAAAGCAAAACCTAGAATAAATTAGTTATGCCTCGCTCATTAAAAGCCACCGATTGGAAGCTTACGCTTTGATTTCACAGGAGTTTCCTCCCTAAGCATGTCACAGGGCATGCAGAGGGGAGAGGAAGGGAGTGAAGAAAGGGAGCTCAGGGCTTGATGTGGAGTGATGGGTGCTGCCCAACGTGCTGTACAAACCGCATGAGGTGATGTTTTCTTCCCTCTAAGATGGACTCGCTTTCTCCTCTCCCTTCTCCACACCCCATTATCAGCGTTTAAAACACCCTCGAGTTTTCCTGAGCAGGTTTGCTGTGCTCATTAAGATACACTGAGCACTTACTGGCTATAATGAGCACTCATTAAATTCCAGTAAGTGCCAGGACCGTCCTGTGGAGCTGAACAGACTCAGGTTCTGGGAGAGATCAGGGGCTGGAAAGATACTGGAAGCATTACATCTTCCATAACAACAAAACTATAAATTCCCCCTATCTCCCCTTTTTCCTCTTTCTTTTTTAACTCTGCAGCCACTGGGGTAACTCAGACCTGCTAAGCAGCAGCTATTGCTTACTGACTGCTCAAATCATTCCCCTGCCCCAGAAGACCTCTCAGCTCCTCTTATCAGAACAGGAACAAATTAAAGATTTTGCGTATTTGCATCTCCTCATTTGAGAATATGCGTACATTTGTTATTTAGAGATAAAAGTCTGCTTCTAAAAATTCACTTAGCACAGTGATTTTCTCAGCCGCAGGGAATGGTGCAGGAGGAATTGCAGAGCAGGATCCAGAGCAGCTGGTAAGACTGCAGCAGAGCAGCACCATTGGCTCAACGCTCTTCAGGACTGCACACCAACCATTTCCAAGGAAATGTGCTCTATTTTTAATCTGTTTGGTTAAGTCATTTGGTCCCAACACAGCAAAGTAGTGCCTTAACTACAAGCTATAGGAGTGTCAGATATCTGCTGGGCTCCTCTCTCAGTGGGGTCTTACCAGTTTCAGCTTGAAACAACCGAAACCTAGTTGTACCTTGCAGGTTCATCTTGGAGAAAGCAACCAGCTGCCTGGAAGAGACATCTCCTACCAAAACACATCTCTGTGTCTACTCTCTGTAGTGCTTACCCCAGAAACTGGAGTTGTGCTTGGAAAGGTAAATGCTTTGAATTCTTGTCACAAAAATCCAAATGGTCCCTACCCATTTAATAATAGAACTTTTTCTAGAGATAATCAAAATGAGAAATCTCTCCTCGAGACATCTCTCCTTGACTGAACACAATCTTTTGGATTGTGGCATGCATTTCACTACTGCTTTACATTCATCGAGTAATAAAATGGCTTAGGTTGGAGGGGGCCTTTAAGATTATCTGTTCCAAGCCCTCTGCCACAGGCAGGGTTACCAACCACGAAATCAGGCTGCCTGAAGCCCTATCCAACCTGACCCCAAATTTTTATTTTACAGACTAACACACTTCAAGATCAAGGAGACAACGTGCACGCCTCTTATGTGCCCTGATCTTATATTTATTTCTCTTATGTCAGAGATATACATCCTGACCAGTGTGCCCACACCTATATATATCATAGAACAGTTTCCACTGCACTGCTACAGTATGGGTTTTCATCCCCCAAAGCTGTTCAGCACCTACTGACACGAAAACACACAAATTAGCTAAAAACAGACACAAATACACTTTACACTGGACTAATTCCCAGTGAGTCACAGACAGTAAGTGACTATTTAAGGAAACTGAATTAGACAACAACTTGTAGATCAGCGCATCCCAGAAAAAGCCAGCAAACGGGCTAGTGGGGAGAAAGCTGCTGGAAGGGAGGGGCTTTAATCTAATGACTGATGATATCAAAACAGCAACAATTTCATCACAATAAATAACTGGTCGAGTTAAGAAGTAACTGCTCTGGTTTGGCTCACTCTTTCATCCCCTCACAGCTTTTAGTGGATTACTGTTTTTTAATTGCTTGCTCCCTAAGTGCACACACATTGCAATGTTCTGCACACCTTGACAGCAGACCAGTTAGAGAAACTAACTCAACATGTTCCCCTGCCACAGTATTTTGTCTGTGGGATACAGTAAGTCAGAGATAATTTACTCAACTTCTCAAGGTCCATTAATGGCATAATGCTGGACACAGCTGTTCAGAGCTTTGCAAGACCAAAGCAGAGGAAGAAATTCTGGGAGACTTCAAACACACTATTCACATCAGAGCCTGGCTGGGGAAGACCTTGAAACTGATTTGGGTGATTTCAACCTTATGGCTCTCATGAAGTAAATCCAGGATTAAAGCCTCAAACTTAATTTCTCCTGAAGATCCTAATGGCCCTAAAATTGCTCCACCTGACCAGAGTGGCAATGACTGCTTTGAAAAAGGGGGCATAAGTCATTTCATTTTCACTCTGCTTGTCCAAATCATCCACTGAAAAGCTAGGGCCTGCCTTTCAATAAAGCTTGCTAGCACTTGAAAGTAGGGTGTGCCTGGTTCATCATGTCCTGACTTTCTGGCATGTTGAGCAGGGGAGGAAATGTTGGCTCTGTAAAAAAAGGCACCTCATATTGTCCCAAAAAGTCTGAGCTGAGCTAAAGTGATATGCTGGGAACTCCAGGCCCAGAAAGCACCACCTGTCCCTATGCAATCTATCTCCCACTGCACATCCACAAATTTCTGTGCTCAACCCGCCTGTATAAAGGAGGCAAGGGTAAACTTCACCTGAATGCCACACCAAGAGAGCCACTCCAGGAATGTTTCACCATACAGCTTCTTGAAACACATTTTTATGTAACTTTCCCTAAGAAAAAGGTAAATCAAGTTTCAAGACTTCTCAGCCAAGGAGAATCAAACTCACTCCCATCCCCCAGTTTAAAATATCCTCTTTTATTAATTTTAAAATGCTTCATAACTAAATCTTTGGTAGGCTTTACATAAATTCCTTTGCATATATACAAACATGCATGTGTGTGTACATGTATATGTATGTAAATACATAGACCAGATCGGAGGAGGAAGGCAATTCATGACACTGAGCTGATTCCCCAGCCTGGCAGTCCTGCAGTCAGCCCTAAGTCATCCTCCAACAGAAAAAGGATTGTTGGATAAATTTGTTCCTCTTTGTAGCAGCAGCAGCAATCCACAGCAATTAAACCACCCCAGTATCGAAGCCATATCTTAACTCAGGCGCAGAGAAGCGACCATCACTCCCCGTCATCTTTCCCCCATCTTTTAGGGTAACCCCTACTACTTACAATTGTGAAGTTCATAACCTTCAGAATCCAGATGGTCATAGCAAGGTTCACCAGGATTAAAATCATTAGCAGCAGCACAAAGAAATAGAGGCATCTCTTCCTCCAGCCATAAATCCCGACTTTGTATACTTGGGGCCCTTCTGAGGTCTGCATGGTGCTCCTGTGTGCGTACTGCTCCTGAGGCATCTGAAACAATCACACAAAAATAAGAATGTGGATTAACCAGCAAGACAAATCCGATGATAGGAACTGCTAAGGGTTTGTGGAGTTTTTGTTATTCCTTTTTTTCCTCAGAGTTTACCAGCTAGGCAGCACCTCCTTCCGCACTTTAGTTCTGCATTATTTTCCTTGCTGCTCACTGTATGCAGTAACACACTGTAAGAGAATTTTATGCATTAAATGTATATATACATTTATAAATACACATAAGCACACTGTCTAAAGGTATCCTATGGAGATCACTCTCAAGTGACTCTCCTCACCACCCTGAGTTTTGCAAGGCTGGCACTCCAGGGCCTCGAAGGATCCGGAGGGGAAAATTCTGCATGCATTTGGTAAAAGCAGTTGAGTTCAGCAGTTTGTTTTGAAGAAGCAATATTACTTCGCAGAGGCTTTAATTCAACAAAAAATCACCTCAAATAAAATCACTCCTTCCAGATGATGGAAAAAAAATAAAAAAAAAGGAAAGGGAAAACGTTTGTCTTTTTCTCCCCTACTTTTTTAACCAAATAAACCTGAAGTACAAAGTTCTCCTAAAAACTGGTCTCCTATTATCTCCATGGATTTAACAAGGATGACCCAGGCAGGCAGGCATGGAGTGGCAGGACAACACGTGGGTCAAGAGCAAAGAAAGACAGAAGAAAGGAAACTCGGCACTGAGGAGAACAGAAGCATGACAGCATCCCCAGGACAAGTTTGGGCTCTGCATCTTGATCCCCAGCTTGCTGCCAGCAGTCAGATCTGGCTGTCCCAGGGCTGAAAATGGCATTGCAGCCAGTGGGGATGGAGGAAAGCAAATGCAGAGTTGTGCTTATGGAGGTAGATTCTGCCCCGTGAGTGCAAGTATTCATCACCTTCTTGCCCTTCACTTTGGGTTGTGGAAAGTCCCTTTCACACACTTCCCCCAGGGGTCAGCTTCTTACATCACCTCTGAGACTCTGAGCAGACAAAAAGCCATCAGACATGTTTCTGTGCTACTGATTCAACATCAGTGACTTCCCCCTCGGAGTACTTGGCATCAACATTAGTGTTCAGTGAATGACAAAATTCACAAAACAGGAGGAAACGATGCAAGTTCCTCTCTGTGGGAGTATGATCCATAGGGGCAGAACGAAACAATGGTAGAAATGAGATGCTCATTGACACTGACTTGTGCTTGTTTGTTTACCATTACTTTCATGCTTCTCTCTTTACTTCTAGGCAAACATGCAAACAGCATCTAGTAACTGTGTGGTGGGTGGCAGCGCAGAGCCCGCTGCAATGGAAATGTCAACGGAAGGTGATTTTCTCCCCAGCACCGCTCTTCTTCTAGCAGCACTGCTCTCACCATGAAGTTAGCACTTTCCCTTTGTTGCCCCAACACTAAAGCCCACTCACTTGAGGCAGGGGCTGCCTAAAGAACCACTTTTTTTTTTTTCCCCTTCTACATTTTGTAAACCTTTTAGCACTCCCAAAGTCGCTAAGATGTGTGTTTGCTGACACAGGCTGTTGTTATCACCCACAGCTTAGGGGACCAGCCACCTCTCCCTTCCTCCACCAGTTTCACCATTGCTAAAGTGAAGCCTCAGGTGCTAAGTAAGTCAAATCAGGCTCTAAATTCTCCTCTGATCAGAGGCATTGATACCTATCCTGATGTGGACACGTAAAGCAAAGCTGGCTAAGCAGCATGCTCAGAAGGGCCATTCTCCTGCACAAAAGTGGGATCCAAAAGCAGCCTTCTTCCAGAGGGCAGAGGAACCCATCTGTCTCCTTCTTATTCAGCAGTTGTGTCCATCCCACACACTCAAAACTCATGACAATGGCTGAAAAACAGGTTTTAAAAACAACAACAAACACTGTACTCCTATCAATTTCCTCTCCGGCCTCAGAACCCTTGTAGTTTTAGGAACTTTTCCCCTTACATCCTTTGGGTAACATCCCACGACTGCATCAAAGAGGTTGGATATTGCACAACAGCGCAGTGCTGCTGTTTTTTCCAACTTCCTCATCTGGTCTCAAAAACCAGATGAGATGGCCACAAACCATGCCTCACTCAGAACCTCAGAGCATGTGAGTATCTTCAATGTTACTTAATGAAAGTAATACGCAGCCATATGCAGTGGGGAGGAGCCAACAAGTGCATGGCAGATAGGATGCTCTTGTTGTGGCCCACCTCAGTCAGTTCAGCCAAGTGATACTAAAAGTGCATTACAGAAGAAAGGTGTGTTGTAGAATCATAGGAAAAGACCACTAAGGTCAACTAATCCAACCCCAACCCACCCCTACTGACCATGTCCTTGGTAACGCATCTCCACAGTTCCTGAACACCGCCACCACCACTCTCTGTGCAGCCTGTGCCACTGCATCTTTCTGAGATGAAATCTTTCCTAATACCCAACCTGAACCTCTGATGTCTGTATTAAAGAACAGTTTTCTATTGTGTAAGAGTGCTCACCATAAAGCACATCTGCTATTCAGATCCATGGGTGTCCACACATCCAAGGCTCAGGCAGACCCTGAGCTATTAACAAGGGGAGCAAAGCAAGTTGCTTGCAGCAGATCCAGTTTGGTCTTCACTATTTCCCTCCCAGGTGCTAAATCAGCAACTGTAAACCAGGGAGGGCTTTGCAGCACAGTGCTTGCCAGAAGAGGGGACCCATGGTACAAACACACACACCTGAAGAAAACCAGGCCCGTACACTGCTGCGATCACTCAGCTTTTGTGTGAGGGGAAATCTTAAAAAACAATAAATTACGATTTCCACTACCTAAGGGAAATTATAACAACAACTACTGTACAGTCACCGATTTTATTGCCTAATATTTTAACAGGGGATCCTGGAGAGCACATATTAAATGCAGCCTCTCTCTTGGAGAAAATGAATAAATTGCATTTCCAATACTCTCAAATCATGAAAGAAGCCTGACCAATAAGAAATAGTCTGAAATACCGAGCACAAAATATCTTCATATTGCAAAACTTGTTTATTCTCTCCCCTGCTCTCTTTTTTTCCCTCTTTTTTCTTTCATTTCTTTTTCTTCTTTTCTTCCCAACTTGTAACTGCTAGAAAGGAGAAAATACCAAATCCAACCGAGGCAAAACTTTGCAGACATCAAAAGAATTTATAGGAATGGAACATAAGCACAAAAAGCAACTTGCAACCACGCAGGAGCCTCATTTTGAGAATTTCTCTTGTTCAAATAAAATATTTAGCTCACAGCTGCCCTAACAGAGATAGAGCAACCAAAGCACTGCAGCGCGCATAGTGAACATGACCCAGTAATATGGCATAAATTTATAACAAGAAAACAACATGGGAATCATAGATGGGACAATGTTTGCATATAAACTTTCACACAGCTACACTTGAAGCAATATAGGATCTCCAGCAAGCCCTTCCCCTGCTACCTGTGCAACCTGGTCCTTGGAACCTGCTTTGGCAGGGGGGGTGGACTAGATGATCTCTAGAGGGCCTTTCCAACCCCTGCAATTCTGTGATACTGTGATCTGTGACCACCGAAAGAAAACACTCATGTCTGTCATTCTCTAGCAAGTTAAGAAAAAATAATGGGCATCAAGTGCTGAGGTGTGTTAAACAGATGTGTAGAAGTTGGGCTGTAAGACACCTGCATAAGGAACAAGCTGCGTCCGCTGTCAGTAATCCACTCTTGGGGGGGGGAGGGATGGAGAAGTATGCTAGTCAGGTTTTACATTTTAGCAGATTCTTCTGACTCAAATATTATGAAGATATAGGCAGCAAACTAGGCACCAGAAAAGCAGTATTACTCTGAAAGGACATCCAGTGGTTTCATTTGCAGAGCACTCCCTCCTTCTCAATTACTGAGCTAAAGGGAAAGGCTGCTAGCTGCTTAATGGGGTATTAGTTTTTGCAGGAAAACATTAGCAATGGCCCCATGAACTTGTAATAGTGAACAACCAGTGCTGAAATGAATACAGTAGAAATTGGAAGAATAAGTTTTTGTAGTCCAGCTGTGGTGATGGGTGCTGATGGGTTGACGGCTGGTGGTAGTCTTTCCCTTAATGATTCTATGATTTTGTGTGCAGAAGCTTCTCACTGAAGACACACAACATGGATTTCCCATTCATCAGGCAATGTTTTATATGCACAAGGATAAACAAACACCTTTCCCTTGCAAACACCACAGCTATAATGTTTCTTGGCCACGTTAGCTTTGGAGGCTCAGTGAGGGCTATAAACAGGGTGAGGCACAATGGGAGGAATCAATATTGTTTCTGTGCCATGGGGGTTTTCTGATCAGTGCTTAAATCATCTCTGATTAGTAATTGGATAATTTTACGCTGAAAGAGGATGCAGTTGAGGAAGATGACTTCTCCTTTAAGAAATTTAGTGCTGAAAATGTTCAAGAGCAGGATCTGTGCAGGTGGGGACACAACAGGCGTGGGGAAGATGGCATCTATTCCCATGTATTTTTTGCCAAATTGATTTCTATAAATTTTATGTAGAAACCATGAGCCTTTACTTAAAGGAGGCCAAGGAGCAGCTTGTCAAAATCATCAATTTTACATAAGGTGAACATAGGGCAGACAGAGCCTGGCATTGTAAATGCATGGGTGTTTGCACAGAGCTTGCTGCCTGCCTGCATGTAACTGAGGTGTAACAGCTTCATCAGCAAAACAAGAACATCCAACCCCAGGCTAAGTATGGTGATGGGAATACATTTCAAGAGATGAGAGATGGGTTCAGGCTCCCTTGGGCTTGGACCTACATCTCCCACATCTGCCTTCGATTTGTATCCATATAACCAACATCCTCTTCTGTCTCTCTTTTTGCTTTTTGAAACATAAACCTTTGCTTTGGGGCTAAATAAGAGGTGCTCTCTGTTATATCACTGGAAGGCAATGTGCTTGTGTTCACTACCTCTAAATGATCTGTGAATTCAGCCTCTTTAATTTCTCTGTCTTTCAAGTGTACGCTATCCACCAGGTTGGAAAGAACAGACGTTACTAGAGTGTGACTGAGAACGAAAGCTGGTATGAAGGGCAATGCTTTGAGCCTGCTATCAACAAGACATTTTGCCTCTTCACTCCCTATAAAACTCACTCAAGCTTGACACCCCCAGGCCCACTGTTCCAGCAGCATCGTGACCCCAAATTTATGACACTGTACACTGGTCAAACCACAATCCAAGTCTCCATAAAAGGATCAAGCCCAGGAAAATGGTTTCTGCCTTGCAGCTTGGTCAGCAAGCTCTGAGCACTGGGGAGTGGCCACAGAATGAAATATTTGCTGGGGAAGTTAAATATTACACAGCTTTTTTTTCCCCATGATGGTTTAAACCATGAATTCAAGTCCCACTCCAGTGACAGCTGTGCCAGAATGCTCTTCAGAACTGCAGTCCCCAAAACTGAAATCTTCACTCTGAGATCGTCTCTCTGCTTCTGTCTGTTATGAGGAACAGGTTCTCCCAAGGGCTGTGAAAATCACCACCACCCAGTACAAATCCCTTAGGGGGCACAGCAATACAATACATGGCCAGAGAGATAAAAATTGGAAGGAAACATCTTAAGGAACGTTTTCTTTTCTGACTACTTTCTGTCATCAGAGTGCATCACAAATAGTTTTTCAAATATCTAACCTGACTCTGGCAAGCAAAAGTACATCAACAAACTCTGCTTAGTCCGTGCAGTCCACAGTCCACCAGTGCATATTTTGCCTGGTCCTCTAGGAAATACCTTGTTTTCCATTCCCACCTGTGAAATATCTTAAGGAAATTGGACACAGTCAGCACAGGGAGCTGGGGAGAGCTTGGGGATTCATCTGCTGATAAAGCATCTCCAATCCTGATCCCTCAGTGCTCCAGGCTGTCCCTTACCTCTAATGTCTTGAAAGCTCATGTTATTTCCCCAGTCACTGGGGCTGACAGCACTTCGACAATGAATGTACTTGAGGATAAGGGCACCACAAAAGTCTCAACTTATAACCCAGTGGCTTTGAGGAGGAGGACTGAACAAAAAGCTGAACTCAGGGCATCTCTGCTCAGCTGCTGCTCTGGATTCAAGGAGCCCTTACAACAAAAACTATAAATATATCAGAACTTGCCAGAACAAAGCAAAGTAATAGGCAGCCCATCTCTTAATAGTCTCTCCTAAAAAAAAAGTGGTAGCTTATTCCAAAACGTAAGTAAGATGGTTACTGCTGCTTCTCTTCTCATGAGAAGAGAAACAAGTCTACTTTCTTAGGTATAAGTGTTTCTTCCAACTTTCAGATTTTTTTTTCTTGAAAGCTCCTTTGTCCTGAAATTCTTTGGCGTCAGAATTAAGGAGAACAGGGAAAGAAAGAAAAAAATTCTGCAGTGAGTTCTTTTATATATTGAGTAAGACAGCCAAGAATGTCTTTCTCCAAATGCCCCACAATTTGCAGCAGTACATTTACACTGCATGCAAACATCATTCCAGATTTTCTGTGTTCGCACACATGTTCCTTTGCACTACTTCAATGATGTGAAGCAATCATAAGCTTAGGTCCATCTGCGCCATGTTTATAAAAGCACTTTCCCATCGGAGTGTCTCAAAGCAGGACGAACAAATATGAGAACTCTACTGAAATACCCCAGCAGCAGGTGTGACTATGGGCAACTGCAGGAACAGCACGAGGGATATAATCAATTGAGCCTGAATCAGAAAGCAAGCTACAGGAGGTGATACTTTCCAGACCTCTGCCCCAGCACACTCCCCCACAGTACAAAGAAAAGAGATATTGCTTGTAGGAATGTGCAAAGCAGGATCGTAATATGGATTTATGTGGCTGGAACCCAACTGGCATGGCACAAAGGAAGAACTGTGGGCTTGAGCACGTGCCAGGACCCAGAGTAAATTCTCTGCAGTGATCCTGAATATATGCTCCTACAAGTTAAAACTTGTTCTGCTGCAGCATCGCTCAATTTAATGTGTTTACTGTGCTTACCCATTTGTTCATTTGTACAGACACACTTACTTTCTAGTTTGCTCTTGGGAAGGACCAGAAGAAGGAATGCACATATTAGAGTGTGCCTGTGGCTCTCTTATCTGTATACTTGCAAGGTGGTGAGACCCTCTACTTTCACCTTATAGACTTGGTATATTTCATCCACATATGCACATGCATGCATACACTCTTCAGTTTTTTTGAATACAAACCAAAGCGTGAATACTGACCCTGGTGGGATGCAGAAAGGACACAACCTGTAGAGTGAGACCCAGGAGCAGTTGCCAAAGACAGGGAGGAAGTTGCTATCTCTTTCAAGCAAATCCAGCCCTTTTACAGGAAAAGACAGACGCAGTGGCAAGAAGATGCCCCAAACCTCTTTCCTCCTTCACTTCCATCACACAGAAAGTTTGCATTTGGGCAGACAGTACTCCCTTTAAGGATCAAAATCTACTGAATCTCACAATGTCCAGGCAGTTTGCTATGGGTGTGCTTCCCCAGCACCACAGGGAGAAATTACACCTCACACAGATCTGACGGCAGCCAATCTCACCTTGCCACTGTGTGCTTTAGATCACCAAATGAACTACTATTTAATTCTGTATGTGCAGTCCTGCTGGGCAGAGGAAAAGTAAACTGTGGATGTTCTCCCGTCATCTCAACCAGAAACACGTAGCGTTGTCCCACTCTAAAATTTCCTGTGACAGAATCATACAATGGCTTAGGTTGGAAGAGACCTCAAAGATCATCTAATTCCAATGCCAACCTCTACATCAGGTTGTCCAGGACCCCATCCAGCCTGGCCTTGAACTCATTTCTTGTTGGAAAAAACCCAAACTACCCAACAACCAAAGACATACATTTTCAATACATCAAGTATTCACTGCTGTGAAAATCTGAGTGAGAGGCACTGGCAGGAACAGGGAAGTTTCCAAAGCTCCAAGTGGTGAACTGCTCCCAACACCTCCATCAGCCCTGACAAACGCTGTACCCAACTCCTGCCATATAAGGTGAGGATATCTCTGCCAAGGCAAGCTGAGCTTTAATGCTGCAACTAAAAGGATGAGAGAGCACTGCCTAAATCTGGCAGGCTCCTAAGCAGAGAGAGCTCTTAATCATAAATGTTTCTTAAGTTATTTGGGAAAAGAAACATAGATGAGAAGAGAGTTTGCAGCCACTAAATTAATGTTTTTCTTGCTAATCTGCTGTCCGTGGTTTCTGACTGCGCTGTCTGCTGCAGTTTGCTAGTGCTTTATGAAACACAGAAGTAATATGCACAGAAATCACAAAGCAATAACTGTTGCTGAACCATTGCCACTCCTCGCAGCCTGTACCAGGTGACAGCTAGAGTTAGCAACTGCCATATAACCCCCAGACCAACAGGTTTTCAACCCACTGAACAGCTGTAATACAATACACACATGAGTGCATTTGTCATGATGGAGTAGCACTTATCAGCAAAATCTGAGAGCGACATATGGTTCAGAGCTGACCTTCCAGTGGCTTCAGGTTAGATCCACACCTCCTCCCCAAAGCGAAGAAGCCAGGAATGATTCTGGCACAGAGTTCACCCCGCCAGAGGCGCAGCACCGGAGCTGCTGTGCAGAATCACTCCTGAAGCAAAGTTAGCCAGAAACCAACACCCAGCCTCCAACTCCTCCAACCCTTCAGCTAATATGCCACAGCTCCACGCTCTCCACTTTCTCTCTAAACAAAGCTCTGACAGCAAGAAGCCTGTTGTACGAGCACAAAAGCACAGCGAACGCGGAACGCCGCAGCTCTTACCTCTCTCTTGGTGGGAGACAACAGCCCGGAGCTGTGCTGGGGGATCGGAGGAGGATGCCGCGCTGCTTCCCGAGCTGCACGAGGCCTGGCCTGTGCTCATGAGCTGCCCTTGTCAGATTTTCCAGCAGCAGAATTGCAGCCAAGTCCCTGCCCATGCCTGAAGAATTTCCTGAACAGCATTCCCGTTCTTTTTCTAACTGCTTTAAAACCACACTGTCTGTACTTCAATAAGGCTTTGTCAGGCCAAGTTACAGCTACTGGTCTGGCTCCAGATAGCAATTGAAAACACATGTGTTTTGCATTAAAAGCCCCCTTCTCTGTGCACACATTCATACACAGACACCCGTTTCTGCACTCAGCCCGGGACTCTGCATGCCTTGCATCTGCAGCTCATCTATTAAATTCTAGCCATTTCTGTTAAAAAGAATAAAAAAAGGTTATGTTGGTAGCAATATTCTCTGGGAAGAGGAAAAGGGTTGGGCAGGATTCCACCCCATCACATTCTGCAGGTATCAGTGGCTGTGGGTGCCCAGGTTAACAGCCAGCTTTGCCCAACCCCAGCAAGCACAGAAACACAGAAAATAAAATTCCAGTTCACCACCGCTCTCCTCTTACCTTTGCTTCTGCCTCTTCCAAAAATTGTGTGAAAAGAAAGCATATTTTTAGCATCTCTAGACCGAGTTCAGCACATCAGGACTGGATCCTAATCTTGACACACACTTCTGTATCTGCTTATACTAAAAATAATACAACTATTTTTGAGTACTTACATCCTTCTCTGCTTTTCAGCTGTCCTAACCCTTTACAAATATTTTAAGCACCTTGCATCTCTTTTCAAAGAGCTTTAACATTACTGTGGCGTTGGCTTAAGGAAAAGAAATAGAAGATAAAGTCTTATACCTTTCATCAGAACGGGTCCCAGTACTTAATATCTGTAATCATTTCCAGGCAGCACCATGGGTCGAGGCAGTAAAGATGAGCTCTGCAGCTCGAGGTGCCCTATGCTCAGAATGCGCCCGCAAAGCAGAGCTGGAGGAGATGTGGAAACACACATGGATGTCCCCCTTCTTCACCACTGCTAAGTCCCACCAAGGATGAAACACAGCAGCAGAGTTGTCAAGGTAACAATATAGAAAAGAGACAGTTTAAAGAGAGAGAGTTGTGTTTTTTCCCCTCTTAATGTTCCTTTTCAAAACCGTACACTTCACTTCTATCAGGTTATTCTGTTCTGTGATTTACAGAAGTGCAGAGTCTGGATGAAGTGTTTACAAGAGACAAACACAGCTGAGATGGAAAATAATTGAGAGTCTTATGGATGGCCTGATCCAGAGCTCACCAAAGGCAGTAGAGAGAGCCCATTGCCTCTCATAAGCTTTGTATTAGGTCCACAGGAAGGAGCCATCCATCCAGCAGGAAGGAGAGATCCACATTCAAGAAATGCTCATTTCTTAACTCCTGCCATCTGCTGGTCGGCAGTATTGCCCCTGTGCCTGGGCAGCATGCATGGCCAGGTGCTGGCAGCTTGCACAAGCACCTGAACTACGTCAACTTCTGAGGGAATATACACCAAACAAGATGTTCCTTTGCAGAAGAAATGAGAGTAGGAAACCACACGATCCTTCTCCGTCAGTTTGCAAAACTATAAGCCAAGAAAAAGGCACACATACAAGCCACACATATACAAGGAGTGGTAAGAGCATATCAGATTTATTTGCACAGCTTGTGAGGAGTCCATTCGTGCCAGAACAGAAACCACAGACTCTTGGATCGCAGGTCAGGAGAGCAATCAAGATGGCTCAAAGAGAGCCTCCTAAACAGGCTACAACAGTAATGATGATATTCTCTGGCTTGGCAGCCAGCAATGGCTGAAACCACCAGGGCCTGAAACCTTCAGAGTCCTTTACTGTAAATAAACTGAAACTGAAAAAATATGAACTGCAGATTCACATAACTAGGTTTTCAGTTGTACAAGACATTCAGGCATCTGCAGAGCTATTTGCAAGATGAGAGCAGAGCGGCCCTTGACTTCTGCCTCAAATTTCCCCATGGCCTTTGTTCAGCAAACTGGTTACATATGGCAACAGGAAGACCTCAAGACACCGATGTCTGTTTTAAGTTAAGCACATGTTACACAGCTTTCTTGTCCAGGGCTTCTTATGGCAGCCTGACTCCGACAGTACTCAGAGTCAGATCATTTACCACACAGTGTATGGTACTCCAAACTTAACCACTTATCTGTACAAGTATGGTATATCAATGGTTTTCAAATCTTTCTCAGTGTGGATCTCTAAGTATTTGCCAAAGGTGGTGTGTACCCCTTTAATAAACTCCCAGTGAGAGATTTCCATGTCCCCTACATAGAACTCTCTTTTTCTGTCATTTTTCACAGTTTCCTGGGGAATATCCTCCCAGACATCTGCAGACCACAGGCTGCTAACTACTGCTGGAGATAACTTAATCCCTTATTAAAAATGTAAATGATCTCCTCTGTTTATGTGCTGTACTTACCAACTTCAGAATATTTATACGAGTTAGTATCACACTGGCAGGTAGATACACGCAGAGGTGACAGCATTAATATTGCATTTTTTCCATTGGCATAATTAGTAGGCCAAGTCTATAAATATTTACATTAAATCTGTCAGGCATCACACTAACCTCACTGATAACTTAAGGGTGTCTTACTGTAAACTGCATTAATGTCTGACTGTTTTGTCATCAAGTAACACATAAAATGCTCCTTCGAGCTAAGCCATTTTGACTAGGTTGTTTTTATCTTTTTCTCATTTGGGTATGGGGTTTAAAAATGCTTTAAGTATCAGAACCATGGCTCAGGGACTGTTCTTTTTTCTATCATTGAGCTATCATTTCTGTTATTGCCGGTGCCACCAAAAATATATGAACCTTGCAAGCGTAAAACTGAAGTTGATGCTGACATAACTATCTGCATAACTGCTATTATTTCTCAATTCTGGCAGGGTTATGAGGATTAAAAAATAAACTACTAGAGCTCCTTGGGAAGGTAATAAGAAAT
>VXAB01001183.1:1244765-1387769 GCA_013399175.1 Odontophorus gujanensis
CCACAGCTCCAGTGTCTTTGCAGCTGGAGTAGTACAATGCACAAGAACTTCACTTTGTGCAGTAGATCCACCCCAGCAGATCCATGAAGTTCTGCACCAGGAAATTTGTGAGACCTACCGCTTGCACAGCAACATCTCCACTTTTGTGTGGGCACCAGAAGAGTGTTCCCAGAGCAGCAGTCATGGCACCAGGTTCCCTGGAGTTCAGGAAGTGTCTGGCCAATGCTCTCAGTCTCACACTCTGATCTTCTGCTGGCACTGTGTGGAGCCAGGAGTTGGACTCAACAATCCCTAACTTGGTATTTTCTCCCCCTTTTCACAGCTGTGGAGCCACCAGATGTTACACAGACCACCACATCCAGGTGCCACCGAAGCCGAGCTGCAGGTGCCCTGGGTACCCTGCAGCTGCCCACTGTTAGCACATAGGCTTCCACCTCCCCTGCACTAACCCCTAGGTGACAAAGAATTACAGCAATTCATCTGAATTCCTCATTGAGCCACTCAGCACTAGGAATTGCAGTATGCAAAGAGACCAGAGCCAGGTCTGAAGTGGACTGGAGACACACTTGGTCACGCCGATTTGTAACGCTGGGTTCAGAAAGAGGAAAGATCCTTCCTCAGCATTTATACCTGACCTACAGTTTGCCTTCCAAAGTATTCCAGATGTACCCCGAAATTATTTAATGCTTAATGTTGACTTACCAATAAACATAACTAATTCTGTTTAACTGATAACATCTATTTGCATACAATTCAAAACTCGAGGAATTTTCATGCCATGAAGGTTTCCAGGGCCTTGCTAAAACATTCCCAACACCATCCTATGAAAATCAGGGCAAAGCAAACACACAGAAAGCATCAGCACATAAACAGAGGCGTGCGTGCACCTGGAGAGAAGAAAGAAGTCAAAATGAAATTTTAAATATCTGAAGGAGATAATTAAGCAATCCCTCGTTTGCGGTTTTTCTCTAAATGACTTTTTTTAATCCATTAAGTCTCTTGAAATATCACAACAGAAATAAATACAGATATTCACATGTTTTTAAACTCTAAATTCAAGGAAATTATCTGCATAATAGTTATCACTTTAAACCATCCTCAGCTTTAGACGCCTGTAACAGATCTCCTACGTATCTATGTGTACAGGGGGAAGCAGAGACTCATTTGAGCTCCATTTCCTTAAATGCAGAATTAAGGTAACTAATGGATTAGAAAGTTAACTATTTGGGGCCAGGAACAGCAGCTGTAGGAAGGCAGCTAAGAGCACACTTTGCCCAGCTCTGAGTGTTCAGATGGGATAGAGGACAATGAGATGAGAAAGGGAGAGGAGGAAGGCAATCCTCACATCTGCTTACGTAGTGGTAGTTATACAACAGGAATGGTCAGAGAAAGAAAACCTTTCTTTCTCTGTGTGTCTGTGTGTGTGTGGGGGGGGGGGGGGATGGCAGGTCTGATTTGATGATGGGGAGCAAAATCTTACTGAAGGGCTGCAGCTGCAGCTGAATGAAGGCACAAGGGTCATCAGGTAATCACAGACAGTGCCAAGATGGGCTCGCTGGACAGGTGAAAAGGAAATGGGAGAAAATGAAAAAGCACTTGTGTGTCTATGTGTGCGTGTGAGACAGCAGCCTGCTGAAACTTGTGCTGGAGACCAACCGACTGCACATGCAACAGAGAGCTGCAAGAGCCAGACCATCAGCCCCTGCATCTTCACCCACAGCTCTGTGTCTTCAGAGATAAATATGGGCATACTTTTGCAGGAAGCTCTAACAGTAGGACTGGTTATGAGGTGCAAAATTCTAATTCCCTGAAAGCGAAAAGATGAAGAGAGGCATGGAGCTAACACCTCATAGCCCTTCTCTCATAGGCAGGTATTCAAAATTCTCTGAGCAATGTGCAGATGGGAAATTCCATTAATGGCAGACGTAACCCTGAAGTAACCTGGCTTTGCCCGACACTGAGTTATTTAAATGTGAGTTCTGAATTTCACTCCTTCTGCTCAGTTGGAGTCTCCAAAGAGTATGATAGTGACGGAAACAAACCCCAAAGTCTCAGTTTCACGATCATTGTACAGGCAAGTTGAGGAACAGATCAGGTCAGCAGTCATTGCCACTTATACAAAGCTCAAAACACAAACAGAAGTTCAAGTGAAGAGGTCAAGGAGGTGAAATACAGAGGATATATGAGAGTCTAGATCCAGAGAGCTGCTGCTCACCACGTGGAGTTTAGAAAAAGTCTCCCCTCCATCTCTGCCTTCACTATAAGACAAGGATAGGGGTGGCAAAAAATCATCACCAAAGGCAGACATCTTCCACAGCACAGGCTCAGGAGAGCCACAGGTTAAGGAGGAAGGAGGTTAGGAATTCAAGTATCTGCTATGACAGATTAACAGCAGGCTTGTGCATAGTGTTGCAGGGGCCAACGTGTATCAACTATATTGACAGCAACCTATTCCTAATGGCTATTTGCTCTTTAGGATCCAGGGCCAGCAAACTCCCTGAACCCATCTCCAGGTTGTAGTGCACCTAATCAGACAGTGCTGTGACATATTTCTTTTTCCACAAAAAGCAGGAATGTATTTACCCACTGGCCACAGAGCCACAGTCAGGAGCATATCCAGCTCCTCCCAGCACCACTTTAATTATTCTGATCATTTCAACCATTTGCAGGTTCTTCTCAGAAATAATTTAAGGCCAGTAGAGCTTGTTAATAGGTACAATGGGAAAGTGTTCCTTTTCATTTCTCTGGTAACATTAATGTAATTATCCTGAATCATTCTCAAACTACGTGGGCTGTAATTTCAAGGCAATATTACTATTACGGAGCCCTGTTCTTCCAGCCAGCATGTGTCATACTCCCCATCCAGAAGTTATTTATCAATAATCAGAAAGGTCTTCATTTACAAACAATAGAGTCTCTTCATTTGCAGCATGACAAGGAAGCAGAACAGGTGCCGCCGTGAGAAGGTGTACAATTTCCCCGGCTGCTCCTTTGTCTGCGAGACTGGCAAAAGAAATGCAACAAAATTAAAAATAACCATGAAGATTAATTTCATACAGACAGAAGAGCAAATATGCAGTTGACCAGACCAATAATTATTCTTCTATTACAGTCTTAATGGTATCCAAATTTATTACTCTTATCTGAGCAGCCTCACCCTTGGCTCTTTCAGGCATACAGCTGCTTTCTAAGCTGCAGTTAGATATGTGCCTCAACGAAGGCAAATCTTCACTTCAGACACCTATAATCATCTTCTTGGGGGAAAGTTTTGTTTTTTCTGACATATCTTTTATGGTAGGGATTTTTGGAGAATGTCTTTGCCATGCTGCTTGCACAATGCAGAGAGATAGATATTATATCACAAAGTTTAACACCACCGAATGCATCCAAATTTGGCTGCACAAAACAGTTATCATAGCCAACCTTCCTTCTACAAAGCAATTAGCAAGACTCTTGCAGAACACTGTGAAGGCAGACTGTTAGTCCGTAAACAACTCTGGACTTTGCCACCTGTTTTAATGAGCTGTGGAAGGTCAGTCTGGATACTGAGACTTCTGTGTGAGCCCCACCGAGATGGCCAGCAGTGGTCTTCATAGAATTACAGAATCATGAGGGTTGGAAAAGACCTCTACGATCATCTGGTCCAACTGTCCACCTACCACCAATGCTGCCTACTAAACCATGTCCCTCAGTATCACACCTACGTGTTTCTGAACACCTGTAGGGATCGTGACATCACCCCTTCCCTGTGCAGCCTCCTCCAGTGCCCAACCACTCTTTGGAGTTTTTCTCAAAATTCCACCTGAACCTCTCTGGCACCATTTCATACACAATATCTGAGCCAAAGCTCAGACACTGCGACGTTTGCCACTCACCATAAGGCTGAAACCTGAACTACAACATCCACACTAGAACACAAAACAAGGAGACAGCAGCTCTAGTAATCAAAATTATGAGTAATCTCCGGCCAAATTTTGCAAATTCTTTCTCTTTGCTTATATCCTGCGGGAGGTGATAAGATACATACTGCTCACGACAGTATAAGGACACTTGGATGTAGCAAAAATTATTATGCTTGCACATAAATAAATGCACATACAGTCACACACTTCAAGTTTCAACAGAGAATGAGGGGGAAGCTTTAAAAAGCAAATTAATAGGAACATAAAGCTAAACTGAGACTGTGTGGAATGTGTGAGCCAGAAGGAAGAAAGAAAAAAGCAATGGTCTGAAAAATAAATGTATGTTTGTCTATCAGTAATCACGCCTGACCCTAAACTCTGCCAGAGAATTCAATATGGTAGAGGCATATTTGTGAGGATATTCACTTTAAGGACCATGAAAAGGCCATTGTAAAAATAATTCAGGCTCAGGCTTATCTACAGAAATCTAGCCAATGGCTGAGCAATCTCAGCATCTCTGTTTAAGTTACTGGCAGGATGCCACAAAGGGTAAGAAGTCATTTGATTGGGAAATCCTTTTGTCACTGTATTACTACCTCAGAATTTTTGAGAGGATTCTTTATGTCTTCCCACACCTGACCAGTTTCTGGAAGCCTTGGCTTGGGTTTTTTTCCCTTATGGTTCAAGAGCATCCGTAAGGTCTGTGAAGTCCAAGAAAGTCGAAGAGACCATTTGCACTTGGTCTACTGCTCTTTTCCAAATATCTATTTCATTCTGCGGCTGCTAAGGCTTAGTTCTCACTCCGTGTCAGCGAGGGCTGCTGCCCCTTCCAAATCTTTGAGTGACTGAAAGACTCACTCCAAGGATGGCCTCAAAACGTTTGGAAGGCAAAAGGAAGAGAAACAAATGTCCTGTTCCTTCCTCTGCAGAGCTCAGAACCTGTTCTTGGCACCATTTTTTCTTCTAGAAGACTGTAATTAATGTCTTGGGTTACCTGTGAGCACAGCAGTGCCAGCATCCTCTGAAAGTGCTGCAGAAATCTTCACTGCAGAACTGAAGGAATGGAATAACTTTCACCTTGTAACGTTCATTTCTATCCGACAGACAAATGACTGCATCATTGTTTGATTCCTTCTCTTAAGTGAGTGAATGTATCCTACCACTCTGCAGCAACAGAATCTTTTTCTCTTTAGTAGGACACGGGGGAAATCTTGTCTCATTCATATGTTTTGGAGTGAAATTTCGTCACTGTCATGATTAATGGTAACATCATTTTTGCCCTAAATTCTCCATTCTTTCAGGCTAAAAATACCCTGCTGGATTTCCTGATACTGTTCAATAAGAATCACAAAGGGACTGAGGGCAAGGAAAGAAGCAGAGAGAGAAGCTTTGTATCTTGCTCTCAGACATTTTTTTGAGCAAAGTAGCTGTCACGAACTTAAGAGTTGTTCCTTTTTAAAATCTGAGGGACTTTACCTGCCCATTTTTCTCTCAAAATGGCAGGAGAAAGTTTGTCTGGGTGCCTCTCAAAGAGTAGCATAATTTTAAAGCTATCAGTCACTCAGAGATATATTTTCAGTTAGAGGTTCTCTCTATGAAATCACTAACCGGTAATTAAAAGAGCTTACTTGATTTTGTGTCCACGTGGCTTTTTCCCACTGGCAGAAATGCCCTTCCTCTCGCTTTCTGGGGGTTAGAGATATATACTTGAGCTGGAGCAGACCTCCCCTCCACTAAAGCAAGATATATGAAAAATCAAAAATCCCTTCTGCACAAAACCCATTTCAAAATGCAGAGATGATCCAATGAAAGGCTTAATGCTTTTGTAACTCCTTGCCTTACAAAAGATCAGCATAAGGAGAAACGAGTGCCAGCGCTTATCCCCAGCTGTATTATGAAAATGCATACATGTATTTAAGTTGAATGATATTTTAGCAACATTTAATATGTTGTTACAGTGAGGTTAAATGTGAATTCTGCAACAGCTCCCATCTGAGAAGGTCGGAGGTTAAGTGTTTCTCAGCATGCTGCTCCAGTAAGTGAGCACGTGCCCCTGGCATGCAAGAGCAGTGCCCTGCATTCCCATCAGTGCTGCTGAGCAAAGCTTCCTCCTTTCACCCATTCAGCTATTTATCATCATCACAGAAAACGTGAAGCAACTTCGTGCCACGTTACAGAAGTCGCCATCCCTGCTGCCACGCAAAGGTTAAAACAATCTCCCTAAAATGAAGCAGCCAAGTCAGGGCATTTCTGTTAGCCTAAATCATCCAGGTAGTTAGGCTTTAAAGGACAGCAGGTGGGGGAATGCGTATGCTTGCAGGGAGCATGGAACAGTCCTCTGAATTTATGGATTTACCATCCTACCACATAAACCTTCTCCCACAGTAGGGCCCCTTTTCACTTACCTATCTTTATTATTGTTCAGCTGGAATTCCACAGCAAATCTCTCAAAGGTTAACAGCCTGTCCAGAAAGCACAAGAAACAGCCCTGCTACTGTCTATGAATTTTAATGCTCTCCATTACAACAGGTATGCTATTTTTATATCCGACAGCAGTCCACGATCAGCAGTATTTTGGTAACTGTGCAAGATATGACAGAGGCCAAGGAAAGGTGCAACAACAGTTGTAAGACAACCTGCCTGCAAATAATAATAGAAGACCACCATAAAGACAGAAGAGGAAGACTGAGGAAATAACAAACCAGGGAGATTCAGAGGAACTCCAGCAGGGGTACTTCTATCTGTCAGCTTTAGGAACCAAGTAAATATCTAAGTGCAGCAGGTCTGCTTATATTTCAGACAGATGGCGACCCCCATGTGAAATTAGTCCATCTTTCTTTGATAGATTTCAGAAAGCCCCATTGCTGTCTTCCTAAGAGAAATGACACCTTCATGCTGAAAGTTACAGGTTGTTACAGGCAAAGGGATAGAAATACACCCACACACTTTTCTCATCTGCTGTACACTCAAGCTGTCCATGTATTTTGCAATAAGGGACGCTTGCAGGAACTGAGACATCTCTCAGACACGTGCTCTTTAAACCAACACGTTTTAGATTCGAAAAAAAAAAAAGCTGGCTGCAAGAATGTGTTCCACCTTCTGCAAATTCATTGAATTGTGCAGTGGATGAAGTCTTTAAGTAACATTTCAGCCTTGTACATCTCAGTAAAGAATATCTAAGTACTTCATGGAGAGATATTTCCACTGGGCCACAATCAGGCTCCATCAGTTGGTGGTGATGCACTGAAACCCAAACTTGCTTGAATGCTGGAATCAGGGCATTTACTAATCCAGCTTTATTGAGGTGAAGTAACACCTAACTCTTATCACAGAGCATAGCACTTCTTACACCAAGGCCCACAGAGAGTTTAGCCCCATCTATTCAAAATTATTTGCATTTCTACACTTAGTCAAACCCGAAGAGTCCTTAATGATAAAATCTGTCACAACTATGTGCTGGCATCTCTTTATAATTTTCTTAACTACTTCGCTCTCAAGAAAATGTGGTTGAAAATGCAAGAAAATTATGCTAATGAATTGCACATAATTAGATAGATTCAACAAAATCTGCCACTTGGCATGTTTGGCATCTATACACTCTTAATACTAAATTAATCTCAAAGATATCTGTATCATTTTACTGCTTTGCTATCAAGCACATCTGATCTGGCAAGGGTCATCTTCCATCAGCAAAAACTTCTTGGGAAATATTTAAAATCATTACTTTGTCAACAAAACAGATCTCTAACATTCCAAGTTTCCCTTTTATTACTGTTCATAGAATCATAAACATTGGAGAAGAACTCCAAGATCACCAAGTACATCCACCAACCCATCACCACCATGTTCACCAAACATATCCCTCAGTGCTCTATCTACTCTTTTCTTGAAATCCTCCAGGAATGTTGACTCTATAGGTTTTGGTCTGTTCTGAAAAGAAACTGATGATGGAATTGGGGATTTCGGTTCAAAGCTCAGCATTTGGAAGGTTGTCTATCAAGAAAGAAAGAAAGAAAGAGTCTTATTTTCACAATGGAACAAAAGGTGGTGGGGGAGGAGTAATAATCAATAATTATGTGGCCTACTGTTCCAAATGTCTTCAGCCAGCATTTCTGAAAATTTGCTCAAAATATCAGCTGCATTATGAAGCTAAAGCCAAGAATGAATATGAACACCTTAGCACAAAAGACTTCTTTCCTAGGGAGCACTGATGAAGCCAAAACTACTGCTAGACTCATAATCCTGACTGCCATAATTCACCTGCTGATGAAATTTCCATCCCCTTATCCAGATTAAAAAAAACAACATCGCTAGAAGGAGGAGACAGAGAGAAATAATTGCCTGTTTTCCTATGCAAAATAGCACTTGTGTTATGGAAGTCCTATTAATTTTCATGGGAAAGCACAAAAGCTGTCACTGAAATTAGCTAAGAATGCTTACGTGTACAAAAAAAAGATATTTGTGAAGCTTCTTTCCACTGTCACTGCAGAGCCGCCTGAAATGTCTTCAACTCCATACAAAAGAACGTCCACTTACTACTCTGAACATGGGATCTTCTTTTCTGCATGAGAATTTCCTTCAGAGTTCTGTCCTCATTTCTAAGCCTGGAGAGTTTGGAGTAAATATGGTACTGAACATAAACGATGCAGAATGTAACAACTTAAAAATTCAGAGTCAGACTAAGATATCAAGCTTGTTTTCCTTGCAAGAGATTGATGCCCTGTAGGAGATACAATGATTATATGTCACAGATGGGGAAAATAGGGACGTTGTGCGATACAAGCATTTAGTCAAAACATAACCAAAACACCAAGAAAATAAATGCTTTGAAACGGCTCAAACTCAGTACAACAGCATTATTATCTGTAAAATAGATGAAAATAAAACCCCTCCAATAAGAAAAGAAATTAAGAAATTTGTTATACACTAATGCCATCTACCAGACAGCAGTGGAAGTAGCAGGAAAATAAACCAAATGAAACAGAATGCAACAAAGATTAAGCAAAATTGCATTCATAGCCACAAGCCTTTTTTTTAGTAAGTTGTTCTGCTTTTCCTTTCTTCAGAGTATGGACTTCAGAGCATTTGTGAATGCAAACATTTCTTCTAATTTGCAAAGTGTCAGAAAAAAATTATTAAAATAATTAAAAAAAAGCAACCAAAAAACACTTTTAAATTCCCCTTCCAAACAACTTTGAGGCATAACTTACGTTTACAAGACTTAAAATTATCATTACTCTTCTCCCAGAAGCTGCCACTCTCTTATGCAAGGGAAAACCACAGTAACAAAACCAATTTATTTTGTATCAAATTCCATGTCATCTCCGAGCTTCTTCTGTCTGCCTTGGTCTTGAAATTGCCAAGGCTGCTGCAACAGGACTGTTTCTTTGCCTAAACCTTCTTGTACCACTGATCCAACTCTCATTTTGTATACACCTTCAGATCGTTCATTAACTCCTGCCAGAAAATTCTAGATGCAGTTTGAGCTCTTGCACTCAAATCACCCGCTCTTGTCTCAGGGTTCATTTCCTTCGGCAACACTTCCAGCCTTGTGGAAGACTCTTTTAAGCCTGTTTGCAAAGGTTTCAGTTGGTGCTTTGGGACTTGCTTTATGTATGTTTCTATGGATTTTCAAACACGCATCCTTCAGAACAAAGCAGAAAATCATGAAATCAGTTGGACATTAAATTCTAGTTGTGCTGTAGCCTGTGCATAATAAAAGACAAAACAGATTTTAAAAAATGTAGGCATATTACAGTAGAAGTCCTTAACTGTGCCAAGAAATACCAACCATGACCCAGTCTTTAGCAAACATACTTTCCAGAACTTGAAGCTGGTATCCTTCCATTTTCCTTTTGGATGTCCACCAGAAGTAAACAGCAGATGCCCGTTTGGTCTCAAAACAAGGAGAAATAGATGCAGCTCCAAAATCTGACAGTGCAGTGCCACAGACATGGTCTCCATCTGCTCTTGTGGGCACAGGTACACACAGAAACTGGGAGCCAGACACAGCAGTGTTTGAAACCAGCAGAGAATGAGGTGGAGTGAACCATTCTGAGAGACCAGAGAATGCTCCAATTTTAAAAACATTACTGTCTATGCATATGTTATTTCAGCCACCACCTCACTTCTTCCAGTAAGCAAAACTCACTCAAGTCTTGCTCAAAATGCCTTAGTCTTTTAGTCCCTAATATCTTTCTAGGAAAATCTTTCATCAACTGTAACAGATAGAACCTAGTTTTCCATATAAACGCATTCATACCAATGACAACTCTCCTTATATAAACTTTCTTTTTTTTAAAGCTGTAAATACACTTTCCAGAACTAACAAAGCCATTACCCAGAAATTCTGCAGTATTCACCTCTTTCTGACCTCCCAGAAGGACAGAAACAAGAGCTCCTTACCCACCACGTTTAGTCTGTCTCTGCAACAGAAAGGTTCCTACAAAAAAAGCCATTCTGAATGGCCACTGATTAAGAAATTGCAACAGTGCTGGGAGCTGCTGTTGATTCAAGGTGAGAGGAATCCCACTGAGCTGGAGTTAGTTGGCAGTGCACAAAGAGGAATTTCCATGTTGTCAAAACTCTTCTGCTGCGCCTGATTCTGGCATTACTTCCTACTGACTTGTTAAGAAAAAATGAGCCCTAATCACTCTTCTCTGGCGCTCCCTTTGCTTCCTGGATGAATATTCTTCAAGTGCAAATAAAATGTTCAACAGCAGCAATTTATTTTCTGTCTCTTGCAAAAAAGTACTTCAGGTTGCAAGGCTTTTGTATTGTGAGCTGGCAGCAAGTGGGCTACAGCAAAGCCTGCCTGCCACTGCGTTCCCCTCCTTCTCCATCTTTTGCCATCTGTGAGGTTATAGCCATAAGGCACCATAAGACCACGAGCATGGCAGTAGTTTCCTGTGTGTGGTTTGTTTGTTTGTTTGTTTTTAATATCTCTGCTACTGTAAAAGCCTGTGTGGCTTTAGCAAGATGGAGCCACGCATGAAGTTCCATCGTGGAGATCCAAACTGGTTCCTGACCACAAAAAGTAGATACACCATATTCATTGGCAGTCCAGGAAGGAGGAATATCTGCATTGTTATTATGGTACAAGCCTATGGCTTAAACAGTCCACATCAGAACAGCAGAGGCACACCATCACAGAAGTTCAGGTTTTTGTTGCCTCCTCCCTCTCTTAGCATGCACTGTGTCTCTATTTCATCTAGCTTTCCTTTCTAAGAATGCTGGCAGCAGAGGGGTTAACAAGAAAATTATCTGATGGAAAGACATTTCCAATAAATCAGTAGATAGCAAAAGGGAAAGAGTACTTGAGTAATTTTTTCCTCCCACAATTTCATTATGCTCTTGGCTTTAAGCCAGTACATGGTAAATCATCCAAGTTACGTTGCACAGCCATTCCTGAAAGGACAGTTATTTAAATCACCATGCAAACTATACCTCTTGTTTTGAATGGAGGACCCTGCTCATTCTGCACTGCACTTTATGTCCATTTAAAAGTTCTTGAAAATGAGAGTTGAAGTCAAAGCCGGAGTTGTAATGTCGCTGAAAATGACACATGATGACAGTGGCCTCAGTGTTGTCCTCACATTCTTCTTTCCCTCCCACATGAGGTCAGACAACAACATCCCTGCAAACAGCCACACACCATCCTCATTTGTTCCTTTTTGGTAATATTGGCTGGAGTAATGCTGGTCAAAGAAGGGATTGTTATTCGTACTTTCCTTACCTGGGCTTTGCTGATCTGAACACTAACCCTCTCCAAGTTTTCACATCCATCAGTTTAAGTATTCATTCATCAATTAGTCGCTCATGGCTCCCCTACAAACAGGGCAAACCAGAGAGATGTCCAGCCTACACACCACAAGGATTCTCCTGATTCGAGTCTTCTAGAGCAAGAACATAGCAACTGCTTGCAAAAATATTACCGTTTTGACAGAACTTGGTCTTTTCTCTCAGTTCAGCCTGCAACCACAGTTCCTGAAGAAAGACTTCAGTGCGTCACTCCACCTTGTGATCCTCCAGTAGAGCAAGCTGCAGCTTGATGCCCTATGGGATGGGCATTTGTTGCCCTCACTGGATAGCCCCAAGTGCCGACTGCTGGAGACTGCCCTTTCCCACTACCCAGCATCACCATCCAGAACCCAGAAACAGAATTTCCACAAGCAAAGATGCCAGAAGGATTCACAGAATGGCTTAGGTTGAAAGGGACTTTAAAGATCATCAAGCTCCAGCACCGATCAATCCATCAGCTTTGGTTCCATTTTCTTCTCTAGGTACACTCTGTCCCTCTGGCATGCTCTCAATTCACAATGACCTGCAGAAGTGCTTTGGAGACCACAGAGCTCACTAAGACAGATATCAGAAAGATGACGAGATGGCACGAAAGACATTGTAGAAATGACAGAACCTGCCCCAAGCTGTCATATGCTGAGAGCTGCTAAATACCTTGCTCTACCTCACATTTCTTTGTGCAATATCTGGAATCTTCACTTCGCGTTCTTGAACTTTAATTAGTTTAACAACTTGCAGGGGACTTTTTAAGTAATATTTTATTTAATCAACACGTTTTTCATTGTAATATTTGGTTGCAGGAGGAGAACACACTAAGATAATGAAAAGTACTGGAGCAGCTGAAAACTTAATTAAAACACGTAAAAATTAATTATACATCTCATCATTGATTTTGTCTGGAAAAGCTGATATTGCAAACAGGAAATCAAAAGCAAGGAAGTCATGTAGAGAATCGCTGATGCAAAAGTGATATATTAGCGAAAAGAATATGCTCCTACTGAGAACAACCATTCACTCCGGGTCCACAATCCAGCACTGAGCTGAATTCCATCTGACATCACAAAATTGCCAATCAAGCATCAATAAGGAGGCTGATTAAAGTGAAGCCAGAAGAGCAGGGAATACATAATACCACTATCACGTATAGGATTTTATGTGAGACTAGTATCACGTGGTTAATAACAACAGTCTCTTGGGTACCTTTTTCTGCCTCTGACACGAGGAGTTTTGCAGCACAACCATGAAATACCATCCCTCAGGCTCTGAGCTGGTGTCTGGGTTATGGCTGTACACTGCAATAAGGGGCCACTTGGCAATGCAAAGAGATTATAATTCACCTTAACAGCCACACTAAGATGGACCATGAGCACACCTGCCTTCAGTTCCTATTGTCAGGATGGCATGGGGAGCAGAGAGAAGCTGAACACTAAAGCTATACCCTGGCAAAATTACATATTGCCCTCTAACTTAAATAATAATTTTCTCTCCCTATTGCCAGTTCCCAAGCTTGTTTATAAAGTGCAATTAGATCCTATTTCAACTTGGAATCAGTAGAACCAGTTAATTCATCCTTTTAATAAAAATCACAGTACAGAAGACCAATCTGGGAGCACCATAGATTTTATCAGGAGTTCTATCTTTGGATAAGTTACTTAACTTCCCCAGGTCTAAAGCACGGAATGAGGAAAATACTGTTTCATCAATCTCAGCAGAAAGATTATCTAATATTATCTAATATTTATAAAGTGCTCTCATATCCTCAAGTAAAGGCCATAGAAACATAGAGAAGTACTGACCCAGATAAGGGTTAAGAGCAAAATCTTTTTCTCAGTGACAGCTTTCAAATGACCTTGTAATGTAAGGATTTCACTCTCTGAGCAAAGGAAGATCTGTCAGGGCTGGGAGCTGCGTTTTGCTGTGACTGCAGACGACTTGGTATCAACAGGAAAACAAGTTTAGTCACTATCCAAATGTCAAGAGCTGCCAAATCAGCGCTTTGATGTAATGTCAGGTATACTAACTTGGTTTTGGGTCTGCACTGATTTAACTCTGCGCAGAGAAAAAGAAATCTGGTCCCAGGAAAACAGCAAGCAACCAGTAGCAGTATACACATTACGTACACCTCTTCACTTTGAAGCAAAACTCAACAAGCCGAAAAACAAAACAGAACACCACACGTGTTTCCACTTCTGTGTTTTAAAGAAGTCTAACCTCCCCACTCTGCACGTTCACGAGTACAAACATTCTATTTAACAAGGTAACCTGAAGTATTCAGCACTTTTTCCAACCTGCCATCACACCTCGTGCAGGAAGGTCCCCGCAAAGGAAGTGTTCCAGACACGAGGAATCAGATCGCAGACCCTTCCATGGCTGAACTCTGGAAGGGCAAAAAGCACGATCCATTTCTGCATCCAACAGCTGCTGAGTCAATGCCTGTGGCAGGGCAATGCCTGTGGTCAGGTGTCTGCACAGGGCGCTCCCCTGTCGCTTGTGAACAGCAGAGCAGTTTGCTGCAGAGGAGCAAAGATATTTCCCAAGTGAAGTATGTTGACAAAAGCTGGCTGAGTCGTTGCCAAACTACAAATGTCTCTTGCAGCTACCACCCATACGTTCTAGGTGACACCCTGCAAAAATCCATATGCATTATCTTGTATTGACATATAAATCATTGTTTCTAACACAAAGAAGCCTTTATGTGCAAAGTGTAATTTTGGTCTCAAGTTTTATCACATAATTTAAGCCTAATTATTTATCCAGTAGCACACACACACACTGAGAAAGTCATGCTGTGGTATTTGAAAACCCACATAACATCCCATTGACAGCATGGCGATGTTTCATTTTATAATTCAACCTGGTAAGCACTTCCACAGGAGGGAATATAAAAGCACCTCCTGCCAGGAGAGCACTGCCAGGTCTTTTACAAATACTACAGAAGTTTCCCGAGCAGGTGGCCCATCAAACTCAAATAATTGATCCATGTCAGTTAGACCTGGAAGCTCAATAGTACAGCACATCATTACAAGAGGCAACATAAGAAGAAAGTCCATGTGGTTTCCCCCGCAGCAAGCAGTTGAAAGGAAACAGAAAAGCTCTGCTATCTTTTCAGCTTTGTGCTCGCTTCCCTTGAAGTCTTCAGGGAAGAGCTAATACTGATAACACAGCTACAGGCCCCTCCTCTAAGACTCACTTATTTTTCTGAAAAAAATAAAATAAAATAAAATAAGAGCACTGCAGTATTCCTATTTCTTTACAGGAAACAGTTCAATGAGGAAAGAAAAAAGAAGATCCTTGGCAGGTTCAAGTGGTGCCACTTAAATGGCCCATTTCCCTGTAATGCAGTTTTTACATGCAGTTTTCATCACTGCTGACAATGGCACACATCTTTTGGTGGCACTGCCATGACTGCATCAATCATGACCAGATTAATTTGGTCATATATTTTCCATAAGCATCGAAGCCTTGGAAGTTCAGCACTATGGCTCCCACTGGACAAGCAAAGTCACTTGCTAGTTACACATCAGGACTTAAAAAAGACAGAATTGATGCTTGAACCATTGCAACTGCAGAAGAAACCTTCTCTTTCAGCCACAACCACTTAATGAATTATTTATTGAATCTGGGCAGCAAAATCAGAGGAATCACAGAATTGCAGGGGCTGGAAGGGAGCTCTAGGGATGACTGAGTCCAACCCATCTGCTAAAGCAGGCTCCCTACAGTAAGCAGTAGCCCACAGCACGTGGCTTAGAAGCAGTACTTTGTCTGTAAGACCTTACTGCCTCCATGGCAAATCAGAAGTTACACTAAAATGAAGAACAAGGACAAAGACTAACACTGCCTGCAGTGTCATGTTCCTTCCTGGCTCCTGTGGGCCAGGAAGCATCAAAGATCACTCCATTATAGAAACATCAATACAATCTATCAACTGCAAAACATATTTCCTTTCTTACATTAAACGCCTTTGCGTTTTGAGTTGCTGTTTTGTTTGTTTAACACTTGTTTGGAAATGCCATCAGCAACCCCACATGTAATACTTTCACAAATGTTTATACATGTAAATTCAAAATACTACGAACAGAGCAGCAAGCTAACTAGGTTGGATACTGCAGGGGGAAAAGGTCAGAGGTGCTTCTTGCTAAATTTTATGCCACCAGTCCCTCAGCTGGGCCATATCATCCCCCAGACATTCCTGTTCCTCTGTCTGCTACCTAATGGGGAATTTCAGGTGCTTGGGCTCTTACCTAACCCTCTGGCGAGATGCATAACACTAACGAAATGAAATGACATCGAGCCTTTATTTTTCAAACAGACATAATAATACTTAGTTACTTTCAAAGAGAATTGTAAGGCCTAATTAGATAATTACCATGAAAGTGCCTTCAAAAAGGTTATGTACACACAAAGCACTACTGTATTATTATGTAGGCAGACATGGAGAGCTCTTAGAAATTTTCTAGCAGGTTATTTGTTGTTCTGGAAGAAGTCTTTTTCTACATACTGCGGTAGGATAATTATTATCATCATCGGATTCGCTTCCTGTTTTGTTGCATCTGCCCATTAGAAATGCTGTTAAAATGTTACTCTGCTGTAGTGAAAATACTGATGTCAGAAATTTAGTTACATGTTTACTACTAGAATCATCATTATTTAGATTTATATGGTACCAGTAATTTCCAACACTTTTTATGTGCATTTTCTTGTAATGGGATTTTTTTTCCTGAGTCCATTGGAATATTACAAGAATAGACAGAAAATCTGTGAACTTAAACTGCATGGTTGCACAGCTAATTTTGACATTCCCACACATCCAGGAATTTACCTCTTCTGTGCAACGCATAAACACAATATGCACAAAAATTCACCAAGTTATGAACACATTCAGGGAAAGTACCAATTCCATGAGGCAATAACTGTGCCATTCTCCACTAAAAGGCACAGATTAGAAATGCTTTGTATGAATGGTAATTCATGGTACTAGAAGAAGTTGGCCAAATATGCTCACTTAAGTTACACAAAAAGTTCTGTAGTCCATAAAAAATCCTTCATCAGGCAGGTGAGGAGGGTTCTCTGGTTCCCTTCCAACCAAATTTCATGGTGAAGCATGCTGCGGTCACATTCAGCGCAGGATTGGGCCCTGAACCATAACATTAACTATGTTTCTACAGAAGTTTAAAGACAGGCAAGACCATTGGACCCAGAAAAGCTGGTTTTCCAGTATCTAAAACACAGGCAAAACCAAGATTGTTTTTCCATTTAGAAAAATTTCTCCAGAGAGCATTTTGCATAGTCTGTTCTGTTACAGGACAAAGAACCAAAGAACCAACAGGTCAATTTGCCCCATCAACATACAGAGGTTTTCATGTCTGTTTCCTATCAGCAAAAGTAAAAATTAGTTGAACAAATTCTTTTCAGACTGATGAAATAAAAACATCGCCTGGAACTGCTCTCACTCCTTACAGCTTCTAATAGTCCATACCTGTATTTTTTTATTTTGAAGAAACCAACAAGGCAACGTATTCCCCAGAGAGAAAATATCTATAAACCTCATTCCCGATAATAAATTTAATTTTTAAGTCTGTTCATTTTGATCAGTCTCCATTACTCTGTTATAGAATCAGGCAGACAATGTATATCCACCCAACTCTAATTGAGTAGAAAACCATCCATGAAAGAACAGGAAAGAAATCTAAACACCATCAAATATTTATATCATGGGAAAACATCAAGAGATCTTTTTTTTGCAGCTTGTACTGTATATGTTTTACATGTAAATTAAGCTGAGTGCCTCCTCTTCATAGCTTCAAGCTGTTGCTATCGCTTTACAGATTTTTCAGGCAGACAAATATTGGTGAAAAGTGTTTTATAACTTTTATACAGAAGATTTATCAATACATGTGAACTAGAAGTATAATGTGCTGACACACAGCCTTAGCTCAGTCTCATTATAGAGTAATTCGTACCCGTAGTTTAATTGCTGTTGTTTGAATGTAAATCATCCTATCCTCTCACATAGCTCACCCAAATTTGATTTTAGAGTTGGACACAATCAGTTCTCCTGAAGTCTATATGGCTTACACCAAAACTAGTGCTAGCTTACACTAAACCCACTGCAGCCTTGGAAGAGAGTTGAAAAAACCCTGTTCTGCTCTCTCTGCAAATTGGCAATGCTTCTTCCCAATCTGGCTCTAATTATAAAAATAATCTGTCTGCTATTTTTAGATGCTTAAGCATGTTGCTTCTATTCAGCCCTTGTATTACTCTTACTGGAACAACAGAGAAGTGCTAGCACATGACATGAGGTGAACTGCAGTACCTCCAGCAGCTGGCAAATCTCATGTCGGCAATTCATTGAGATTTCCAAACAGCATTACAATAAATTAATGCTTGGGATGGAAATTGGCCAATGCAGTTAGAACATGGTACTTAAGCTATGACATTTTCTATTAGCAAAAAAACATATGCCAACACCACTACATATTGTGCATACAGCAAGAGAATTAACACAATGGACAGTTGCTTAGTGAAAACAATGGATCTGATTTTGAGCAGGTGGCAAAATCTTGCATTTTCCTTACCTTCTTTCCACACCAAATCTCTGGCTGACTAGAAAAGGAAACTGAGTTGGTTCAAATCATATAATCAGCAACCATTAAGCAAAAGCATCACCCTACTGGATATTTTTCTAAGCTCATGAACTACTGAAAACTGAACAGCATTTTCAAAAGAAGTTGCACACATTTTTAGAGGGCAGGTCCACGGTGGCCTAAATACAGCTGCAGGCTCAGAAAGTCCTTGTGAACTACAAACTGACAGAAAGAAGGAGCATATGGCTTGGGAAGGATTGTTTCATCCATCCTGTTTACAGCTCATATTTCAGCATCCATTACCAGTGACAGACAAAGAAAAAGGGTTTTGGACTTGAGCCAGATTGGTGCAATGGTTCTTATGCATTTCATATCCCAGGACCTCCAGGGGTAATCCTTCCATGAGCAGAGCAAGTTGGAAGGTGCCCTATAGAGCCAAATGGTAACCAGGACTGGGTAGAGCTCAGCCCAGACAACCTTGCATGCCTGTGTAAAGGGTCTGAGAAAAAGGTCTTTATCTGTGAGGGGAAGAGGGAGAAGATACTTTAACCTTGACCCATAAATCTACATCTGCTTTAAGAGATGCACACTTAAGGCTCATTTAACATGCCTAATGACAAAGCCATACTTAAGTATCTTACTGAATTCACATGGATTTATCGAAGCAACTCAATAATTTTTGCAACAGTCTAAAAGCATGAACTTGTTTAACCTAAAGGCATCAGCTTTGTCTGACAGCTACAGAAGTCTTTCATGGCTCAGCCACCAGGGAAGGAAAGACACATGTTCATTGTACTATATCTGATAGGTGCGTGCCATCTCTTTCCTTACAACTTCAACCAGGTAACGACCTTCACTTGCATATGGTCCAGTCAAATCTGTGAAAAACTAAATAGGGAGAAGACTGTCCTTTTCACAGCTGGCTATGCTGCCTAGCTGAGAATTTTTTCCCCTCATGAGGTTTCTTGTTGCAGTTCCTGTGGTTTACTCTGCAGCAGCCCAGTCCTAACACAGATCAAGCTTGCTGAGTTTCCTTTGAAAGGCACTGCATTGTGAAGAGCAAAGCCATCACTGCAGTGCAGAACATTCTTCAGCACACATGGATTACGTTGCGCTTCCTTCAAGACATCATGAACAAAACATTTCAACAAGGATTTCTGGCAAGTGTACATCCAAATTCTGTAAGGGAGGCAGGGAAACCTTGAAAAGCAACAAGTAGAACCTGGCCTATTTGATTTCTTCATTGCATTCATACTCCTTCATGCAGTGTATGATGCTTGCAGTCCTGGCACCTCACAGTGCCCACCAGGACAGGGAGCAGAACCATGGCAAGCAGATGTTGCTCTGAGAGAGCTGGCCTGGTTCAGACAAGGATGTGGGATGGCTAAAGGGCAGCTTCCTGCAGCTCCCTGAGCAGCTCTCATCAGCAGTTTCAGTTCAAAGATCTTACATTTCAGAATTCTGCTGATAAAATGAAATATGCTGGAGGAAGGAGGAAAGAAGATAACCTGAACAGGTATAGTTAAGGTGCTGACCCCAGAATATTGACTTCTTTGTCATTTTATGTTCTGTTTTTGAGCAGGGAAGGATGAACTTCGTAATACAATACTGGAAAGAACAGCAGTATCTGCTGAGCTGGATCCTGTCTGGAGTTTGACAGCCCTACAGTGATCTGCACTCATAGGAGACCTAACTCACAGTTTCCGAAACCTGCTAAAATTTAAACCATTAAAACAGCAAATGATCTTTCACCAAAGCAGCCCTATTGTAACCACACAAGTTAATTTTAAATGGAACCAGATTGCACCAGATTTGTTCCCAGAGAGCAAATCGCTGCTCTGATGTTAAATCCTGCAGAAGGGGAGAGCAAGTAAAACACCAAACTCTACATCACTCGTGGTGAGGACTCTCCTAAAACTTTCCAGTAAACCAGAACATCCAACTTTGTCCTACCTTGTCCTGCATCTGCTGTCAGCAGTGCCTCAGGCTGAGTGCAGAACCACAAGTTACTTTACTCATTTACAGTCTCCAAGGAAACTACAACACATTTGAAGGTGACCTCAGGCAACTTCATCCAGTGCTGCATTTTTCCAACACCAATTATTCACACTGAGCAGTTGCAGCACTTGCAAGATTCTACGCAGGAGGCAGGTGGATGCCAAATGCAGCAGAACGAAAGAAGAGGAGCAAAATGAAGTCTTATTCATGTAAATAAGGGATTCTGTGCTCAGAAATTCCAGGAAGGGATGCACAATAGCCAAAGTTTTGTTGGTTTTCAGTCCAGTTCTTGCTTCCCTTCAACTTCTCTGAGTGCTGACTTTGATCTTCATCCTTGCCCCAAGACACTTTGTGCCCCTAAAACAGCATTTTTGATGACATTACTATTCTAGCACAGAGAAAATCAGAAAATAAGAGCAGTCTTGAGAATATTTCCATTTGTCTGCCTCCATTTCGGTCAAAATCTTTCAAAGGAACAAAACCCCTGGCAGCCACACTGAGGAATAGAAACGTACTTTCACCATCACCTCTCTCCTTGTAAGCTTGGCGAAGAAGGAGAGTAAAATCCTGTACGAGAATCACCCCAAACTGCCACCACCTCAAATTTAACGTGGAAAGTGACACATGAGCTAGGAGAAGCGAGCACTCAAAGATCTTTAGCTGCAGATTTAATTACCCCTTCCCAAATCCCTGTGACCTCTGTGGTCTGAGCACCACGGCAAAGCACAGCCCAAGGGAAGAACTAAAGTCCATTACTCCGGAAAAATGCTTCACTCCCTTCTTGCCAGTGCCAGCACTGGGTACATCACCCCAGGTAAAATCAATGCTTAAAACATTTGAAAACAGGACCGTCACAGCCCATGAAACACACAGGATTTAACGTCTGCAGAAGCACAAAAGCAGTGTCTTCAAAGCACTTAACAACAAGTAGTGTGAGAAGGGAACATTTTTCTCCACATTGCCAGTTACATCGGCTCCACTGATAGAGCATCTCTATCCCAGGGTCACACACTGCCCTTCTTTGACTCTGTAGCCCCAAGAGCCATGAGTCCCCAGTCCTCACTTCATTTTTTACCAGAATGATCATGCTAATTAACCTAAACTGCGCAGGAAGATTTAAACTGTGGGCAATGAAGTCTGCTAAACGCATCAAGGCAGCTCCCAAAGAAGGAGCTATATGTGGCAAAGGATTTCTCTTCCCAGCTTTTGTTTTAATAACTTGAAATTAGCAAAACCAATCATGCAACCAAGTGGCACTTTCCTTAATTAAGGAAGTCAATTTAGAATCAATAAAAGGGCAATGAATCTGTTGATGGTAGTGGCTCTGAGTTATGCTGATAGCGTCAAGGAGGCGACCCTGTGACCACCAATGCTTCACTCATGATGTGAAGGTTTCCATGTGCTGATCTATCAGTTTATGACAGAAACTCTGTTAGAAAATGTACTGATAACTGTCAGGGAACACTGAGTGAGAACTGAAATGAAAAGTCTTTTGCAGAATTATTGCAGTTAACCATGTTCCCACTTTGGATCTGTTTAACATGGTCTAGGGAGCCTGTTTTGGCTGGGGGTTGGACTCGATGATCTCTAGAGGTCCCTTCCAACACCTACAATTCTGTGATTCTCATAGAGGTACAAAAGGGCTTCCATGGCATGCAGCCTAGATGCTCTCATTCAGTATAAAGAGAAATCACAGAATCATAAAGGTTGGAGATAGACCACTAAGGTCATCCAGTCCAACCATCAACCCGTGCCCACCATGCCCACCAACCATGGCCCTCAGTGGCACATCCATACTTTTCTTGAAAATCTCCAGGGACTGAATATGCCAAGATTCTTGCATGCAATCCCCATCTCCTGCCATAACTCGTGCCACAGCGTGGAAGGAGACACTGTCCCAGGGGATGGCAGCTGCGTTGCACTGTGTGCAGCAGGTGGCATTAAGCACATTGAGCTGCCCTTCACTTTCTAAGGGTTTGCTGACAGGTCTCTGGTGGGCTTTGGAAAAGAGAAGCACAAAATTCAGCACAGTCCCTTTGTCCAGGTCAGCCTCTTCCTTTCAATTTTCTGTGGAGATCAGGTACTGCGTGTTTTTCAAGGGGAAAAAGGAGGATAGGAAATGATATAAATCTCCTGGCTCACTTCCTCACACATACCTGGGCACAGATCACTGTGGCACAAGGAGATTTATGTTATCAGTGATACACACAGATTGGCACCAAGAGAAATAACTTGGCTTGCTTAGCACCAGATTTCAGCAGCTCGGAGCTGTGGAGGGCAAATGCAATGAAATTCAATGGAAGAGCAAAGCTGGCTTTGTGGTGTGATTCCCTCCTCAAAGACAATCTGTCCAACTTCATTGCCACTTCATTACTTACAGAAGAAGGGGCTACCAGAGTATGCTACAATACCACACTCTGAGCCCTTGTAAAAGTATTATATTAAAGAATCTGTTAAGCTAGACCCAGCGTAAGCAGGGGTAAAATTAAGCTGCCATCCAGGGGTGATATAAGAAGCTTATCTGCATTATTCAGTACTACAATCCACTGACAACTGCAACAGTCACTATAAGAAACATCTTACTCTCTCTACCATGTTCCCACACAATCTGCAGCTATTTACAACACCCAGCAGCCTCCAGTACAGGTGTTTTTTCCAACCCATGTTCTGGGAAATGGGATGACTGACTTGACCCCATATCTGCGAACTCTGACTTGATGCCTTTTCATTTCTATTCTTTTCCTGGTCCGGGGCACTGAGCTAGTGTTTCCTCTCCCCATAGCTATTGCTCATCTTTTGGTACCTCCCTTTCCCTTTATGCTATCACCAATCCCCAAACTCCTGAATTTTAAGTCAGGTATTTCACCTCCACTAGCAGAGCTCTCCAGTGTGAGCCACGACATTAAATTGTTAGTCTGACGCTCCCTTCAAAATGTGCTCAGAGCAAATGCTAATAGAAGCATATCTCCAGTACTCCTATCAGTGTTTGTCTTGATCTTCCATTATCTATCTGTCGAAACCCAGGTGTCAATTATGAGTTTAAATGAAAGTTCAGAGGCACCTGTTAGTTTCCAAAAACTTTCCCTTCTGAGGCCCCTGTTGGAAGACGTGGACTGAGCTTGCCAAGATCCAGTGTTTGAAGTGCTGGCAAGAGATATGCATGGGCACAACACAAACAGGGCAGAGTCAAGCTATTTCCCAGTTCATAAATACCTGTAGGCAAATCAGTCACGGCCCCTGGAGCAAGCACATGAAACTTGTTCTGCACCTCATGGCTTGGTGGCACCCGGATGCAAAGGAGGAACATGGAGAGAGCCCTCACTCCTCCTCGCAATCTTCCTGCTCTCATCAGAGACCCCAACTCTATGGATCTGATATACTGTTTGAAGTACCCACACATGAGTTTAGCCCTGCAGACAGCTTTGAATAGCAAGCAGTCTGAATAGGAAATTCAGACCCAATAAACCCTCCGCGAGGTCCTGGCAGACCTTCATGTAAAAGTGACCTTTGCTGAAGCGACTGGCAAGCACAAAACATCAGTCACAGCCCAGCACTGAGTTAACTTTGCCAAGAGTTTGTTTTCCTGCTGCAGGCTGTTACTCCCATACATTTCCAATGCTTGCAGTCTGTTTTCTGATTGTTTTCAATGGCTTATTTTAATCTGAATATCACGTGTACACTGAAAAGCACACGGAAACAGAATACTGTCTACATCTCCCTGGAAATTTCTGAGTACTGACAAATGCCAGCACACATCACGGTGTGCCTTTCAGAAGGGCAGAGTAGCACTGATGCCTTAGCAGACACCCTAAAAGCCTTCTAGACTAGTAACACCTTGATTTTTCTTGTAGGCACAATTTTTACAGCAAAACATTGCCTACAGATTTCTATTTTAAAGAAAACTTACACCTGTACCAGGTAAATAATTTATGGCCATTGCATCCCAGCTGCACAGTGAAACTGGTCAGGAAAGTAGTTTGCAACACAGTTAAATAACATGTTCCTGCACAGAAATAATTTCCTAGCTCCACTACTTGCAACCAGCTGGCTACTCTGTGCTTCAGGGATTGATTTTGATACCTTGAATAGAAAGGCTGTTCCCACTTCTGCATCCTGTTACCAAATACTTGGCAACTCAGCACCTGCCTTGTCCTTAACCCTGTGGTTCTGTTCATAAGACCTTATCTGTGTCCAGATCCACTTTCCCTCTTTCCCTTGGATTAACCTTTATCTCGCCTGAATGCTTGAATCAGATTTAAAAACCAGCCTGGGAGATGTTCTTAAACATTCTAAGCATACAAAATACATAAATAAACAAATGAAAGAAAGAGAGTCACCTTACAGGTAGCACTGTGCATATGCAACAGGTCTCTCAGAAATCTGACTCATTCATTGTGCCAGTCTCTGAAACCAGACCTAATAAATCATGGTACGGCCATAAGCCGAGCAATACATCTTTCTCAGTGGATGGCAGAATACAAATGAAATAATTCATCCTGATTATGTTGTTTGATTACTGGGAGTTAGAAAAGGCTCAAGCAGAATGTAACTTTTAATTATGCCACTTTATGGCAGTTCATCGAGAAGGCAGAAACTCTTTGAGGGCTGTGCAAATGCTTGCCTCATTCCTGATAAAGCCTGAAATATGTTTTGGTGCCTTCCATAGCCTCTGGGCATAGTCTGTATTCATTCTTGCAGACCTCACTGTTGATTTGCTATATTTTGCTACTGTTACCCTGGCAACCCTATGCTACACAATGATCTAATTTCTTTCTCTTTTAACTGAAAAGAAATGTAATTAGACACTTCTAAATAAACAACACCTGGTATCTAATGAAAACCCATGCGGAAGGGTAATATGGTTGCCATTGTGCAAATTATGGTTGACCAAGAGTTGCAAATAAATGCATGCCAGAAGCACTGCATTTCCTCTGCATACATTACACTGAGCACAACTGCATATTTCCCTCTGGGAAATCCTTGACATAAATGTGATGGCATAACGCTGAAAGAAAAAGGTGGAATTTGAATATACTATGGATATTTAAATACACTTTCTGTGTGGAACTGAGGGCAGAAATGCTCCTAAATGGGTGGGATGCATGTTGGTTGGCTGCTTTTATAAAAAGTATACTGAAGACTAATTAATTTATTTATGCAGACCCAACGAGGTAACTTCACACAGGTAGCAACGTACATTTGTGCAGTTCAGTGAAACATGAGTCGCCTTTAATTTGCCCATCTCCTACACTATGCTACAATATTTAGCAGCATCCATCACTGAACAGAAGAAAAGCATGAAGAAGCCAAGAAATCTCACATTTGGAGTAATATGAAGCCCTGTGAACATAGCAACAGAAACACTGTGATCCTCTCAGTCAAGTTCTATTTTCCATTCCTTTTCCATTCCTGCCTCCCCAAACCATGATGAATATTTGCATGGGCAGTAGTATGGAATAAGAAGGAAAACACACATTGTATAGGTCCTTTTGAGTTCACTTATGGAGGGACAACACAAAATGTGAGAAAAATCATGAAGGTGATGCTGAGAAGACACATTCCAGCAGTGCTGCACAGAGAAAGCAAAAGGATTTCAGAAAACCTCGCAGATGGAGGAGTGAGAAGTGACAACACTGCTATAAGTCTGTGGGACACAGGGCGGCAGCAGAGCTGTCAACATTAATGGGAGGAGGAGGAGGCTGGCAGGATTTTGAAGGATAGATAAAGAGTTCAGTTTTAGAGCTGCTGGGCTTCAGTTGTCAAGAGGACATTCGGGATCTGCTGAGGAAAAGGGAACGGAAAGAGAGATGTCTATGAACCATCAGCTCTGGATGGCAATTATAGCCTCCATGCCATGAGCTGCTGTCAGCCCCTCTCCTGCTGCATGGGTGGAAGCTTCTGAAATTAAGCATTTTAGTTTCCAGGAGGCACAATTTGTTCGGGCTGTGCACAGTCTGCACCACCAGCATCCTTCTCCACAGCCTGGAGTTGCACATTCAACTTGTGGGTCCCAAGGAGCCAACCCTGCTTCCATTTTTCAGTCCACCAGGTCCAGAAGCCAGTTGTCAAATTAGACAGATTAAGTAAGTGTTTTAGACAGTCACTCCATGCACTGTAACTTGAAAGAGCAAGTTGATTAGTCTCATAGTCAAATTAGCCAGCATTCCAGGCTTCCTGGGACAGTTTTCCTTACAGGGCAATCTGAAACATATCACTTCATTTCACATTGATTTACAAGGACCATACTATGTTGTTAACATTTCCAACAGATGATTAATCCTGTTCTTGCCTGTTCTACCTCTAAATGGCCATGGTCTCGCAGCTCTTCAGCACTCATGCCAAAGAGGAAAGAAGTAAAATGATTTATTTATACGTGTAACTTCCCCTCTAGATTCAAACCATAGCCAGCAGACCAAACCCCCTCACATTTGGTCTCCCCACATGGCTTCAACCAAACTGAACACAGTTACTGCAGGATTTCGAAGCAGATCTTATTTCCAATTCTCTACCTTTTTGGTTGCTAAAACGTCAGAGTCAGCCATCAGCCACTGCCCATACCAAGTTCTGTATCTGCTTGTGCATCACGCTTCCCTGAGGCCATTGCAATACAGCAGAACCATGTGATGCCTTTATTAGAGCTGCAGTGAATACATTGCTTTGGGCTGCTTTCTCATTGCACAACAGCATTAGGAGAAGAAATCTACAGCCCTGTGAGTCAAATGTCTAGTCACCATTCAGTGAATGGAGGACTCTTCTTATTCCATGTATGATTTGCCCTTAAGTTTTAAGAGGCAATTCCATATATCTCCTTGATTCCAAAAGCTTAAAAAGGTTTAAAAGCAAACAATTTTCCCACCAAGTATGTGAATGTGTATGTGAATTATGTACCACTAACTCAGTCACAAATTAGACATTTATCATTTATCCACAAGACACCAGGTGCTATCCTAAGGTATAATAGTGCATTAGTCCGAAATCCTACACCTAGCAGCCCTGATGCCTCCATTGACAGGAGATCCCCCCCGCCCCATTCCTCACCCCCAGAGTATGAGCCTGGCACCCTACTCCCACCAAACACTGCTCAGGCTCAGATGAGCAGCCTGATCAGCATGGGAAGGGGACTACTTCATCCCTGAAATACTTTTCTACCTGAGGATGCAGGTACAGACTCCATGAAATATCACTGCAAGGAAACCAGAAGAAGAAATATACACAGGGCTTCCAAAATCCTTTCAATGCCCCACTGCTAAACCTTCCTCCTGAAATCCTTGCCTCAATCACGTTCCAACCACATCTGCATCATGTAAGCCATGCCTGAGAAGAAGCCCAGACTGCTTCAAGTCTTCTCTGCTTGTGAGCACACCATCCTTCTGCTTGCAGTTACATTAAAAAGGACCATATTTCCTCCCAGTTTCTCATTTTTCTTCCAAAGCAAGGAACGTACCTGGAGCGTGTGTTTCACAATATTCCTTGAGGGGTTCACAGACAGATCTTGCCATAGTCTGAGCAAGGAATTCTTCCAGGGAGAACTGGTACACAAAGTCAAGTCAGTTCCTCTGAAGCACAAAACAGGTAAACAACCCCAACACGTAACTGTGGGTAGTGGGTATAGATTTTAGATGGATGTCAGAATTCAAAGCAAAGCTTAATAGCATTTACTGTTCAAAAACAATCCTGTCTTATTATTATTTTTAGTATATTTCTCAGACTTGTCATTATGTACTCCTGATTTACAGTATTAATGCCAGGCAACTGTGTTGCCTTTATTCCTCCCTGCAGGGTTATGTGAGAATATTCTTTAGAGAGAGTATCACACTGGGCTAAGGTTAAAAAACAATCAAGACATGCAGCAAGCTCCAAGGTGCCTTCCTGTATCTCTGAAATATAAATGATTCCCTGGCATAAGAGATTCTGAAATACACAGCCATAAAGTCAAAGCTTTGCTAAGCAAATAACAAATAAAAGTAGAAGCTCTCTTTCCAAAGGCTCTGAATCACGCTGACAGCTACGGTATGTGTGAAGCTAAAATATTTCCCAAAAAGCCGAAAGCTGTCAATGGAAAGCTGCAAAGTACCGGCCAATTCCGATGTTTTGATTATAATTCACACAGAAATACACATTGTGGGGACAGAACTACAACTTCGAAAAATTGCAGTACGTGTTTCTTGGAGACTTTTATATCCAGGTGCTAACAGTGGAGTGTCTTCCACTTCTATGCCAATGATAATCAGTTACTAACAGTTACCACCTAAATATTACCCAGAATACCAGGGGGTTTCCTCCTGCCCCTTGCAAGCAAATGCCACCACTGGATACAATCAGTCAAAGTACACTACCATCCTTTGCTTTAAAAAAATTTGGCCTGGTAACAATTAAAGAATAAAGTCAGCACATGCAGAATTCACTCAAGTTGGACATGTATCAGTATGAAATCAATACTTGTGCTTCAGGACTCATAACGCATTTTCCTTTTATAAGAAAATTTCTATTTTGCCAAAAATGAGACAAAGTAATTAAAAAAAGCCCAGTTGGACAAATCACCTCTTAAAGATTCAGCAAAGCACACCATGTCAGCGTACCTAAATATAACAGATTCTGGTGATAAAAACTAGTCTTGTGAAAACATCTCTGCTCACAGATCAAACACATTAATTGGTTTTTCTCTGCACAGATGCGAGCTCCTCTACCCACGAACAAGGCACGCCAGGAGCACTCTGAGGAATGCAGGCAACTTCAGCACCTGTGCTCCAAGGAAGCATGTTTCCTGTCTGCTCAAAAGGTACAGAAAAGACTGGCAGCAGAGAACACACACCCAGCAGGTCACTGTGCAGAACCACGTGTTTCAAAAGCAGCATACCAGGAGATCAGAGGAACAAGGCTCAAATTCTTACAGGCAAGGAATGGGATGGTTTAGTGCAGATCAGCTGCATCTCCACCCAGAGTGGCAGGAAGGAGTTTGCTGTCCTTGGTTTTATCAGTCTGCAGCCGTGCATTAATTGGAGTCTCCAAGATTTCCAAGGGCACAGCAGCCAGCTGCCAAGTGGGGATGAGGGGGAGCAGCAGCAGGCACACTGGGTTCTTGTGCTGTCCTGGTCACAGGTGACATGTGCTGGAACCCACACTGTGCCAGAGCATGCACATGGCAGGCACAAACCCAGGGATGTCACCTGGGAAACCCACTGAAGAGTAGAAATATTGATCCAACTGGCCATTGCCCAGGCAGCAATCACTAACACGTAGGAAGAACAAACACACTTCTTTACCAGCTCTAAACCTAGGTCTCTATTAGTTCAACCTATGTCACTGCAATTGTCTTTTTCTTTTTTTTCCCTAGACATACAGGCCTCTTTGAGGGTGCAATATTAGCCAGGAGATATAAAGAAGTAATGTCAGAGGCCTGACACATAGCATGAAAGACAATAAGCCAGATCTTTCCTAATTTCTGAAACACAGCCCGCAAGACACATCCAACAATTTTTCTTACTTCAGATTCCATGAGGAGTTATTGAACTCCCTTTAATCACCATGATTTTGACTCCTCACCATTTTTTTTTCCTTTTTCTCTGTTTCAAGAGACTGAGAACAGAAGCAGCATTATGCTATATATTTCATAAATCAAGCTAAAGCTGTGTAGCCGCATCTCTGCTAAGTGTATACATGAGATTATGCAGATCATTAGTCAGCTAACTTTAAATGCTGTATCATGCTGAAATGCCCATTAATCTGTGCCACAAAGGAAATGCTCCACAGTAAATAGTGATCAACCTGATCTGCCTGATGGAACCCTACAGCATTTCCAAAGAAAGTGCAGACCACAGGATTGTGTTTAACTGCTGGCAAAAGCTTTACTCCATATTTCCTGTAATCCCCATAAGCGGCATCTGCTGCTGGATGGACAGGCACAAGAGGCACTTATAACAAAACACAAACACGGCACAATGCCTGTTAACACTCTGCAGGTTACCATTTATCAAGCCCACCATAAAACCTGGCAAGTTTCCTATTAAAAACGCCAGAATGAAACAGGTAATATCTTGAGTGAATTAAAAAGTGTTTCAGCATAATAACAAACAAACAAAACACAACACAAAAGAAAACAAACAAACAAACAAAAACCACTGTCTGCAGAAGTAGTCCTTATAATCATGTGCAGGCCAAACATACGAAGACCTTATAGACATCAGCTTCGTTTGCCACTGGCAGTTACAAAAGATCTTGGTTATGTTGCACAGGTAATTAATTTTATATTTAACTCTGAAGTCAAATTTGCTTTCCTGCCTTCTACACGTGACAGAGTTTTGGGAAGCACTGTTACAAATATCCTTGAAAAGTTCCAGGTGCCCAAAATGCAACTGGAAACCACAGAAATCTTCAGAAGGCAGGAAGAGCTTTCTCTCTGTGAATAATCACAGAATCACCGAAGTTGGAAAAGACCTACAAGATCATATATATTATCTGCAAGATCACAATCTTACAGTGGATGGATCTTTTTGATTCCATTTCCAAACTGAGCGATGTTTTGTGATTTAGTTTTACTAGACCTTAACAAAACAGCACAAGGAACACTTCTTTTTATCTCAACTGTTGTTAGCCTATCTGGGTGTAGGCTGGTTTGCTAGAAGGTCAGAGATGCTGCAGAATGGAACTGTCCTAAACATATGATTAGTGGATGAAATAGAACAAAATCTGTGCAGAAAAAAAAAAAAAAAAAAAAAAAAAAAAAACAAAAACAGCAAAAAACTCTCNAAAAAAAAAGAAAAAAACAACACACAAAAACAGCAAAAAACTCTCATCGGTACAGGAAGATTAAAAAAAACCCGAAACAATTACAAGGCTGAGTACACTAAGCCCGGTGCAGTCATTCCTGACAGAAGTCCTACTGTTGGTAATTGCACATATTTAGTCTTGTAATTGTTAAAAACATCACACTGTAAGTATTTGATGTATTCGAGATTCTGTTTCCGAAAAGCCATGGAAAATTCCCAACAGAAATCTCAAGTTTTGTTTTAACATGAGTTCCTGTAATATTTTATTCTTTGCTGCTTGCTCTTTAACTATTTATTGCTTCTGGATCAAAGAAGCAATTTTGCAGTGAAAACAACTTCCAAATCACTGTTCATGTGCTCCTTTACCATGAGAAATGTATGAGAGGGTGTGAGCAACTGAACCCCATTCTTCTCCCCCCATAACAAGTTGTCTGCAAAGAAAGACTTGAGTTTGGTATGCTGTTGAACCAGACCACTGCTTGTTCTTTCTCCTTTCCAACACAGAACTTTGAAACAAAACATCAATACATCATGATCCTAAACCAGGAAGAAGTTTCTGCTCTTGCTCAGCACTTCTACAAACTAGTTTTACCAGACTCCAACAGGAATCAGTTACTCAGGAGAGTAAACGATAGCTGATGGGTTCTCCTATAACTAATCTTCCATTCCTCTTAAGACTGTGAACGTATTTAACCACTGTTCTCAAAAAACTATGTTCCTTGGTAAGAATTCTGGAAGTTGTACATATTTATAAATCTTCAGAGAAGTTGTTGAGAAAAAATTACTGCACTACATCTAACTTTATAAACTTGACGTTTTTGGTGTCTGATGACATGAAAAGTTCCTCACAGAATGTTGCTTACTTGTCTAGCCTTGGACTGAAAACCTTCCCTGAGCTAACAACCCATTTAACACAGTGATGTTCTTCACACAGTCCTTCCAGATCCCTTGTCCAGCTGCATCTCATGAAGTCTGGATGAAGTAGATAGGTCACAGTCTCAACTGATGGCCCTTAAGCCAACAAGCCATCAACTCATCACCGACCCTCTAAGAATTAAGACAGGAAGGTCTAACCTTACAACTACACTACAAAAACCTCTGCCACACAAGCATTCCCAAGCACGAGGGGAGTGCAAACAAGAATATACTTTGAGGCTAGCAATTTGTTTGCTGTTCAACATGAGGCATTCCCTCTCATTCTGGAAGGTGTGTGAGGCACGGGGCTCCTGCTCTCCTGTGGCCTCATTAGCAGAAAGCTCGCTAGCAGAGCAGCCGAGCGGCGTCCCAGATTTCCACACGCCAACTCTGACATTTATAAAGCACTTGCTGTCGTGACAAGATCAAAAACTCAGCATTCTTTCAAATCTCATAATAACTCTCAAACACCCCCAGCACAAGGCTAAAAAAAAAAATAAAATAATAATTAAAAAAAAAAAAACTGAAAATGATAAAGTTCTTATTAGATAAAACCAGAGGAATCATGGGATTCCCCCTATTCCAGTCTTCATTTGAGTTCTGCATTGCACTTTGCTCTTGGAAAACACTAATCACATTGCCTCCTGGACGGGGCTCATTTGCAATCACTGCAGCCCTTCCCATCAGCTCTGCTGCCAGTAACTTTCTCTGTTGCTTGTGGCTCTCATTTAATTTTGAGCTCTCAGCCATCTACTCCTATGATTATATTTAAATGTCAATGGGAAACAACTCCACTTTGCATGTTAGAGCATCACGCTTCAGACAAGCTTAGCAGAAAGTTTTGTCAGGACTTGTAGCCTAAATTACTTGTTCTGAGTTTCATAAAAGGATTGCTTTGTTTTATGGATTTTGCCATAAAAACTATTGATCAGAACAATGTTTCTCATGTGCTTGTACAGCAAATTGTACAGAAGTTACCAGCGCAGACAGACACTTCAGCTGGTATGTATTCATACATGTAGAATTCATATGCTGTTCTTCATTTATAATTAGCTATTAAATCAGAGCACCTCATATTATGGCATTCTCCCTTTCTCACAATTGCACTCTTCTGTCATCTATGGTGTGCTGGAGCTCTCCTTGCTGCCTCACGTCCAGGGCTGGACCTTCTGGTGCTACCCCTACAACAACAGCATCAGTAATCATTGGAGGCACCTTGTACTTCTTAACTTCACCTATTTTTGCTCTGACCTAAGAGCCAAGAGCCTGGCCAGTATGTGCATTAACGAACACAGGCTGCATGCTGAAGGCTGCAGTAATGTTTGACCAAATCAAGGGCATTACCATCTCAACTAACAATGCTTGCAGTGGGGCACAGAAGACACTTAAGGAAATGCTAAAAGCAGCTATAAGGTAACTAGTTCCCTCAGAAAACCTTCTCCTAGCTTCCAGCATTAGTGACCATGTAATTCTCTAGAAATTGAATATTTCTGTCCTTTTCTATTTTCTTTGCTGCTATACTAATATTAAGTCTTTGATTTTGTAACCCCAGATGCTCTTTTAATCTATATTAATACTCAGTTCTCCTTGACTCTGGATAACTTAGGCTCTAGCAATCTTCTTCAGCTTATCTGTTTGTGATATTGTCGAAAATAAAAGAGACATCTGAATACCTAAGACAGGCTATGATTCTTCTGTCTTATTTTAAGGACTCTGTTGATAGTTCCTAGCTCAATATGCATGACAGAATCCCTGATGTACACCTGAATCAAAGCAAAATAATAACAGGAGCATATATAAGGACAAAAAGAAGTGACTTGAAGCTTCTGGGTTGGAAGTTACCATTCAGTTTTGTTAGCTATTTCTCACTGGAATTCAGATATATGTATTTTCCTTTAGTTGATTCATGGCTCTTGGCTTTTTTTTCCCCCCCTTTGTTTATTTCAAACATAAAATAGCTATTACATCCAAGCTGTTCAAAAAACATACAATTGAGAACATTTCAACAATAAACAATGCTTGCAGATGTACTCTGTGGAAACCATAACCAAAAAGCAAAGACTAACTCTTCAACAGAAAGAAATCACAGACAAAATAGGCAGGAAACAATTTAAAAAACAATAAACCACAAACCACCATTCCCAACATGCTTAATAGCGTTCCAGGGCTTTATAAAAACTAACGATCATCAACCGTGAGAGCAGACTTTTAATTAGCAAACTGATGTACTCTACAGAACAGAGAATCACATTACATTGTTTTCAGAGTCTCAGGTGTGCTTATATGACTAAAATGAAATCCTTCATTCGTTCCTAAACCAGGCCACTGCATGCAGCATAAAATACAAGTTCTTGTTTACATAGCTAAATTGTGATTAATGTGCGCCATATGGAAGCATGGGCTGGCCCCAGCAAACAGTTCTTTCTCTACAGAAACATGTAATGGGTCTGTGAAACAGGCAACCTGGTTCTTGGTAGGGAACAGCACAGAGGATTGCAGAACATCCAGCAACGGGTTGGCAGGTTTTAAAATAGCAACACTGGCAATTAGTAGAAATACAATATAAAACTTTAACTAGGCAAAATAATTTTGCAAGCAGTGCTTATGAATGTAGTAGATAATCAGGACAGGTACTTAGGACATGGGGATTATGTGTGGTTTTTCATTAATACAAAAAAGGCAGGCGATACTTCATCTAGCAAATTTCTAAACGAAACTGAAAGATTAAACTAGCATGTTAATCTGTATCAAAAATGCACAGGAACATATAATTAATGCATTCTCCAGACTGCTCACGGCATCACAGAGAACACCAGCAAGCACATCACTAGGTTCTGTAATCTAGCACAGCTCCAGGTAGCAACAGCAATGCATAGCAGCTAAAATCGCTCCCCTCACTGCCCCAGATTTAAACAGCTTCCACATAAACACGTTACTGCATGTCTTGGCATAAAGCTGGCATAGTTAATGGTAAAGGGGAGTTAAGGGCATTCCCAAGAGGCAGTACTGTCATTTAGTGTTGTAAGAAGAGCAATACCATCTGTATTCTAAGTAGTATCTGCACTTTTGCTCCATTATCACCTATGCTGGCCCTGATGCTGGAGCAGATGCAAATTTCTGGACTCCTACTAAGCCTCACTAATTTGAAGTAAATGATGTATAAACATGATTGAAAGGGCAGAATAAAATCTGCACCTATGGTGCATACTGCAGAGAAAAAAAACTAGCTCCAGTGTAATTAGTAAAAATAGACTTCATTTTTTATTTTTTTCCCAGAGTTAATTGACATAGGAGAGATCCTAAAGTTGTCATTTGCTCTCAAGCTCTCAGCCCAGGGAAATGTGAGTGGTACTGCCTTCCACATCACCTCCCCATACAAAGCAACCGTAGTGTGCATTTGCCAACTACAGGACTGAACGTATCCTACTGCTTTGCACACCTAAAGCAACTGCTTTTTTTGGGGGGGAGGGTTGGTGTCTCTTTCAATCTTGCTTTCTTTTGTAATATGATAGGCAGAATAAAATAAAAGAAGTGGATAAATGTTGAGTAATTTAACCTTTCTAGCATTTCATAAGCAAAAATCGTGTTAACCTTGAAACAAGGGGCAAATTCATGGCTTCCAGTCCTGAAAAGCTTGTAAGGTTTGCAATAGTGCAGCCCCAACGGCTCAAACCAAACTGTGTTGACCTGAGCCAACTTAAAGGCTTTTTGTAAAACCACAATTTTCACTTTCCTTCTCTTTTGTAGGGCTAATCATGGGTACAGAGCTGCTAAAAGCCAGGTCAAAACCACAGCCAATGTATTTGATACGAGATTACTCAGCTTTTGGAGCTTAAACCCCCACTTGACCTGTGACTGAACAGCCACTTATCCTGCAAAGCATTCAATTTCTGCCAAACTTCACCAGTTTAAACAGTTTTATAAACAAATGCATCATTAACAGCTTATTCATACAAATCGTCAGGAAAAAGGAAACAACAACAGCCCTCCAAAAACAAGAACCATAGCAAGTAAGCTCTAATATGTTCAAATAACCGACATTGATCTTGAATGAATTCCCTTCGCCTTCTGCCTCAATAAAATCTTTGGAGACAGACTATAAACTGAAACTGCCCAATGCAGTGATTGAGTGCCTGATTTCCTGTAGACTCTCTACAGACTTCCAAGGACTGGTGCCTACCAAGGAGTGGGTAACCTGAATCTTTAGGATTCCCAGGAAAGGAGCATTAGAGACAAAACCAAAGCTATTTTTTCTCCCAGCATGAATACTTGGTCAGAAACTAAACTACATCAAACCCACTGTGGAAGCTATACCTGAGACCACTGTACTCCTGAAGCTTTGGATAGTTTCACTCAGCAGCTTATGGATTTGCACATGGTCTCATGCTCAAAGAAGAGAAAACCAGTGGTTCAACTTCCACCTGCTTCATCCCCCAGTCTGTGGGAAGTGGTAAGGGCACAAGCACATCCAACCTTATGGGTGCTGAATATCCTTCTGCCTGGACCCCAGCTGCTGCTGCACTGAGCAGCTTCACCAGTCCACTGCTCCCAGCAATGAGAGCAGAGCAAGCTTTGTTTCAGGGATGCTTATATGCTTAGAAGGACAGAAAAGCCTAAATCAAACAGCAGACTTAAAGAAGTGCTCTGTATTACTTCAATTCTTCTTGTCTCTTCTTCTTCCCTCATATTTTTCCCTTCTTTGCCCTGTTCTGATTGGAAACTCGTTTAATTGTCAACTGAGGTGACAAATGTCCTCTGCCTCGATGCCCCTTCCTCCGTAACGGATGTTTCCTTTCTGTATCACTCTGCTTGTAGAATTCATTTTGTTAATTAAGAGATGCCTGCATTTATCATTTCCTAATTTTTATTTTACATCTTTCAAGCTTTTATTTTCTCCTCTTGGCAAGCACTGCTTGTGCTATTTATTTTATAAACCGATGTTTAAACATAAAAAATCCTTTCCTTAAAAAAAGCATCAGCTTTTCACTTCGTGTTGGCACATTGGCTAGCTTTCACCTTAACCTCCTGGTTTTGCTATCTCCTTCGGAACACAAACATATTCAGTTCAGCTGTAGAGTGAAAAGGAAGAATATTTGATTGATCAAAAAGTTTTGATTTGCTTGTTTTCATCATCGTAGTACTATGTACAGTCAGCCAAGGACAACAACTACTTCACCACAATGTTTGTGGTTTGTTTTTTAATTTTTTTTCTTTAAATTTCTGCTACAGAAATGGATGAAGCATTTGACTAGATTTATGTTTTTGTAAGAGACCAAAGACAACACGTGGCCTTCTTAGGTAAGAATTAGTGAAGCTGAATTCATCTGAACTGAATTAAAAAAATAAATGATTCTGGGGTTCAGCAGCACCTGTCAAAGGTTTTGCACTATTACCTCCTACACATTCCCTCAGCACTGCAGTGCCATTATAAGCAAGACTTTCTTCTGCAGGAAGAAACCACTTACCAGAAACATTAAAATAATTTGGTTTCTTTTTTTTTTTCTCATTGTTTTCAGTCTGTTCTCCTCTTACTTTCCATCCCACTCTCCTCCAACTTTCCTCCATCAACACTGTAATGACGGGAAGTCAGAAAGGAGCAAACACATTTCAGTGCTATGTTTGGTAGACAGACAAGCAGAACGCAGTTGGTGTTAATGGTATTTGGAATTTCTCAGCAACCTCCCAGGCAGGAGCCAGCCAGCATCAACACTAGTTAACCCACAAATTCAAATGAAATGAGATACATTCAAGCAATTCGGTCTATAGGCCTTATAATATCTGCCATCATCTAGGTTAATAAGGGTGTCTAATTAGATTAAGATAGTGGTTGTTCTGACTTAAGTTCAAATGGTTAGCGAACCATACTCACAGCGAAAATTGTGCTTTAAGGAGAAGAAAGCGTGTTCCCCTTCTGGTGCGGAGAACAACCTGCACTCAGATTCTGCAGTGCTCAGCTGGGTGGTCCTGTGAGCTATTCCATGCCCAGGAGGATGTGACCATTGCAGCACTCCTGCAGCAATGAGTAGCCATCTCATGGCACGGCAAGGACTTGAGACATCGTGCAGGGTTCATCTCACTTTACATTTATAATGAAAGTGTCACTATTTGGACAAGTGACTTAAATATCCTTGGCAGTCAGTGGAGACAAAGAAGCCTTTCTAGCGTGAGTCATCCGATCCATTTAGATGCATGCCTTGAAATAGAAGCATTGTGCCTAAAGAAAGAATCTGTTTCTACCCATTGATTGTGATGGTGACCTCTTTGATGAGGTCAAAATTTGGGATCTGTGCTTCTGTGAGATGTCTAAATTAATAAGGTTAATTCCACTCCTTGTGTCCAAGATCAACATATATGTTAGAGAATACTTAAACTCCGAAATAGTCCCTCAGAACATGAAATATCCTTATTAGTCTAGTGATTCAATCCACTTGAATCCCAGTGTTAGGGGACTTGCTAAAAGAAAAAAAAGAAGAAAAAAATGGGTAAAATATGATTCAGTACATTCTCCTACAGCCTCAGCTTTTGGTGAACCACTGTGCTAACAGGGTAGGTCACAGTACAGCCAAAATGTCACAGTAAATGATCTCATGAGGGAATTACATGGGTCACTGAAGGAAAGAGCCAAGAAAAGAATTTTATACCTGTCACTCCCTGTATAAAAACTTAAGACAGTCAGAGCAGATGCTCTGCTACATACCCAGAAAAGACAGGGATATAAAAGAGGAAGGAGGGAAGAGAAGGCAAAGGGAGATTGTTAGTCTTCTATGAAATACAAGATGATTAAATACTGTCAGACTTTAATCCCTGCTGACAAGCAGAGCTGCATGAGAGATATGGGTTGATTAATTACAAAGAAAAAAGGCTGTGGCATAGGCATATGAGGCAGAAATACCAAAAGGAGGAATGACTTATTTATTTATTTTTAGATGAAAGATATTCACTAATGAAACAAGCCACTCATCTGGATCTAAAAGTTCCAGCCCTGCACCTAGCTGGAATCAGAGATCTCTTGGCTGAATTTGCCTTTCACAAGTGAAGTGAATTCAGGACCTGAGCAAGGCTTCCTGGTCAATACACTGGTATTTATTATTGGTGTCAGCAAAGGACAACCCTGGAAAAGCTGGTGTAACATAGCACTGAAGCCACGGGACTGATAGGGAGAAGGACTGATACAGGACATTTTTCTCAGAGCATGGAGATGAAAGATTTCAGAAGGTGCGAAGGTTTTGTGAAGCCAAAATGTCACAAGAGATGCAATTCAGTGGGTACCAGTAGGAAACAAACAACTGCTATTGTTTTCTGTCTTCTTCCACAGGAGCAGTCAGTATTTAGGAGTTTTCTGGGTTAATTGCTACACTAAGAACATTTGATGGCAGCGCTAGACTTTTCTGGCCTATAACTTCCTATTCCCACAACCATCTTCTTTTTTCCTACAAAGGTAAAATAAAAGTTTAACAGAAACTTGTTGCTTTGTTCTCAATCCTAAGCTGTGCTCTGTTAAAAGCAGGCTCCTGCAGAGAGCCTTCTCAGGCTGTGCTTAGTTGGAGGGCACTACACTGTCCATGCTGTGGATCTTATTTCACCCAGACAATCCCTGATGAAACTCAGTTTCTCATTCCAACATCCACAATTGAACTGGCATTTGGAAAGCAACTTCCATTGTTTCAGCAGTCACTGAACAAATGGGGACTCAAAGCTGGGCTGCCTGGGGACTGTTCAGCTTACCTAGGTCTGGTATGACGCTGCTAAGGTGAGCTTTTGGCTTGCAACTTTGGTTAAGTATTAAAGACAGTCTGAATAAAAAGGAAACAACAACATTGTTCAGTGGCACATTTTTCCTAGCAAGGGGAATAGCTCATTTGAAATAATTCATGTTAAAGCTGAAAAAAATTTAGGACACTTTCCTGTACCCTAGGCTAAGGGAAGCCCAACTGAGCCAACATCTGCTACAGGTTCATCTCATATACACCAGCAAACTCCCCCAAATTAAAGCTAAAACCATCAAGCAGATCAGGCTGCTGAGAGAGATGTTGTAATCAGGCATCTTACCAGGAGTGAATGCATCTTAAAACAAGAGACTGAACAACGTCTACATTAAAGCTGGCATTAAAAAGAAAGTTTTTGAAATCTGAGCAGGAAGAAGCAGCTGTGCACCTTCCCACTCCTGATTTCCAAGCAGAATTTGTCCTTGCTGAAGGCACCACCACCCATGAATCCACCGCCTGCACTGGGCAGTGCTGATTTGCAGTGCTCACCGCCAGCACGGCCATATGCTTGCATGTGATTTATGTGCAGGCAGACTTATGGCTTCCCTTTACGCACTGGTGATGGTGTGTTGCTGCCTGAAGGATGGCTGGAAAAGAAACCCTTCTGGCTTGGCTCCACTGTCCCAAGGGTTTTGCAGCCTCAGGACCCCAGCTCTCCATCTCTCCTGCCAGCAGGATCAGAGGATCACCCCCACACACTGGGCTTGCCTTAAAGACACTTCCAGCTCACCTCACTAAACAACTCAGCCTTCTCAGACACCAGTTCCAACACCAAGAAATAAGAAAAGAAGGAAAATCAAAGAGAAAGAAGACACCAGAGGGGGAAACTAAAGAGAGACTGGAAAACAGAGACAATCCGTTGTAGCCCCGTCATTTCAAACTGCAAAATTTCAGTCTGCATGCACCACTGATTCAATTACTGTATACAGCTTTACCCTTCAGCAGAACTAGAATTACAGAAAAAACATTTTTAAAGGTTAGTGGGAGAATTTTTCATTGGCAATGACCTGCTTCAATAGGGGCACACGATGCATAGTAGCAACTGTACCTGCCTTACTCCTACAAAACAGATATTTAAATCCATTTTGGGCTACAAGTGACATATGTCTGGTGATCTTAATCTACTCCCCATAGGGAGCAAAGTCAAGGAACAAAATCCTTTGATGACCAGTTTCTGTGCAGAATACTGAACCTGACATTGTGAAACACATTTTACTAGAGAGGAGCTGATCCCTACAGCACAGTTAGGAGTAGATTTAAAGGGGAAAAGAAGTAAAAAAATAAAAATAAAAAATAAGAAGACGATCACAGCTACAGGACTGGCAGATCAGAGGGATGTGGTTTAATGCTCTCTGCATGGGGAACTCTGCTCCTTTTCTTACAGTCATGCCCTTTCCCTCTGAACCACTTCTCCTAAGACTCCTTTGTTATTTTGGAAAATACATGGGTATATACGCACTTACATTTAAAGTATATATACATCAAGGCTGATATTTTGGGCACACCGGGTGCTGGATGTCAGAGGAGACACCAAAGGGGCAGCTCCTCTATTTTCTCATGAGTGTAATTTGAATGACTTCCCTGAAGTCTTTCTAAGTAGCATAAGGAGAAAAGTGCTACTTTGATGAGAAATGAGTATTCCTTAAGTATCATTTTTAATCACAGAACCAACGCTAAGAGCACTGCCAGCATTTGTTAGAAGCAGAAAAGTAAAAATATATTCAAATGGCTTTTATTTCTTCTCAAAACAGTGCGTTTCTCCGCTATGTTTCATGTACCAAAGATATGACCTCAAGCACGCAGGAGTTCATCCACAGTTCAGACTATTGAAAGTTGTCTGATAAACATGCTCTTTTAAATCCAGGAAGATTGTGTCTATGCTTTGCTAAAGAAGAGCTCTCCAAAGGGAGCAACAAAAGCATCTCAGGCAAATCCCGTGCCACGTGCCTTCACTGCGTCAGGAGAAGGGCTGAGCACTCAGGATGCCACTGATACTGAAAAAAGATGGAATTATTGGTTATTTACATAATCAGCAACACTGAGACAAGATACAGTGAAAGCAATGGAAGCTTTACTAATTATATTATTCTAAACTTAGCCCACAGTGTTCTCAACCCAATACAGATTTCTCCGGGGGATTTTTCTTAACTTTTTTATTTTTGTTGTTGTTAATCAGTTAAATTATAGCCTTCTAAAAACTCCAGGCAACTGACAGCTTATTTCTCAAGAAGACTGCAGCACAATTGTACTAGTGAAACACCAAGATCATTTCTGCGGAATATATTCCCATTTCCCATCCTAATTACTGACAGATTAGCTAGTGTCACTGGAATTACAATAATTTGCCTAAGCAGCAGGTTTTTAAATAAAGATGGAAATTGTATTCACAAGTCCCTCTTCCACACATTATTCATACATACAGTGTGTCTGTTTACTCTCCATGCATGAGTGGCTATTTTGTCCCTAAAGATCCAAGGTAATGTGATAACAAGTATGCTAGAAGCGCATACGCACTTCCATATATTCTCACTTGCAAGCATTTGCATTTACAGGATTCTCATCACGCTAAAGCATGTCCTCCAGCTGTCATCCTGTTGCGTTCGATGATCCTAGCGGTGCCTTCCCTCTCCTTGCTGCATATGCACCTGCTTGGTACATTTTGGGTGCTGCTAATTCTTTCATTCTGTTTCAGAGAAGATAAAATACCTCCATCCACCCCCATGTTGCCATGCAGGTAGGAGTCCTCCCATAGATTCATAGATACATTAGGTTGGAAAGGACCTACAAGATCATCTAGTCCAACCATCCTCCTATCTCCATCCCTACCCACTAAGCTACTAAACTAAATCCCTTAGCACCTCATCTAAACGCCTCTTGAACAGCGCTAGGAATGGTGCCTCAATCACCTCCCTAGGCAGGCTATTCCAGTGCCTGACCACTCTTTCAGAGAAAAAAATTTTCCACAAATCTAATCTAAATCTTCCCCAGCGCAACTTGTGGCCATTCCCTCTCGTCCTGCCATTAGTCATCTGGGAGAAGAGGCTGACCCCCTCCTCACCACAACCCCCCTTCAGGAANACTCAATCTCCTCATCCAGGCCATCAATAAAGATATTAAACAAGATGGGCCCCAGTACCAACCCCTGGGGGACACCACTCGTAACAGGACGCCAGCTGGACTTAACTCCATTAACCACTACCCGCTGGGCACGGCCCTCTAGCCAGTTCTTCACCCAGAGAAGAGTGAACCTGTCCACACCACGGGCTGCCAGTTTCCCCAGGAGAATACTGTGGGAGACCATGTCAAAGGCCTTGATGAAGTCCAGGTAGACTACATCAACAGCCTTTCCCTCATCTACCAGTCTGGTCACCCAGTCATAGAAGATGAGGTTGGACAAGCATGACCTGCCCTTTGTGAACCCATGCTGGCTGGGTCTGATCCCCTGGTTGCCGTGCACTTGCCGTGTGATCTCCCTCAAGATCATCTGCTCCATAACTTTCCCTGATACCGAGGTCAGGCCAAGCCTCAGGAAATCCCCGTGCAGAGATGGAGGTCCTGTGCTCCTACACTGTCAGCAATTCCTCTGCTCAGCCCACACCTAACCCTGCATCATGCTCACTCTTGACAGCCATACCTCCCAGGTGCTAGATGCAAGATGGCCCAGCAAATATCTGACCAAACACACAGCTTTTTAAAGCTTTTTCTGAGTATTTAAGTGCTTTGTTTTGTTCTTTTCCACATCCATTTTGGCCATTGTAAAAATCACTTTTTAACCCTCGCTGGAGCACAGAGTGACAACTAGAATTAAATAAAGCCATTATTTCCCCCAGGCCATTACCAAAGCTCAAGCCTAATGCTCCTGCTCAGCCCAGCATGGTTCGTTGGGCTGTAAAACTGTGCTGGTGCTGTGCTGGAGCACACTGGGACTGCGTGTGCAGCATGTGTCTGCTGGGGAGATCAGTCTGATGGGAGATTAAACAAACAACCACAAAGGGAAATCAGCTGCTGAACTCCTACCAAAGGCCACGGGTAGCCACCTGACTCCTGTTTTGAAAATCCTTTTTATCTATCAGACTATTCTAAGGAACAAGATGGGTTAGAAATACCTCCAATTAAAGGGAAAACTATATTAAGTTATTTAGGACGAGAGTTCACACCTGTTAGAAGTTCAGAAAATGAGCTATTTTCACTATTCTTACATTACTTTTTCCTGAAAAATAGGCCCATTTTGAACAGCAGCAGAACATTGTTCCAGGATCAAGCACTCAGCACGGGTAATATGAAAAGGACAGCATTACCACTTCCATTTTACAGGTGGCACAACAGGAGGGCTCCGCTGACACCTTTCCTACAGTGACAGAGTGGATTACATCCTGGGAAAGCAGAGCCCCTGTTCCAGCTGCAACTGCTGAGTAACACTTATGTATGGAGGCAGCAAGCAGAAAATATTGGCGGGAACCATAGTGTGGTAATGCACAAGTGTGACAGGAAACCTGAATAATCTCTTATCTTGTGATATAGAAGCAACAGGGGCCCAATTCAACGCAATATTCCAACAAGTTTGGTTAATGCAGCAGAGACTTCTTGATGATAATTTCACCTGTTTCCAGCAAACAGACCTTTTGAAGTTTGTGCATGTGATGTCAGTTCAATTTTTCAAAGGGGCAACGTGACAGCTGTCTTGGAGATAATCAAGAAACCTGGGGGCAATTAGGTTTGAATGCTGTGACAGTGGGAAAGTATATCAACCTCCTTACTGCAGCCACTAGTTTCTCTGGAAAATGTTCTATAATAAGGCACAAGGGATATCATCATTTCTTCACCGAATATTCCTGTGATTTTCTTGTTGTTGTTGTTTGAAACCATGCAAGGAATTATGTGCAGATTTGCAAACCCTAGTCACGGCTTCAGCACTCTGCTTTAGTTCAAGAAAACATTATTATTAGTTGTAGCCTCTACTAGACAGAGGAAGGAAGTTGTGCAGACATCACTGTTTTATCCAAACTTAAAAACAAGTAAGACAGCAGATGGTACTGACAGAGGGCACTTTGATTTCTCGGGTACAGCCACAGCTAATACAGGAACGTGTGGGGTCACTGGTGTAGCCCCTGACTACCTCACACCTGGCAGACTACTCTTCCTCCCAAAACGCCAGGTAAAGGTGATGGAATGCTGCTGGAAAGATGGAAAATCCAAAGCACAGAGATGCCAGCTGAATTATTCACAGAAAATTTGTTCCAGAAACAAGTACTCAACCTGGGTTCTGTTTTTCCATTCTGTTATTTTCTTCTGTTGGTACACTGCAATTTCCCATTTGTTCACAAACATTTACGAGTGTATCCTCTGTGGAAATTGAACATTCAAGGTCTGCTTGGAGCACTGTTTTCTCCTGATGCAGAGACTGTAGCTCAGATTGTTACAACATCAAGAATGAAATGGACTTTGCTATGCCACAGAAATCTCACCGGTAAGTTATTGCCTGAGCCTAAAAGCCCATATAATAAGTCATAAAAATATGTATTTTCATTACATTCCAGAGCAGTTCAGCAAAGCAAAGATTTGGGGAGTTGGACTATGACACAGACTTCTGACATGCTGCTCAAGGGAAGGACAGAGCTGAGTGCAGAACTGCCATCCGTCACCTCCCTGAGCCCTGCTCTGCCATGCAGAATGTAGCATATCTGACCCTCCTTCTTACACTTGGGGTAAAAGCACTCTTACTCTTCTCCTTCACAGCTCCAGGAAAGCTATTTGAATCTTTGATCTTTTTGCTTAACGGTCTCCCAGAGAGAGAAAATGGAAGGAGACTTAACTCAGGGTCAGAGGGATTATGCCTGAGCAATGTGCTGGAGGACAAAGAGGGAAGAGCACCCCACTGCTCCCCACTGCCATCCCCCTCACTCCCCACACCCTCATGAGCTCAAAATCAACTCCAGCAAGTCTTTGCAGGGGAATATAAAGCAGAGCAGCATCAGCTTCAGCAGACATTCTGCAGCACCCACCAAAGCATGGAATGCACAGTGCCCCAGCCAACATGCCTCACCTACCAGGGAAAGGCACTCAAGATGGTCATTCAGCTCCCAACAGCTTCCAGATCCTTCTCTGCTTCTCCCTGAAAACTCTAGGCACTTGCAACAGCACAGAATACAAGCTCCAGTCAGTCTTGCTTTACATTCAATTTGCACAGGTGTAAATTGACTACTCAAGGCATGGGAGAATCAGCTTTCTTCAGGAGCCAAAGGTGAAGTGATGCTCTGTTTTCAGTAGTACAGCCTCCTTTTCTAAAAGCTCCCTGCGTGATACAAACCTGCTACCCTTGGCCTTCCCTTCCCAAGAAGGAGAATAGAGATTTCCATACCAACACGTCCACTGCTGCGACACATAGCACCAGATTTCCAACAACAGAGAGAAGGGGGAGAAAGCAAGGAATTAATGATCTAAGACTACCTGTTCATTCTTCTTCCCTATTTCTGCTCTCAGACTTAATGCATGACATAGTTTGGTTTGATATGCAGGTCACTCAGACATTCTTCTCACACATATATCAGGTGCTGCTGGAAAATGTGACCATTATCCATCAAGTCCTTTGCTTTAGTCAGCTTCCAGCAGAAGAGTAATAGACGCACTTGTGTTGTCACATCATTGCTCGTCCAAAATGTCAGGGAAAAAAGCCCTGAACAGTAACAACTCCCTAAGGAAATCAGTTCTAAAAAAAATTGAATAAGAAAGTGAGAGAGATGGAAAGAAAGATGCCGAGCATCCCTTTGCATGAAGAGAAGTGCAATTACTGGCTGCATTCCAGACAAGATAAGAGTATCAAAACTGTGGTTTTACTACTAATGAAGTTTATGTTGTGTCTGGAGAAAGCAACATGTAAGCATGTTGGTTTTCATTTCCAGGATCCAGAATTAGGAATGATCTTCTCTTTGGATATCACGCATTAAGAGAGACGTATCAATTTGAAGGGTAAGTGTAATCTCTTCCCAAGGCGCTTGCATTAAGATTCAAACAGCTCAGGTATCAGGCTGCACAAATCTTCATAGACAGTAAAGGAAAAGGGAAAAAGCAGAAAAGAAAATGATGAAATCAAAGATGACAAGAAGCAGCAGTCAAAGTCGGGAGGAAGAGAAGGTCGGGCACACAAACTAATCAAGGTGACACAGTGGTATTTTCCTCGTGCAGCCAACTTCTATGATCTACTTTTAAAGGACCTGCTGAAGTTAAAGAGGGAATGAGGCGAAGCTTTACACCTTTTAAAGCTGGGTAAAATGCAGACACACAAGATATTTCTCTGCTGAGATACAGGGCAGAAAAGATACATCGAATGGTAGAGAAAGAACACCTCTTCCAGAAGAGCCTGACAGCAACTTTTGGTAGCTCGCTTTTACCCCAAACCAACCTGATCTGGGACTACAGGAAACCCTGTAGAGCAGCAGCCTTGAACACCTCCAGGGATGGGGCACCCACAGCTCTGGGCAGCAGTGCCAAGCCTCACCAACCTCTGAGTAAAGAATTCCTTTCTAAGATCCAGTCCGGATCCACTCTCTTTTAGTTTAAAGTCATCAGTTATGTCCAAGAGATGTGACCGTAAAAATATGAAATAAAGCAGAAGTGAGACAAAGCTGCAGGAATCTGTCTCCGAGATGAGTAACGTCACCAGTTCAGCCACCTACCGCTGCTAAATTCTCTACCTCTCAACTCAAATGTGTGCAGCTTAACCCACAATACCTCCAAAATGGGATCTTCCCACTCCTGTCCAAGCTTTGTGGATCTTTATACAGGTGAGGTATGGCCACAAGCAGCACTACAACTTCCCTCCAATTCCTTGACTGGGTTTGCATATTACTGATAAGTAATTGATATACAGGAAATGAATGCAAGGTCTGTGCCGTGTCCGCTTCTGCATACAAATATGGGCAGCTGAATAGGAATCAGCAGCAAACACTGCAGTCCTGCCATTCTTATGGCATTTCCAGAATGGACGTGCTTAAAATATCTCAACATAAAGAGTTTCACTTTGTACAAATGATGCTGGCGTGAGCATTAGTTGCCATTTCAGAGAGGAAACTGCAGAGGGCTGAGGGTGTCAGATCAAAACAAAGATAACATTATGCAAACACTATTCTGGATGAGAACGCAGAGAAGAGAGAGGCTGAAGGGGCAACACAATAAGAAAGCAAGATAAAGAGAAAAGGAGCACAAAGGCAAGCACACAGCTTACCACACATTCTGCCATTAGGTACAATCTTCCTATTTTCTCCTTGGAGCTAAAAAAATATAAAAAAAATAAAAAAGCCCAACAAAATTAATCTCTGCACACAGCCTAATTTTGTATTTAGTACCAACTCTGTGTCTCCATCGAATTCCTCCACAGCGTAAGATGTGACACTGTAAACAGGCTCATTTTCGTTATTTTATCAAACTGTGTTAACTTTCCCTCTGCAGCATTCTGAAGCTGGCAACACCGAGACGTGCAGGAAATGTAAATCACTCCCTTTTGATATGATAACCATAGCAGTGAATTGCATCCCAGAAATCAGCTCAGGATTATAGCTGAGAACTCGCTGAAAGGCACTTAGCTGTGGCTTTGTGCCAGAAGGGTAAATTTCAGCTGGGTCGGCAAAAACAGGCTCAGGACTTGGGAAGGAAGAACAATACGTAACGTACAGCTGTGGTTGCCCAAATCTCAGAGCCAACGGCCTCTGGGTCAATGTATGATTAAAGGATGCCAACAGGTGTCAAAAACAAGTGTATATTTATGTATGTAAATGTATGGGTGAGGTATATGAAATATGAATAAGCAGCTAGGAAAGCAACAGCTAGCAGGCCATAGGATAAAATCTATTTGTCAGACAACTACAGATGCATATATAAACAACCACACACACAAAAAAACCTGCATTTCCTGCATGAAGCTATTTGTGGTAAAGCACATTATTATAATCGTTTTAATTGTGCGTTGCTTATTAAACTACTTTCCAGTTTCAAAGATTTAGTGAACGTTGGAATGGAAATAATAAGAACATGAAAACAATTGTCTTATTTTCATGTATAAATGCTACTGCTAACAGCTACTTGTATTAACCCTGAGCCAGGACTCTGCCGAATTAGGTACCACACAGAAATAAAAAAGCTGTCTGAACCCTAAGGAATTTGCAGCTCTTACAAAAAAGAGGCAGCAGATGGATATAGACAGAAATAATCAAGAAACAGTAGTTAAACAAGGCAGGAGCCAGTCTGTGCAAACCAAATCCCTGACTGCTATGAGCCTCATACAGGCACCACAACAAAGAGGAGTTGTGATCATCAGTGCCCCATGACACTCAGAGCATCCCTCATCATCTGCCATCCCCATGTTTCCCAGTAGATGTATCCTGCTCACCCACTACACTTCATCTTTTAGCATGAAAACTCTTCGGACCAAGGACTGTTGTGTGTGCATGAGCCAGCACTCCGGCCTCAAGCATGGTAGAGTTCAAACTGGTAATAAGGATAGGTAAAACAGTTTAGGAAATACATGGTCCATTAAAAAATCTGTTTTTTTTTTGTTTTTTTTTTTAATAACTGCAAAAGAGTTTATACACAAATCTAAAGCCAATATTACCAGGCAAAAAACCCACATCAAACATTAGAGGCATTCATCAGTGTTTGAGCAATAGTACCACCCGTTGTATTCTATTTAGTCTACACATCTCTTGTACTACATCTGAACTACGTGAAGCATGGAATTACTTTGTGAGATTGAGACACATACTCAAGTAAATGCCCAATGTCAGCCAGAATCTCCAAAAGGCAATCACAGTGCATACAACAGTCACAAGAACCAGCTCAGAAGATATCTGGACAGGTACAGCTCTCAAAGTCTTTGAATTTTTTAATTTACTTATTTTTTTAATTCAATTTTCCTTTGACACCTCCCATAGAGCAACTGAAAGAAAATACTGCTTTGAGTCAATGTTCATGGAAACTTCACTCAGTAGAGTTATGTGTTCCATATCTGCTAATTGCAGTGCCTTTTCAGTAAGATACAGTGAACTACAAGGCAAGAAGCCAGCTCCTAGGCAGTGGCAGGCTCAGTAAGTGGTGGCTGCAACTTCCACTCCCAAACATGCAATGTGACAGATCTTCCAATACAATTCAAACTTCACAAGTGGAAAAAATAGCATGTAAATGGACCTTGCTTGCTCTTAAATCACTGCTACCAAATCTGAATCTGTTTAAGCCCAATAATTTAAACCAGGCCTATTTAACTTGTAAAGGTAAGTCGGGTTTTATTGATCACCCCCAGAACTAATAAATGCATTCTTAAAAGAATGAGAGTGATGACAGACATAAACATACTGCTTGGTTGCAAAAGGCTCTCTAGAAATAAGTGATAACATATTTACAGCCTTCAAGTAGTGTTTTTGTCCGTGCAACTTCTACATGCACCAGAATGCAGTATATAGGTTTGCTGCTTCATACTGGAAAGGTAAATAAAATAAACAAAACAAAACAAAAAAAAAAAACACACCAAAACCACAGCGTTAACAAAACGGAGCTGGGGAAGCATTTCTATTCACTAAAAGCACAACCATGAACTTCTAGAATACTTTCAGAGCAGCATGAGTGCAATTATCATCTCAGTTGTTTTTCCTCAACTGTTTTTAATACAATATTTCTGCATTTCCTACTCAGAGTCCGTGCTATGACCTAAATGCTGAACTATTAACAACTGGTGCCACAGAAAAAAGACATGCTTACGGTTATTTACATTATGGCATTACCTAGAGGTATGTACATTAGTAGAGGTACCTAGTTTTTAATTAATGAGAGTTCCTCCTACACTTTTCAGAGAAGGACCAGAAAAGAAGCACCTTTATAATTGATAAAAATTTAAATAAACAAATGCTGACTTTTTGAAGAACTATGATTCTAAAGGAGTGAGATAGTAAATAAAGGAGATACATGTATGTGACCTTGATGAAGGCCAGCCATCATCGTCATAGCAGACAAATAAGGGAATGTTTAAACGAAGATTTGGGGCACTTTCCACCCACGTGGATGAGCACAGACCAAATCTGGCACATTACAGGATCCAGACAAAGTCTCACTAGATGCTACCTTTTTGTTTCCCTACCCTGGTCCTTCATAAGGAACTTCATTTATGAAACATATCTTAACATGCAAAACTAAACATCATTCTCACATTATTTTTCGGGTCATGCTAAAATAAAAGTACATACAATTTTTAAATGATATCAGATACACCACTCCCATTCCAATTATTTAGTACTCATTTTTATGGTTTGAAAGAAATTCTGTGTCTGTATATATTAAATGTAATCACATTAAAAAAAAAATCAAAGCATTGCAGTTAATGTGCTAGAATAGAGACAGGATTTGGGGATTTTATTCTACCTGTATATTTTTACAACTCAGACAAGTTCCTTAATCAACACATGTCCAAGTTTACTTCTCCACCTAACACACAACTTGAGGCAGCACTATTTCTGATACGCTCCAGGATGCCATTGGCCTTCTCGGTCACTTGGGTACACTTGTGCCTCACGTTCAGCCAAGCATCAACCAACCCCTAGGTTCTTTTCCTCTGCACAGTCTTCCAGCCACTCTGCCCCAAGCCTGTAGCATTTTCTAGCATAGCCAGAAAAGCCAATAATAAATAATATAAATCCTTATCATCAACTTTAAGCAATTATCCTCCAAAGTGAAGGCTAATAAATCTGCTTATTTTAGCAGATAAAAGTCTAATTACCTTGATTAAAGTTGGTAAGTGTTCAAAGACAAACAGCTACAGACTCATTTGCTTTCTGTTACTTCTGATGAAACGTCAGCTCAAAACTGAAAGATACTTCCTTGTTATTTAGGCAATGGGAAACTTGGGCAGTTATTTTCCAGGAAACATGGCCTGCCTGACAGTTCTTAAATGAATAAAAGTGATATTATTACAATTATCATTAGAAGAAGATGTCCCTCATCAAAATGTGTCTGGATTTTAATTGACAAGGTCTGGGTTAATGCTGTGAAAATGCCAATGAAAGCAAAGCCTGTGGCTCAAACTAATTGTCAGCACTGAGCAACCTCAACCTCTAACCCACCACAGATTTATCACTCCGTGCACACTGTACTCATGACAAGAAACGTTTGAATTAATCATTAACAACGAGAAATTCCTCCCAGACAGAAAGCAAGCAGTGCAGGGCTGCTCACCCCCCTTCCCTTTTTCTGGAGCCAGGGAGAGGTGCCTGCAAGCCTTCCTAATGAGACATACTACTTTTCTGTTGTTCTTTTAAGAACATTGCAGGAGAAACTTTCAGTGCGCCTGGAATGAGGAGAGAGGCATTGGTTTGAATGAGCTGCAGTGTTCATAAAGCCGCATGTCCTTCCTCTCCCCCAGCCACCATCCCCAACCATCTCCAGAGCCACATGAAGACAATGCGGGCTCACACATGAGCAGAAATGTCACTGCCAATACTATGGGGTTTCTGTAGTCCCAGTAATTCCCACACAATTGCACTGAAGCCAACATTAAGCTCCATACACAGTTCTCTGGGGTCCACTGTAGCCCTTTCCTGGTAACTAGGAGCAGAGACCATTGGAAGCAGAGGAACAAACACCCTGCTTGCTTCACTATTCCATTTCACCCAGAGATGAAAGGCAGCCATTTCTCCTATCCTGCTATCCCAGCTTACTAATTTTTACTTTTTTTCCCATATATACACCACAGAAACTATAAGCTGGAAATCTCCCATTGGACAGTGCCAACAAGAACTCTCCATTCATAGTCAAGGTTTGGCTGCACACATTTGCTCTTACTTCCAAATGTTTTCAGTATGTTTCAGCTTCATTCTTTACAGATATTCACAATTGTTTACAGCGCATCTAAATAACACATACCACAGGTTTGTGCTTCCAAACACAGATCACTTGGCTGCAAAAAAAGAAAATCAGTTCAACAGAAACAGAAAGAGGTGTCTGCACTGATCAGGAAGTAGAGTTCAGGCACAGAAAACTGGCAGCCAAACCTTGGGGCCTGGAGTTGACTTCCACCAGACAAGAATTCAGCTCATTTTTGGCAAACAGATTTCTTTGGCCATCACTTTTCTGTTAAATACCAAATTAGTCAGGATCTGTGATCCTTTTCGACGATGACAAGAACAAAGTGGAAACATCTAGTATGTTAACTGAGAACTTGAACAACCTAAAGATTTTTTTCTGGTCTCAAGAAACAATTAACACTGCAAAGTAGCTCCGTGACACTTCATATCAGTTACTGTTGTGCTGCTTTTCAAAAGTTGTCAAAGCTTTCCAAATGTCTAACTCTTTCAGGCTCTTTCGCACACCATGCAGAACTAAGGAAGGGCATCTTTGGCACTTCAATAAATTGTGTTGTGTCGGTTCTGCAGCGCTCAACTAAAACTAGCAGGACCCAGCATGCAATTATGAGACCAGAATGGTTCCCCAAGTACACACGGTGCTGAGGCTTCCAGCAATTATTTCTGTGATCCTTCAGATAGAGGTTGTTCAGGGACAGAACTGCTCCTTTAGGTAATTACATTCCCAGGGTTACATGGGGCCTGTCAAACTTTCCCCTCTCTCCATCACAGGCCAGTTTTGTGTTCGTTATAAAATAAATATGTCATCCTGATGGGAGTTTTCTTAGTCACTCTCAAATGCAGAAAATATAACAAGCTGTAGCTTATCCAAATCTGAACACAACCAAGTCACCACTACACAGAAACAAAAGTCCTGACTGCTTACTGCACATGGGACATGGGTGACTTCCCTAGCAAAGACTTTATCAGCTAGGATATGCAATTAAGCCAGAATTTGTCCAACAAAAGGTAAAAATGACTATCTGGGTGATGTCATGCCATAAGCTGAGCAGTAGAGGCTCTGGAGCATCCTGAACAATCAGTCCCATGTGTGACATTCTCCACCAAGCTTTGCTCTGGCAAAATTCCCTATTCAAGGAGGGAAATGCAGTAGTCTCATTTCTTTTCTGCATTACTGGATGTAAAGCTTGGAAAGCGGAACTGCCTTAACCACATGGCAGGAGGATGGTAGTTCATAATTAATTTTTCACATCAACTGTTGGCCGCCCTCCTCTACCTCTCTGCTAGGCTGCAAACTGCCAGCAGATACTCATCCAAGAGCAGATATACCACAGAGCAAAAAGCATGATTATTATTAGCTGTGCTTTACAGTGTGGGCTAGCCAAAAATAAGAGGTAAGTGAGCTAGGGCAAAGTACCAGCACAAAGGCAGCCCTGCCTGAAGCTGCTTCTCATCCAACAGATGTAAAAATTAAGGGGATAGAAAAGCAGAACTGGGGAAAACAGGCCGACATGGGGAGTCTGCAAACAGATACAGAAATGCATTCTCAGAAAAAAGTTTTCAGCCAGGCAATTCCAAAACATCCACGGCTCCAAGAAACAGCCATCCCCATTCATTCCAGTTTGCCTCCAGCTGAGACATGGTCCACAGGCAGCCAAGCAGCTCAGTAGTGGAGAAGAGGCTCCAAATTTGTTCAGCTTCTGAAGATAACAAAACTTCATTCGTACTCAGACCTTGGTTAAAATTTTCCACTCCTCAAACTTGAAATTTCTCAAAGAGTGGAGCGCAAAGCAATTACAAGGAGGTCTCTGGTCCTTACAGAAGGAAGCAGAAGAAGAAAATAAACCCCTACTTCGTCACCAGAAGGCAGAGCTGCAGGCTGACAGCTCAGAACAAGCCCTTTTGTGTGACTTTGGGCAGATCCTTTGACTTCTAAGTATTTCAAGAGCACAGGTAAAGGACTAGTACTATATTACTGTTCTGTGATTGATATCTTAAGAATTCCATGTTAGTTTTGGAGTTTCTTATTTTCTTTCAGAAACTCAACTCAGTTCTGCTGCTGATATCAGCTTCTAATTCATTTTACACCAAGATATTTGTTATCAGAAATTGTGCTTTGATATGTGTCAGGTTGATGGATTCAATAAAAGCCCTGTCAGGAGGAGTAGAGCAAGCAGAATGGCAGAAGTGGTGGCATCAGTGGAATTGATACGTTAACAGCCAGTCGGTTCATCTCATAACAAGACATGCAAGCATAATAACCATTTTATTTCCTAACTCTGGCACAACAGTCCTGATGAACGCTGGAAAACATTTGCATAAAAATTACTCATACAAACAAGTGTGGCCATTGATAGGAAAAAAGCCATACATAAACGTGATCCCATAAACAGTCCTGTATTCCAGTTTGGTGCTGAAAATTCAATCGAGAATAAAGTATGTATTCCAAACTTAGCTTCAGGGATTCAAGCAGATATCCCAGATAATCCAATTGAATATTTCCTTCAATAATAACAGAGAATAATTTTACTAATATTTTCATGTGCAGTCAGTAGACCCACACCTCTCATCAAGCCAACAGAAAGTCACATTATGTTTTATTTCAACATCCAGACTCACAGACATGAAAAACAGCTTTTGTTTCTGATTTCATAATACGGGGAGTGAGAAAAAGAAAGCAGTTCACTGCACTGCCAGAGGTCAGGAAGGGCTTTTGCATATACCAGCTACCTGCACTGTACCATCTGCACTGTCCTGCAATACAATTTCCTAACTTGAGATGACCTACAAAATATTTGAGTGACCAAAAATTGATGTTGACATTAAACTTTTTCTAAAAGAAATATTACAGTTATACCAAGCAAATGGAAAAGTACCAAAGCAATTCACATGAAAGAGTTGGGTTACACTGAGGATTTATGACCATGCAATAAAGACAACTAATTGCCACGAGATCCATAAAACATTAAATTAACATAGGTTGTTTTTTTTTACTGTTCTCTTCATTTTTACTTGCAAGATAAAATTTATTAACTATGTTTAATTGCTACTTAAAATTTTCTCTTATATATTTATTGAACGTGCATTTTTGGGCAAAACAGAGCATTTTACTAATGGGATTCTACTAATCTAAAAATAAGCAATCTAAGGAAAAAATACTACTCTGCATTTTATCTGCAGATCAGTTTAAAATAATTCCTTACACAAGAAAGAATACCATTACCATAAATATGTAAGTGCTGTTAAAAGGGAATCGGCCTGTTTCACATGAGTAAACATCTTATGCTACAAAGATGAACGTATTCGACTAACACTACTTGGGCACATGTTGTCATTTCCAGCAGAGATACAGAACAAATGTGGGTCCTGATATCACTTAACTAACCACATAAAAGAAACTGGCTCAGATAACCTAAGACAAACAGATCCGCACCCAAATCTTATGCTTTGCCACACAGAGCTCCTCAAGCAGCACAGCCAAGGCCATCCCTGCAACTCCAACTGAGGGGATCAAATGTAACTTCTGCATTGTAGGTGCTCATGTTCGTTGCAGGGGAGTTGGACTCAATAACCTTTAAGGACCTCTTCCAAATCTAACAGTTCTGTAATTCTGTGACTTGTGATCGCATGCAAATCAAACAGATATTTGCTGCTCAGAAGTGACTGTTCCTTTAGCCACCAGTCATAACATGGGATAAGCAGCACTTCTGCCTTACAAGGCTGTCATAGGAACAGATGAAGTTGGTGGTGGTCTGTTATTCCAATAAAGCTGCATTTACCACCACGAGGAAGAGAAAGGATAGAGAACAGTCCCAGCTACCTGAATGGACGACAGCAATGTTGCCAGCTCTTTAAAACTTGGTGCAATGTTCTTAAAGATCAAAAATCCTCATCAACATGTTGGTTTTCCTTATTTATAAAGCAAGATTTCAGCTCCAACAGTCACAAAGAAAATGTGAAAATATTACCAAAGTCCAGCCTGGAGCTCAACATCTAAATAATCCCAGAATCACTGTACCTCCCAGGTTGGAAAAGACCTTCAAGATCACTAACAGAGCCCACACATCCTGGGGCAACACACACACAGAGCAAGGAAGATTTATGTGTTTTCACCCACAATAGTCAGAACAGACCTTTCTAGACTCTCAACATTTAAAAGTTAAGCACATGATTTAAGCTATTCCACCGACTTTTTCTACAGTCACTGGAGCAAGACAGGTACCTGTAGAAGCCATTCTGAGGCAAGATGCTCAATTCAAATCTCCTCCTAGAAATAAATAGCTTTCTTAAGCTAAATATTTGAAGCTCAGGTACCTCAAATGCAGACAGCTGACCTAGGCAAGATGAATCACAGCTGGTGTGACATTCTGGATCTGACTGCAGCAATGCAGTGCTCTGGTACTGCCTGGCAGAGGAAAGCAGACACAGGTCTCAGTCTGTGTGACGCTGCTTGTCACTCATGCTCACAATTTCACAGAGACTGTGGGATGGAAGGAAGACCCAGCTACCTCTCATCTGACAACAGAACAAACCACAGGCCTGCTCTGCTTGGGACGGGCTAATCTTCCCAACAGTTCCTCTTGCAGCATTCAGCACATCAGTAAGCGCAATATAATGTATATAGAAATTGCATTTTCTTCTGACAGTGTACAAGTTTTCAAGAGCCACTGGCTTAAATCATCACAGCCCTTTGTCCTGTTTCCCCAAAACTCACCTCAGTGAGCACTAACCTGCATGCACAAGTGCTACCTGCAGAGCTGTGCTGAAGCATAAGAGTTAGAGCCTGCAATTTCCAGAGGCAGTTTCTGGCACAATGCTATCAAAAGCAAAAGAATGAGTGAGCACTCTCCGGGATGTCCCACGTTTTCTTAGAGACTTTTAAGTAAGTCTTATTTTTTTTTCCCCACTAACACTAAATATGGGTGTGATATTGCTGATATGTATTTTTCTCAAGAAACTCCTGCTGGTTCAGTCATGAAAGAAAGTCAATACCTATGTGTTAAATGAAAAACGATAGCATTATCTGATACCACTCTATTAGTATGTGAGAACCAATACTTCAAGAAGTTTTGTTCTTTGGAATCATATTTTGCCCCCAACGAAATAACTTGGTCTGTGTAAAAGAAACTGGAGTATTGGAGGCTACATGACATAAAATGCATCCACAACACAAGACTACAGTATGTTCCTTAAGTTCTGGCCCCAAATTCTCATTAAAAGATGAGTTGCATACTGCCTGCTATGCTTACAGCATAACAAAAGAAATGTTCTTGTGTGATATAAAAACTTGAATACATACAAAAGCTACAAGAGCCATGAAAAAGGAGATTTCTCTTACAAGATTATGCAAGAAAGGGGTACTATTACCATCCTTGGCAAGCAGTGAAAATATACCAAGCACAAAAGAATGCATGGGACTGTATTACAAATCAACTACTTCAGAACTATGTTTGTTTTCCTCTCCGACCCTCTGAACTACAGGGTAAATGAAACACAACAAGCATGGCTTTCGAAGTGCGGATGTCTCTCCACAAGCATACATCACCACCAACGGAACACAAGCATCAGTGAGCATTTTGGTCATAAAACAGTCAGTATCAACATGTACCCTCTCAAGCCCAAGACTTTAGCAGCACTTCAGTCTTGACAATCGCTCTCCAAATTCAGAGAGAGCAAAGATCCTTTACTAAGGCAGTAAATATATGGTACATACATAGCAATAAACACAAAGGCTGCTAACTTCCTATTTTTATCATACACAGATACTCAAAAAACATGAGACAAAAGCTGTGGGAAAACGACATACCTTACCAAACATGAATGTTGGACTCAACTCATTTCAGAGCAACATTGGTGTGAAGGTGAGTTCCTCAGGTGACCACCAAATGCAGTTTCTTTCTCAGCTCCCCAGAGGGTCCAACTCACCCCTCTCCTTGTCACTGAGGCAAATGCAGTGTCCTCCAGTACGTGAGAGCCTCAGCTGCAAAAGATGCTGTTCAGAAACAGAAAAGAGAAGAAGGTGTGGCATTAAATTCTGGGGTCAGTTGTTTGGAAGATTCAGAGCAGAGCATAAGACAACATCTGATAGGAATAAAATGTCAAGGCAGGACAGAGTCTGTGACAATCCATCACACATGGCACCTTTGGAGGGCAATCTTTGAATACAAGAACTATGTTGCAAAGCTATTCTTGCCTTACAATACTTTAATAGTGCCACTGCACCATGAAACAAATGCTAGCTTGGCTGCATTTTATTCTAGTCTGATATACTAAGAAAGTAAGTAATACATTTCTCCATAGGGAATGTTTTAATTCATTATGGCATTTTCACAAAATAACAGAACTTTTATATTAAAAGCAATGACACAGTCTCAGTCTTTAATACTTTGCACTATTATAAACGGCTCTCATTTAGGAAATTCAAAGCTCCTAAATGGGCAATTACATTAGGTCTTATAGTTAATGGGAAGCAGTGACTGTCAGCCCAATGCTCAACAATATGTTCCTGAATTCAACTGTCAGAAACAGAAAAGCATCCTAAGGATTTCTGAGAGGGTGGGAGCTCTGCATCACCACATTTTCTGGCTTCCCAGCACTGATAACAACCAGCACACAACAGCATCCACCAACTTCAGAGAAACACTGAGAAGTTCAAAAATTCATTGCTGCCATCACATTAGTCACCCTGAATCCCCCTGGAATGCCCATAACCAAAAGGCCATACAGCAATCACGGCCACACAGATCAGAACAACCAAGTATTTAGTCCTTCATTTCTTCGCATGCTACAGACCTTCTGCACCTTTTGAACTCTCAGACTCAAAGGAAAAACATGAACCTTCACAGCTTCTGTCCTCTTGCAGCCTAACTATAAAGCCTTTGGTGGCAAATGACATATGAAAAATCAGACTGACAACTGGAATGGTTGCTAAATGACTGACAGCTACAGAATGGGGTAACGCTGCAAGCAGCAGACCTGCAGGTAGCAGCAAGACCCAACTCCACCACTTCAAAGGGATTTCAGTCTCTGGGGACTGCAGTTACAATAACTTTTTCATTTTTATTTTTTTTTCCATAACAACATAACACAGGAGTCATGAGAAAACCAGTTCTATGTTTTTGTATATGAACTACAGAATCACTGACAGCAGAAGAAACAAATGGAGTATATCATCATTGCAAACCAAGTGCTGGAGCCTGATCTCAGGTTAGAAGAGATGTGTTTTTGAAACCTCCTGCGTAGTACAGCTTGCCAATGCCCATCTGGAGCAAATCTCTTTGGTTAGAACTGGGCACACTGTCTTAATACACTGCTATGCACGCCCTTGGTGCTTCTGTGCTGTCTGAATTCCCACACTGTTGGGTGGACCATAAATTACAGTGCAGGCTACAGGTAGGAGAGTGCATTTTCAGCTCTTGGCAAAAACAAAGCAAAAAAAAAAAAAAAGCTTCTCTCACATCTAACTGCTACCATTACGAGAACGAGAGCACAGCAGTGCTAAGCTGGAAATGCTGCTGCAGATTTCAGCCAAGCAGTTGCCTAAGTTGAATGGAATCGTGGGGCAATACAGATGTGCAGTGATCCTGGAGGGTGGAAAGTAATTGGAGCAGTGGCAACAAAGGAGACAAACAACTTTGGTCTCAATAAAACCCAGTGACTATAAACTGTTCAAGCACATTTCTATATTAACATAGTTAAATGCATTAAATGAGTCTTCAAGTCACAAGAAAATGAATATAGATGCTCTCACTAACCAGAAAGACAGATAAGACAGTTTTCCAATAAAACGAGAATTTCCCTTAGAGAAACCTCAGTCCTCTGCTGATAGAAAGCATGAATTATACAAAATAACTGAACACTTTGGATGTATAAGTAATCTGAAGCTATCTTGAGATGTTCTCAGACCACAAATCGATGAAGGTTAGGAGACCATCCCAGAGGTAGCTCTGCTGTACCCTTTGTCCTGTTCTTACACTCTTCTGTAGACACCAGCTATCTGTCACTGTCAAGGCTAGGACAGGAGCCAGCCGGACCTTTATCTGACCCAGTACAGTCATCCTTGTCTTTGGGTGTCATATAGCCCAAGGTATGGGCCTTGTGGCTAGACATGATCATATCAGTGTGAATGTGCAACTTTTTACAGAGCTGAGAGAGGTATCTAGAAGCTGAACAACATATCTGTAAGTATATTTTACAGTACAACAGATATTCAAATAACCGTTTGTCTCTTCAAGAATTAATTACAACCTTGGTCACTGCAGTTGAATGTATTAGTTGGGCCTGGAAAAGATTATATACTTAAGGAGTCCAATGACTTAAAAATAACTGAAACCTTACCTCCTTTCTTAAAGTTCTTTTGTTTTTTACTCCTGCTGTGGATATTAGGAAATCAAAGCTCTTTGTGTGTGCACACCCATGTGGACTCATACAACACTTAGACATAGACAACACATGTGCATGCAGTCTCCTAATTCCCCTTTTCCTAGGGGGGGTTGCACTTGGGCAAACACACAAGACTAATGCAGGGGAGCTCTACTAATAGAAGCAGAACAAAGGTTGTAAAACAGGCAGGGAATAACACAGGTTTATTGCTAAACATTTAACAAGGTCAGCCTCTTCCATAAGGGCAAGAAAAAGATCCCAGAGCAATCTGAACACAGCAGGAAATAACACCAATTCATTAGCAGACATATCTTCTAATTACAGCCTTGGACATCAGCCCCCATACAGCCAAGTAAGCAACAGCTGCTGCATTTTGCACAGTCTTCACTATCAAGCTCACTGTTTTCTAGAGAGCTTCGAGACAGCATGGCTTAAACAATCCCAACGCACTCACTAGCTTCAGTGGAAAGTGAAGGTATTTGGCTATCTCAGATAATGCTCATGACTCCTCACAGCTTGCATTGTAATGGAAATTGGCTTCTGTGTTTTACTGGATTTGTTTCCTTTCTCCTGTAGCATCAAGGAAGCTGTAGGATCAACAATTCATCTTGTCAGCTACATCTCTGGTAAAGATCTTACATTAATTTAGTGTAGAGGTGACACTGGTGAAGAAGAGAATAAAATGAGGCTCTGAATCCCTCTTTCCAGAAGGCTAATGGTAAAAAATTGGTAGCAATGCTACTATGGCACCTTTCCAACTATAACACTTAACAGTGCTGCCCACAGTCATGTCCCAGACATACTTTGTCATTCACGATGGCTTAGTACAAAACATAAATAAAACAGAAGTCACCAGCAATCCCAGCACTTGCCTGTTTTGAAGCCTTTTTTTTTTTTTCTTTTCCTTCCCTGACAACCAAATTAATAGTGAAATAGCAGAGCTGCAATTCGGGTGATAGTATCAATGATTTGGCTAATTGGTGGAGGCTGGCGGTGTGATGGACGTCCTCAAGAAATGAACTCAACGCAAGCAGTAACAAAACAGAGAATACACTGGCTGAAGTGTAATGGAATGCTGTGACGTTGCTGAATGCTTTGCTTTGAATGCATTTTGCCATCCAAGTGCAAACTAGAGGTACCCGAGAAAAAAGAAATAAGAACAGTGGTAACCATATCTATCATTAACATCATCGTAATAGGACTTATGTTACACAGTACAAAGTAAAATTAATACTTTTGGGGGTAAAATGCTGCAATACTGCACAAGTTTTGCTACCATTGAATAGAAGTAAATAACTTCTGAAAATTAATCCCGGGAAAGCAGCAGAAATATTTCAACTGAAAATAAAATGAGAGTCTTGAAGAAAAACACGCTAATGAAGGCTGCTTCTCAGGTTCGAAAGCATTACATTGCAGGCTACTGTTTAACTATTAACACCACCTTACATAACCAGTGTTGGCATCTGTTTTTTAATTATAACTACTGATACAGTCTGATAACAGTATCACCTACTATCTCCTGGACTACCAATCCAAGAAACGTTCACAGATGTTCACACCTGCACTTGTACTGCAGCTCTATTCTGAGATTGCTTCCTCTGTCAGTTCAATGGAAAGCAACAACGGAGTTACAGCCACATGTATGTCCTTCTTAAATGATCACAGAGGGCTGAAGTATGCTCCTGGGGAGGTGGGGGAAAGCAACACTTAACTCGTTATTTCTTGGATTTGGGCAAAAATGAATACCAAACTGAGTGCACTCAACTGGCCAGACCCTTAAAGTAATCAAATAACAAAATAACCCCAGTTTTTCCAACAGGAGCTGAGAGGTTTATCTGAGCGGCAGCTGTGTAATACAAACTTTGTCAATATAAAGATATCTAACTGGATTTCCCCTCATTCAAACCTAAAATGGGCATGTAGTCAGAAAACAAACCGTGTTACCCAGTGTCACAATTAAACAGCCTTATTTTCACAGTGTATGTGGCTCTATCACAGCAAAAAGAAATTACATTTATTCCTAGCAAATCTGAAATGTTTCCTGAGCCCAACTGCACTACGTCCATAAGCATTAACATTTTTCCTGTTCACAAAAGTCTTCATATCCAAATAGAGCATTAGAGAATGTAACTTGTTGGCAAGTTGAAGCCAGTGTCTTTATATTCCCTTGCCCCATTTTTTCTTGAGCCAAGGAAGGCTGCCTGCAGCAGCTGGAAAGGTCTCCAGAAGGACAGACTCACACACACACACTGCTCTCCCCAGAAGTCACCAGGCTGCAGAGGAGGGATGCACTACCAGATCCTCAACTGCCCCAGGAAATAACATTTGTCAATATATGCCACGATGTAAACCTAATTCTGTTAACCAGGGAAAGACATTTTTGGATCTACTCCAAGATAAACCTCTACACAAACCAAGTTAGCATACTGAGACTCTCCTGGGATATATTTGGATCTATTTTCTATATTCTGTAATTCAGTTACACGCCAGGACAGGGAACACTGTTCATTACAAGAAGACTCAAATACCCTAGGATCTCTTTACCGCAGCTGATAGCATAAAAGTGAATCATGTTACAGGATCGGGGCATTACAGCATAAGCTTTTTATAAACACACTGTACTTCTCTCTCTCCCCGTATATCAAAAGTATTAGCTTGACCACTAACATTAATCTAATTTGAACTCGGTGTATTTCTATTCTGCCACCCAAACTTGGGACTGACTTCTCTGCATCTCCTTCAGACCTTCTTTTACTTCCCCCTCTTCACCCCTCAGACTTTCCTGAATTCTGCAGATGAAGTTTCCCAGCGGTTCTGGCACTGTCCTCATTCTGCTCTCCCTGAAATCAGTGAGATTTATTACTAGTCTGCATTAAGACTGCTCATAAAAAACTGTCTCTGCTATCCTAATCTGTCACTCTCCAGAGACTTCTGCTTTGTATTACTCCTATTTTTCATACTTTTTTTATTTGAAAAGTGAATAAGTAAAATGCATATCTCCATCTACTGTTAAATGTCATTGCTAAGCAAACCTTTCGTCCTTTGCTAAAGTTGCTTATCTCTGAAGTTATTTATTTAACTGTAACTTTATTGTTTATCTCTGTGGAACATATTGGGATAAGCTGGTATGCCAAACGTTTGAGAAAATACAAATCTATTGGATTCTGTGGCAGCTGGAGGACACACAGCTGTCAGTCAGTTGTCAGCCTGGAATCTGAGAGGGTTTTCCATTATAAATTCAGATTATTCTTCTCAATGTTTCGATTTTAAAATCCACACATAACATCAAACTCTGATGCATTTGCTGAGAGACTCCAACTTGGTTCTACTTGGAGCCATTGAGTCAGGTTTAGTTCGTAAGAACAATTGCTTTCAAGCACTTTTCGAACTTTTGAAAGCTTTGTTTGATAAATTAGCTGTATGCAATGTACTCTCGCTGTGGAAGTCACAACACTGCTGTAGTTTTAGACTGTTACAAGGGAAAAGTAAGAACAGACCAAGTTCATAAACAACACACAAAGGCAGCCTTATTTACTGCACGGATCTGAGATGTCCGCCTGGAAAGTACATCACATTCACAGACACTTGAAAAACACCAAGCTAACTCCTGAAATGTGGCCTTTCCATTGTTGGCCGTATATTTGTAGAAAAACAAACTCATCTTGACTTGGAAGCTGGCATAAAAGCCTGATAAATCTCCACAACCCTTAAATGCTTTTATTTCAGTGAGTGGAACAAGACAGCAGAGGATGTGGAAGAGGTGTGCAGAGCTGCACCAGAGCAGCAGGGATGAGGATCATGCTGGTGTTCGGGGATGCAAGGAGAGGCCAGAGCAAACCCAGGGCTTCAGGAGTTACCTAATGGAAGTGTCAAACTTGGAGAAGGTTGGTGTGAGTTTAAAAGGATTGTAAAGGAACAGAAGCACTTAAGTCCCAGAATTGGACCTTTTGGGGTACAGCCCATGTTCAAAGACATTTGGACCTCCTTACTGCCTTCTTCCTTCTCTAAGCACACATGCTTTCAATGCTTTATCAATTAGTCCTACACACTGAGCTACAGAAAAGCTTCAGTAATGATGCAAAATGCTGAGCAATCCAGTGCTGTTACAGAAGGCATCCTTGCCTCAGATTCAAATCAGAAATGTCTTCAGAGTACACCCATGTAAACCCCTCCTGTGATGGATTTTTCCAAAAGTCTCCAAACTAACTGAAATACACTCATTTCCCATAAAATAAGGCAGTGTCACACTGCTTCTGTTGGTAAAAGCTGGTTTCCTCGTCGTGCAGTAAATCCAAAATGAATGGAGCAGAAATACAGCATCCAGCAGACTGCACTGCTGAGCCACCACAAGGAGCAAGCATCTGAACTGCCTTCAATCTCATTAGGCTCTCAGTAGTCTTAAAGCAATCTTTTTATTTGTGCTGAAAACCAAAGCAGCTAAAAGTAGACTATCAAATGCAGAGGTGTCTAGAATAACCTTGTTATGAAACACACCGAATTCTCTTCAGACACAGCTAAAGACTGCTGACTCTGTGTGAAGGGGTTGATTATTAGATCCCAGCCAGAAATGTGTCACGGAGCCCAGGTTGAGCCTCACATGAGACAAGAATCATCATTTAGCCACCGCCTGTATTGCGAGCATACACTGCACCTGAGTGAACCCCACTGACATCTAGACATGGACAAAATTAATTACGAAATACAGATTGGAACTATTCAGCACAGTGCAGCATTTGAGCAGAAATCTGCATTATCATTGACCGCCTTCTACAGATCCACACTTACATGTAGTGTTAACTGTGCTTACAAAATAACTGTGCCACTAACTTGTCGGATTCCCAAACTCTCTTGCACCACCACATGACTGCATTCATTTAACAATTCTTTGGAAATATGACCCCATAAATAACATGCAGGAGAGTTTAGTGTGCTTTGCTAATAAAGTAAACCCAAAATAATATCGTCACAATGCAGTACTGCATGTATAAATCAATTAGCACAAATTCATCTGAAGGGAATTTTCTCAGTCCACTCACCCTTAAATAATTGGATGCTGCCTGAAAAGCCTTCAGCTATCTGTCTGCAAAGCACTGCAAACAGTTTGAACAACACTAACAAAGTTCACTGGCCTGAATTCATCTCTGGTGCAACTTCACCGACTTCTGTGGGCTTTTGCCAATGACAAATTTGCCCTCTTGGTTACAGGGCAAAAAATGACTGAAATCACAGCTTTGAGAAATGTCAGTGAACAAGTTTAGATGCAGGCAAGCCCGTGCATCGAGAAACGCTTCTCATTACAAATCTGCAAAGCTTTGGCAGTTTGCAAAACGCTGCTCTTAGGGACAATTTTTGAAGAGGCTATAAATAGACTGCTCAGCCATGATAAATTATAATCTGCGAAGCCTGCAAGATTAGAAAAGTCTACAGTTGTTTCTTCAGTGGGAATTTTCAGGTCTTATTTGACTCAAGACAAATTTTCAAGCTTCATTTTTTTCCTACATAGATGCATACACGTGTCTATGCATACATGTGTTTGAGAGTCACTTCTGGATGCTTTCTGTCATCACCCTAAAGCAGCATTTTAGAAACATCATGCAATTTCATATTAAAAAACAGTAAAACCAGAGAAAGGACCGATTTCATATATCGTGGTGGTTTCAGACATGCCTTAACCGCCTCTCTAAGGCAGCTCCAGAAATTCTGCTGTGACTTCCTACACCAACCAGAAGTTGCAATCATGCACATGCTCCACTCTTTCATAGCAGCTACTGACAGCAATTAACTTCAGCAGCTCTGATTGGCATCTGGATTACAAACAGTTGCATGCTCTTATTAACACTCCTATTCTTTCCAAGAGCAGTTTTTATTGCTCACTAAGACTGAAGAGTGGCACGAAGATGGCACAAGCATGCCATACAAAATCTAAAGCAAGAAGAAGCAGGGGTAGGGGAAGAAAGCAGGATCAAGCTGTCAGCTGATGTCAGTCAGCCTGGAGTTGTTAATTAATAGAGAGCAGTTTTTCTACCTTTTCAGATCCATACCTTGTGTATTCACAATCAATTCAACAAAGACGTGACAACTGTTACTCGGTAATAACAGTTTCACAGCGATCATTACAATGACCCACGTGTCAGAGACTGATGGGAAGTTGGCCTTCCCCCTTCTATTTCACTGTGGAAGGACGACCAAAAGTAGTTAAAGTATATATTAATGGTTCTTCAAATAATATACTTGATTACATCTACTGCAGAGTATTCTCCTTCACATTTTTGTTATGGATCTGACCATGGAAAACAAATTTATGTCTACAGTTTGAATCCTTATAAACTCAACTCATTTGATGTGAAAAACCTACAGTTCAACTGCTTGATTTAGATTTGGCTGCTAAAATGCGTGCTGAAACATTACTCTTTTAATTATGTTAATTTATAACTGAAAACCTAAATTTACAAAGGCAATAACATTAATTATTTACTTGCCTATTAAAGCTGAATATTTATTACTAAGCTAATTGGCTTCATAAGTCTGCCAAAAAATTAAAAATGAGTTTATGAACGGATTTATACAGGAATGATCCTGCCATATCTCTGTGCATTTAATGGATTGCACTGATATGCATTTGTTTATACTCTGTTACAGTTACTATTTTTAAAATATTTTTTTCCTTGATTAAAATGCCAGCTCTGACATGGAGATAACTCTTACTGTTCAGTGCTCAAAATCCCATATGCAACGTGGTAGACTTCCACTGATCTGTAATGATGTATGAAGACTGCATCTCATCTGGTTGTTTAAATGCTTGCTGAATGTAGGATTACACTGGGTTAAAATCAACCAGAAAAGGAAACAGCAGTACAAACAACCCATCCCACAGCAAGAATAGCGGGGCTTTGAGGAAGCGACACCAATGGTGAAGCATCTCCATCTTCACTTAAATTTAAGCTTCATTTCTACATACAACATGACTAATATCTTCATTTGTGCACCCTCAAAAGAATACAATTAGGTAACTAATGCTTACAGAGCATCTTGAGTGTTACGTTAATGCATAACAAAGGGCTAACTTTTATTACTGTCTAGATGGAAACTTTTAATTTCATTTAGCAATCTCTCTCTACTCTGGCATAAAGTAGATAGCATTCCTTCCTTCTCATGTTCCTGAATATGAAACATTCCCAGGAGGTGATAGGATTACTACAAAGCTGCTGTACTGTGGTCATCAACACGAGACAGAACTGCTGTGACCTTAAATTCTGCTCACACATTTGTGGAAGTCCTCTGTGACTGGGGCTACCAACAGCTGGTCTGCAGAGTGCATAACGTAAGTGGAGCCCAGCGACACTTGTTTCTAAACATGAGAGGATCAGAACTCATTGTAGGGTACAAGACAGCTCCTGCAGTGAACTGCTAAGAACTGGCAAAATAAAGAAGAACTTGTTAACACCGCAATCCAACCTTGCTAATGCTACAGTCCAACCTGTGATGCTGGAGACGTTTCTGACAATTTATTTCAGTGCTACAAAAAATGACGAAGTGGTGATATTTCAAGTGAGAATGTTAAAGTCAGACCAGAACTAGAGTTATTCAATGCATACACCCAAACTCAGTGCTCTGTGACAGGTAGCTGCTGTCAGCCCTGTACCTACAAACCCCAGCACGACACAGGGTTTGGGTCTGAGTGCTCCTGTGTGAAGGCAGGAGTTGGACTCAATCTTTGTGAGTCCCTTCCATTATGAGATACTATATGATTCTATAAAAATATGTTATTTAATGAACATACATTTTCAGACCAAAATCCAAGGTGTCAGGGAATACTAATTATTCAGAAAGCTACAGAATTAAAGACAACATAAAATGTGTGTACAGTGTACTGTTCCTTTGAATTTGCAATTACTTCTTTTGTTTAAAAGAATAAGGAGGCAACTAAATTCAGCAAACTCCCTAAGTCTTGTGCTTTTCCGTTTTGTTTTTAGCCTGGGTTTGCTGAACCTGGCCCCTCCATCACTGTTAAGGTATTAATGGTTTGGCACTGAACAGTGCCAATGCATCAGGCTGCAAAATTCAGATCAAGTCTGGCATGAAACAAGAAACCTCGCAGATAAAGACCTGGTATGAAGCAGTTCTGGTAAATAAGGATAATGCTGCATGATACAATGAGCAGAAGAGAGGGTGGCAAACAAAATAATTTTCAAGCATGTGGTATTCTTAGCAACAATCAACCAAAACACCTTAGACATCAGTTTCAAGCCACTTAATCCTCTTAATGATATGCTATGGCATTTGTTTATTAATAGGGTTTTACTTTGTTTTCTATGTAAGATTCCCCTTAAGACACTCAAATCCAATGTTCTTTGTACATAGCTCTGTGAATACACAGAGTATTAGGCTGGAGTTTAGTTATCACAATGCTAAATTACTCCATCTAGGTCATTGCTAATTCTCCTAATTTTACCATAATTCACCATCATTACAACAATGCAGCACCCTATGGATACATTTATTACAGCGTATAAATCCTGTGCTCATAGAAGATGCTGGAATGCCTAGTCTGCAATCTTTGTGCAAAAGTCTAAGGAATGCTTAAAAAGAATTATCTTTAATCCAACTTTTCTGAGGCTTACTTCTAGATTCCCATCCTCCGTCCAGCTATTACATTTTTGTGTGATGTTATGTAAGTTCTCCGTACATGATACTCTACTGCAGTACAGGCTATAGCTCAAGGCAAAACTCTTTCATAGTAAATACACTGGGGAAAGGGATGGTGGAGAGAGAGCAAAGAGTATACTGCTGTACACAGCAACTTTCATTAAAGGAAAGCATTTATGAAAACAGGTATTTAATAATACCTTAATGCATGGTCCCCTCCTCGTTTCAAGGACATATCTGCTCTTGGCTATTTTGTACAAGTCAGGCGTGTTAGCCAATAGCAGACACTGGCCAGTGAACTCCTTCCTCCTTAGCAATGTGCACCTCTAAAGATGCTGGAAGCATCTGCTGATTCACTAATCAAAAAGTTTGAAAGCTACAAGGCTGAGCTCAGCTTTCTCTCTCATGAGAACACAGTGCTTCAGAGAGTATCAGACACCTACCCAAAAATGAAGCGCTTCTGCTTTCCTCTGTTTCAGATTAGTCACCCATCCACAGAAAAGAATTACAATGGTTTTGTCTTAATAAAGCATGTTAGATATTACTCACTGCTCACAGGCACCTGCAAGTTCAGTAAGTTATTCTGTACCTTTTTAGGTATTTACAAGGCTCTGTTTCCTTTGTACTGCCCTCTATGATGACAGCTTCTGTGTTTGCCTTCCTTGCGACTTCTGACAACTTTGCTGTTCCCCGTGAGCTTCTGAGAGTCATCGTAAATAATTCTGTGGGTACATTTCGGAAGGCCATGCTGACCCAAATATATCACACTTATCTAAATACGCTTTATCTTGTTCTTGCCTTTGCTCATAACCCCTCGTTACAGGGAACACTGTTATGGCTCTGACACAATTATTAACCTTCCCGCAAAGAGCAGCACAAAATAATGGCATCTGGTATTTCTGTCTACTCTGTCTACTCCATTATTTGTTTCCCTTTCTTACTGACTTTTGCTTTCCTCTTACTTCCAGTGCCTTTGTAAGCCACTTCATAATCCTTTATAGCTGTCACTGACTTTGTCTCCCAGTTCTCCCAATTTTGGCCTGTGAAGTAGCACAACTAGTGCTCTTCTCAGCCATACATCTTTTGCTTCCCAGCTTTTCTTTAATGTGAAATGGTGCAAAACTCCCCAAGTAGCCATACCAGTTCCTTTTGTCTTTATATAGTAACAGGATGAGATTTATGAACTTCATAATGGGCCTGACTACAACTTTGGACGCAGAGACACCTGCAAGATACAATATGCCTCCTCTATGCATTGCTCCAACACAGAGCTTAATTCAAAGCAAGCAAAAAAAGCTTTTCTAATTAATTATGTGCTAACCTGACAATTCAAAGATAAGCTACGTGACATAGCCTATATTTCTGGCCTATGACATATCTCTCTCTCAAGCTGCCTTTCAATAGCCCACAGATCAGCTGAAAGAAATATTATTGTAAAAACATCTCCAAACCAATTTCAACCAAATTGTCACCTGCACTCCACTTCCCATTGTCATAGTTTTTCTCTTGAATATTCTGAGGGCATCACTTTTTCTTCAATACCTGTTGGATTTTGCACACCTTGGCCACAATCCCTCCTAATCTCTTCCATTCTCATGAATATAAACATAACTTTCTTAACCTCTCGTCACAGTTTATAACCCCTGAGTCCCTTTACCACTCTTGTTAAGGCTGTATCCATAATTAGGGTGTCTAAAAAGATCAAAAGGAGCGAACAAGAAAGTGCCTACTTAATACAAATTGTTACATGAATAACCAACATCTGCCTCCCCTAGCAAACCCTTCCCACCCTGCAGTGAGCAAAGGGGTGAACCTGTGCACTCAGTGTCAGAGGGCAAGTCTGCTGCTGATTTCCACTCATCAAGTGATTTGGCTGGATGGCCTTTGGAGCTGCAGGGTGCACCACTCCTCCCAAGCGCGTACTGCAATATTCAGTTTTCAGATATTTGTGTTAACTCATGACAGCTACATGCATATATTCTCTGCAGGTAACTGGAAATTCACACCTGCTCATTTTATAGACCATATAAAATCCCCTCCACCTGTCCATAAATGGATTGTTTGGCACAGATACACAGGAATGTGTACCCATACACCTAAGGACATATTTAATATCCCTTTTAACAGGGAAAAGACACACTAGCCTTAACCACCTTTTATTACAGATTTGCTGATGAAGAGAAAACACCATCTGGCCAGCAGTGCTCACCACCACCAGCATGTGTTAGTTGTATGGACTCTTGATTCCTCCACTGATATGCAGCATGGAGGTCTCCAAGAGCAGTCACAAGAATGACCAGGGCATGGAAGATAAACACCTTGCAGGGGATATCACCATGTCCTTACGGATTATGCTATATGATATTTAGAATCTGGAATCTGTCACAGCAGATTAGATGAGTGCTCTGTTTAGACCAGAAACCTGAATCAGACAGTGGAAAAGCAGATGCTTCAGGGGACTGTTTGAGGAAACCTTGCAAACAGTTATGGAACAACTAAACAACCTGGGTTATCTTCTTCCTGATCTTGATAAATCAAAAAGTTGGCAGACAACATGAAAAGGGAGAATTTTTGTTGCCTCTCTTGTGCATCTCTCTTTTAATTCTTACCATTGCACGTCACACAGTCTCACTGCTGTGAAGTCAAGCTTCCAATCTTGAGCTATTGCCCTTGGTGGCACCTTGTCATGATTTGTCTCCAAGCATTGCAACTCAGCAGCTCCTCCCAGACCCACAATATACGAAGCTCATGACCAATCTGCCGCTCTTCCAGGAGTTCCCTTGCATGATTTGCTCACACATTAGTGAATCACTCCCAGCCTGTTTGCATAAGCAAATTTAAGGTATTTTATTATGGAAATGTATGCCAAAGCATCTTTCCACAGAATTTCATGCTGTCATGGAATGATGCAGTTAACAGGGTGGAGAGTGGTGCATATTTTACAGAACACAAGACTTTGACCTGTTTGACATGGGGTAACGATCAGCACAAGCACAAAAAGTGAAAATTCATTTGTCCTTGGCATGCTTTGTAGCTATGTACCTGCTTCTCAGCAGGTATAGCCAATAGTAATGATCTGCAGAAGGAAACAGTACTGAAACTGTAGCTCACGACAAGTTTACGACTCTATTTTTCTTTGCCATTATTATCTATCAGAAGATTGTTACTATGAAATATTATCTGCATATTTTATCACACCTACATTTACACCAGAGGAGCAAATCAGGAGATGAAAATAACCTTGTACTCCTCCAAGAAATCATCACTGCCTTTACAAGGTCTTATCCTGATAACTTTTAATCTTTTTTTTATCTAGGCTATTCCTCCACTGCAGAGCTCTGTCTGGGCTGTCCCAAAATTGGGAGACTGGGGACTGAGGCTGCAGGGAAATACAGCTGAACCACTTACATTTTGAGTCTGTCAAAACAAACAATCTGTTCACTTCCTTCAGGAAAAGAACAATCTTCTCTTTCCCTCCTGCCAAATAACCAGAAATTCCAACTTTAAAGCAACTCCATGCAGAACAATTTGAGTAGCTACTACCTAGCTGATTATTACTACAATCTGGATGAAGATTTCACATTGTTAGAAGCTTAAAGCAATTAGGAGCTTCACATTTATTTTCTTATTTGGATATATGGTTGGATGCAAGCACAAAACCTCTGGTGGTTATTCTTTCTCCTCTCCTCTTGAAGATGCAAGTTACAGGAGCGCGCACCTATTCCAAATCCAACCCAAATGCAAAAGCAGTGATAGATCTCAGCCTAGAGAGGATGATTACTACGCTAGAGCACTTACGCCATATTTTGGCCAAAAAACTAATCAAATAATTTAATGAGCTTTTTTCTCTACCTCCTGAACCACAAATAATAGTTTCCTGTTCACAGAAGTTCATTCTGAGCCACAAGAAGTTAACGGCATATCCAGTAACTATCAACAAATGCTCTAATTCTTGTCTTCAGGACATAACTGGTTAGGATAGACTCTACATAAAGATTTAACTGTGAAATTATGTAACCATGAAGATTTAAGTATAAAATTCAAAGTGCAGTTTACGAAATAAATTCTAAGTTACAGACTTGTAAAAGCAAAGCCATCCAAAAAGGGTAAGAGCTTCTTTTAGACTTGGCTGCTGCTTAAAAAGAAAAAATCCTATTTCCTCTCACTGGCAAAGGTGCTGGCTTGACAGCCCTGAAGAGCAATCTATTTATTCAATGTAATGCTGGTAGCAATAGTACCCATTTCACAAGCAGTTCTTCCAACGTGCCCAACCCCATATCTATTTTCAGTTCCATCAGTAAGCTAAAGGTTAAAGCTATTTATTTAAACCCACACCCACATGCCATTTAAATTGACCCAAATTATCATCTGAGTAGTAACCTATCTGTACCAAAGTCCCCTCAAGGGCTGCTTCTTCATTTCAGGCTCCGAAAATTCCTCCCTCACAGGATAAAAGAGGAGTAAGGAGCATCTGCAAATAGAAATGCAGCAGGAATATGAGTAGAGGAGTTCATCTTCAAAGAATGCCTCTTGGTGTTGTGGATACTGCAGAAAACCTCAGTTTTATTGTACAAACACCTGAAGTGTTTAGCTTCCGTCAAGAACATGATGACAAAAGACCTCATTGTCATTCACATTTTAAGGATGTCTTAAAAACACTACTCTTTATGTCTGCCTTCGTATCACAGCTGGAATTAAACCCAACCAAAGTAATCCCAAAATGCAGAAGGAAAGGTGGCCCCACAGTATCATCTTGCAGTGAATATGATGCTTTGCAAACAGCTCTCACTGTGTGAGAGGGCCAGGAGGACTGACAAAGAGCAGGAGCCTCCTGAAGTCACACACCAGTTATGTGAGCCAAATGCTATCCCAGGAGGGAAATTATTCTCTAAGCTGATAAAAGGCAAAGGGAAGGCAGCATCTGGCCTACAACATTTAGCCTTTCCTACACACTTTAATGCTGTGCAAAGCATGGTAAAAGCAGAGCCTCCTCAGCCCCGGGAAGACAGCTCAGGATGAAACACAGCAGGGACACCATATGATGGGAGGCTCCTAATTACAAAACCTCCGTCTTGCCTGTCAAAGCAACTGCACAGTGTACAATGCAGCTCACGGAGGAGTCAGAGAAAAACTCGCAGAGATAAGACTTGAAATCCATCTCCAGATGCAAACTTCTCTTTGTCTACCACTGGTTCTTGGATCCAACTCCATTCCACTAAAAAGAGATGTGCTCCGAAGTTCAGCATTTGTTCAACTCTGGCTTTTGGTTTGGAGCCATTCACATAAACACACATTTGGCACAGAATTGCAGTGCCAATGGATCACAGAAATCCAACTCCAACAGTATGAGAACGCCTGGACACTTAGATTCACTCACACCAACACAAAGCACAAGGATAAAAAAAAAGAAACACCAAAAACCCAGCAACCCAAGAGGTTTTAATGTAATTTGGTGTTTGCAACATGTATAAGAAGAAAGGAGCTTTCTCTTTCAACCTATATACAGTCCTTCATTACATCTTGATACCTTTAGTTGCTATTCAAGTGACCAGAGGCAAAGACACAATACACCTGAGATAAAAACATTATTAAATCCATCAGTATCACAGAGAAGATCAACACCATCAATACTGTGACAACAAGCTAACAGAAAACCAAGGGAGATAACTCCAGGCTGATGGGTAGACAAGTACTGCTATGGCAAAACACTCTTATTCAGCATAAAACTGACAAAAATGTGATAAAGAATAGATTTTTATCACTGATTACAGGGCAGCCCCAGCCCTGCAGAATCACCATGTTCCACAGGCTGTGTGGGGGTGGGCCCAGCTGGACATCTAACTTAAGAAACAATGGTAGATAATTGAAGCTGTTGCTTAAAGAGCTTACACAATGGGTTGTAAATGAACTCTTATTTGCTAAAGAACATTTTTTTTCAGTATCTCTATCTCATGTGTTACAGAAATGGGGTAATCTCACAGGTGATGCTTTTGGAGACAGAAGCACCTAACATCATGTTTAATTTGTGACCACATTTAAAGATATGTTCAACATACATTTGGTTCCACTGGGAATTAAGTCTTCATGAATTGGGGGTAAATTTGAAACTTAAACCAGGATTATCCACAGTTGGCAAGTACATGTTCAGAAAAGAGCCTGATAAAACCTCCTGGGCAGGAGATATGATATACGTGTTTCTTAATTACGTTAGAGCATTTGAGGACACAAACAACCCTAGCTAAAAGAGGGAAAAAAAATCACAGTTTTCAGAAGATTAAGGAATAAGGAAGAATTATTAAATGAAGAGTAGTAGCAACACACTAGTAAACAGAACAAAAAAAAAAAATCACTCAGGAAAGTATGCGGACTTGCAGTTAGAAGAAGAAGAAAAATGCTCACAGAAATTCACAAATAGTAAAACAGAATTGATAAGCATTAATTCTCCACAAAATTAAATTACATTAAAAAAAAAAAAAAAAGCAAGAGCAGTGAGCCCTGATAGGGAAAATGACTGAATTAACATATCAAAGGAAGGAGATAGGAGAGTAATCCAGAGGGTAATACAAAAGAAAAGTTTAAGGGACACCTTGGGATAAGTTTTCTTTCAAGTACTGCACTTCCTAAAATAATAGGAGGGTTATCTATACACGCCCATCATGCATCACAATTACCGGATGACAGTTTTACTTAGAGAAAGTTCATTACTTCAGCGGAGAGTAAGAGCTCCCATGGAGGAAGCCCAATTAGGCAGCTCACATTACAGGTGAGATTCGTGTCAGGACTCCGGATGCCAAGTTTTTATTTCAGACTCCAGGAACGCACCCAGGCTGCTCACGGTCCTCAAAAGGAGTCGTTGGACAGTAGTTAAAATCTTTACGGCCAGTATATTGTTATACAGTATATCCCGGCTCACTGCAGGGGAGTTGGAGCTGATGACCTTTAAGGGTCCTTTCCAACTCCAGTGGTTCTATGACTCTATAATCTGCTACAGTTAGTTTCATTGTTCCATGTGTCATCCCTTCCCCTCTCCCTCCCCATTGCCGTGAGCTGTGTCAGTCTTGGACCCCGGCTGCAACAGCTGCAAGACCACCACCGACTGGTGGTTCACGTGCAAATTTTGTGGCAACATTCACCTCTCCATACATGGTGAAAAAAAGGCCTTGCAGGCTATTAACACAAGCTTTGAAGACAATTAATTGTCACTGCAGTCATTTCTGTAGGGTGATGCAGGTGCAATTCCTTTGAAGGGACAGCATTCATCTGCCACAGAGATGAACCGACTTCTATAGTAAGTTACAGCCTAATGAATGTTTAAGAAATAATGTGATTACTGGAAGACTAGAACTGGCCCTGGTTGAAGAGTCTCCACAAGGAGCCTTCCCACGTCTGTATAAGACAGAAGGAGCTGCTCTCCCTCCCCAGCTCAGCTCCACGAGTGCCCTTGCAGAAGCAGTAGAGCACCCAGGGAGGATTTGCTCGCCTGAGCTCTACTGCAGCCAGGTGGAAAAACTGAATATGAGCGACAGCAAACATTCATTCTACAACTCCATCCCCCAACGTGCATGGCAGATGATGCAGATATCTTCAGATGACTGATCTACATCCAATAATCAAATATATTGCAGATATTATCATTAGATGAAACTCAGTCAGGAAGTTTAAATGGAAAAGGAAATCAGATAATTAAAACCCTGCCCTTAGTAATACATTTTTTTCAAGTGACAGCATCTATAAAAACCTCAGGCAGAGACATAAAGTGAAGCTGAAAGAGATCCATTGAAAACCAAATTAATATTTTAATTCTGCCAACACAGGAAAAGTCTCTAAACGAGATGAAGTTCAGAACGAATACCAAGTGCAGTGATTTATTGCCTTTTCCCCGTAATTTAAATGGCAGTTTCTTTAATGTTTGCTAAATTCCTCCCGCAGAGTTTCAGCCTAGGTTTCTCAGAAAAGAGCATCCTGCACCCTCAAATGCTCTCAGCAGTGCTTCAAAAAACAGGAGCACACAGTTGAGAAAAAGCCAGTGGTTTTCCAATAGCCACGTCAAAAGTCAACTCAACTGAAGGAGTAAAGAGAGAGTTCATAAGGCTTTCTTCATCTCTGTAGCTGCGCACTTATTCTCTAAGCAGCACGAATGTGCTTGTTTGCCATACAGTTCATATTCATAATACACAAGTGTGATGAAGGATACAGCCCTACATGCAAGTTGGCACAACGCATTCCCAGCCAGATCAGCTGGCTACATGCACCTTCAGTAATTCCTCCAGCTTTCTGCCTAAAAGGGTGCTTCTCTTAAACACATCCTCCCAAAAAGCAGTAAGCACTATCACCCGTACCTGCCAAGTACTTTATAATGCTATGTAATTAACTTCCATAATGAGGTGAAAATCAGTACCCAGAGCTACAGGGACATAAGATGTTATGAGCTCCCACTGATGAAAACACTGCTGATACTGGGAAGGCGATCCAGGTATGTGTGTCCCTATGGCAGGATCCTACACTGTGTCTTGCATTAGTTCCCCTGTGTGGGGTAACATCTTTATATTTCATGCTGTAAATTCTGCTGTCCTACTAATTTGGAAAAAACAAAACAAAACCACACCACGGAGAGGAAGACTCAAAAACAAGCAGAAAAATATTCTGAGCATTTGACTGTTTTAAAGAGACTACAGCAAACATTAAGTGCGAGGTTGCTAAAAATTATAGTTTTAATTAAGTGAAGATTAATTGCTAAATTAACTTAAATTTAATACAATTGAGTGAGGTAGCACATTTATATGAATTGATCAAAAGCACAGTTAGCAGCCGTGTGCAGATCCATATTTAATAATGTGATTTTAATATTCAGTTGTCACTTAGCGTACAACTGCTTTTATTAAATGTGTATGATCATTACAATCGTACTGTCAAGCCTTTCCAACATCCCCATCAGAGAAATAAAAATTTAGGGATGCTATTCCTTCCATCAAATTTATATACTTTGATATAATTACATCAGCACATAAAGCACCCCGAATAGCAGCATTTTATGACAAAGGACAGGAGGGAGTCATGCTCTTAAAATAACTTTGCTGTCAGCTGTGACTTCCGCACTTAGGAGCAACTGAAGCAAGTTGAGTCTGGCCCCTGTGACCCCAGAAGAGCAAAGCAAAGCTGCTCCAAGCTGCCACCATCTACTCCCGCATCCCAACCATGAGGCAAAGGTGGCAGCAAACCCCAGATTAAGCACCAAGGGCCCTGGTCTGAACCAGAGTACCCTTTGAAAACACCAAATTCAGCACAAAGAAAGTTCTCCCCCAAATGGGTGGAGAACAGCAGCAGGTTCTACACAGAACAGGAAAGACAAGCAAAGTCTGACAATGGGTACACTGAAAGACATCCAGAGCCTTAATAACCAGCTACAAGATTGATTTAATTAGTCAGAGCCAGCTAATCCTATTGTACAGACAGGTCTAAACCCTCCATTCCCAGTATCATCTCTAGTCTGTGCCTTTTACACAAGTTTACATAGACCAATCATTCAAATAATAAACAATAAAATAAAAATCTTTCTTGAGCATTTACAAATAAGAAAACTTTCCCATGCATTAGTCTTCAGACAAAATGTAGCTTCTCATGCAAAAAGCCAGTGCAAGATAATGAAGCACAAACATACAAAGGAAAACCAATTCTGGAGACTTCAGAAGGATTTTCATCATACGCAAGCACTTAATAGCCTCATGCTGTCCTAGAAAAAAAAAACACTTCTGTTCCATCTACGAATCTCAGGTCAGCCTCAGAAACAACTGCCTGTTACTCTACTGATTTTATTTTCAGATAGAACTTACTTGGAAATCTTAATATCTCAGGACTTTCTCTTAGCCAATGCACAGCACCACGTTCCAGAAAGGACCCACACCATGGGATTTCCTCTGATATGCTCACCTGTGCACAATCACATTGCAGGTACATGGGAATAAAATCTATGAAAATAGCCACTATGCATTTCCTAAAGTGGAACTCTAATTTCATCTGTCATTAGCTTGTCATTTGGAGACCTCAATGCAGCCTTCCAGTATTTATATTCTGGATGCTCCACCCCTGGAGGTGTTCATGACCAGTTTTGGATGGGACCCCAGGCAACCTAGTCTAGTACTAGAAGTTGCTGGCCCTGCCTGTGCAGGGGAGTTGAAACTTGATGATCCTTAGGGTCCCTTTCAACCCAAGATATTTTATGATTGGCTTAAAAGTTATACTTAAAGTAGCTTAATTTTAGGAGGTACTTAGGGACTAGATCACAGCTAGTGTTAATTTCGCCACACCATTGAAGGTAACCAATCTGTATGGATGCCTCTCAGCTACACATAGCAGAGCCACGGAACTTCTGTTTGCTTCAGTAGAAGTGCCACAGACAGATTCTGCATCTGGGACGTGCTGTGCTTCTGCTGAGCAGCTCTGAGTGTCTGCTGGGAGCCACTCCTATAGCCATGCTCCTGGCAGCAGCAGGAAACATTGATATTCCAATCACACCCCAGCCAAAGCTACCACCAGATGCTGACAAAACATCTCGTATCAGACCCTAGGACAGCTGTTTCACTACCATCTTACACGATGTAAGGCAAGAGCAACAGGAAATTACAGCAAGAAGAAGGAGGAATGCCTCACAACTCAGCTAAGGTACAAACCTTTTGAACAATCCTCCCTGGGCAAGGGTAAACTTTGTGCACGCCGCTGGATAGTGCTCTCAGAAAGTGCCTCTGCAACACAGATTTATTTGTTGCATTTCAAAGGAAGAACTCATGGTAATCTAAGTCATTAACAACAGTTATTCAAAATTGCCAGGGAAGATACATAGCACCCAACCCCTCATGAGAACAATACAGTAATCTGGAAATATTACAGCAATGTGTCATTTTCACTTTTGTTCTAAGTAAAAAGAGCGAAATGGAAATTAAGCATCGTATCAAATACAAATGCTGTTAAATTCTAAATATCTGAAGGGCATCCATTTTAAAGCGTGTTGCATCTCGACATCTCATTATTTAAAAAAAGTAAGTTAGCCATGAAAGAATATCCATTTTCATAGTGAAATTTGATCTGTTCACTTTGCAGCTTTTCAAACTTAATTAGAAACGTCTTCATGAAGCATGAACTGCCAGAAAACCATCTTCCTGAATGCTGGACAATGGTATCAATTGCACATCCATCAGAAAGAGAGGGAAAAGAACAAGAGGCCAATTGCCACCTACCTAATACCTCTGAGCATTTAAATTGTTTTCATGTAGTGAGAAACGCTGACTGCTCCCACCACCATTGCTGCCTTATACGAACGCAGTGCAGGGAAAATAAAATTAAATTAAAACGTGAATGTATTGCTAAAGGGGTAGATGAAAACTGTTACATGAACAACCTTTGCACAAAGAAAAATCTACTTTACCCGGAGATGTTTGTTTAAAGGGACTGCTCTATTTATATACAAATATTTACACAGCATTGAACAGCACTGCATTGATCTCTTATTGCTCCGAATACATTATATTTTAAAAAGAGAACTATTCTGCTACTTTCACTAATTCTCAGGAATATCCATCGCACAAGCATACATTGCTTCAGAACATAAAAGATTAAAACACCATTCACTGTGTGTTTACATCCTATTAAAACAGTCCCATCACCCCTTGCAGCTAGTCAGCCTAGGAGAACCGTATTGGGATCAAAAATATATTTCTGATTGCAAATGTTTTCAGAACTCTGAGCTAAGCAGCCTTGAATTACCTTGTATTTACCTGTGGGCAGACACTGGATTAACTGGGATACAACAGATTGCTATCCCAGAGCCCACACACAGGCACTTACTCAAGAGTAGCTCAGGCTTAAGAGGCAAATCAATAAGGTAGATCCCTAAGACATCATCCCTAAAGTACAGGGAAAGGTCTTTCCAGATACAAGCAACATATTAGATGACATTTTTTCACAGCAAAGATGCTAACTTTTCAGACGTCTTGTGTCTGCCAGGGAGGAAAGATCCCTCTGTGGCACAGTCAGTGCTATCTGAGAAGTCCCATTGGTGATCAGGCAATGGCCAACATTTTCAAGAGAGATTTTTTTTTCTTAGTTATAACATGTCTATTCTTCCTAAAGTGAGACACAACATAAGGAAATGCTGAGATCTGTACCCCACCTTGCCTATCCTCTCATTAAGTGTTCTCAAATAAAGTGGTACTGAAAAGGCAGTTGAAGTTTTTCCTTTGTCATAACAATTTTTCAGTTGACCAGATTTCTAACCTGCATTTACAAAACAGCTTTAAAATACCACAGAGAAAAATGGTACATAGAAATATTGGAACAGGAGGCAAAGGAAAAAAAAAGGACTCTTTGTTTAAGTATAACTTAACAAAAAAAACAACAAGCTATGCTTACGTTAAGCCATCAAACACACATTTTTGATGGGCTTGGTTGACAGGATCATTAAGGTTGGGAAGATCAATAAGATCATCCAGCCCAACCATCAGCCCATGTCCATGACCACTCTAACCCACATTCCTCAGAACAACCAACATCCACTCTTTTCTTGAACACCTCCAGGGACAGTAACCCCACCACCTCACTGGGCAGCCACTGCCAACACCTCACTAAGTATTCCTGTCCTCCAGCTGACATCTATCTAATGACAATAAGGGACCATGCATCCCATCATTAGGTAGGATGAAGGCTGGTTATCTTTATAATTTTCACTCACTCAAAGGAGAAAAATAAAAGAAAAAAAATAAAAAAGAAGGGAAAAAAAAAATGAAATCCCACTGCTCAGGGGGTATTCTCACATAAACAAACATCCACCCTGTATCAGAACATTGCTGGAGGCATTTCCACAGGAAAGTGCGAAACACATCTGCCCTGGATCACACCGTTGCCCCAGGAGGCTGCAAAGAGGCAAAGAACTCAAACATGAATGAAGTGTTTTCCTTGCACTGTCCAGTGTAACTTCTCAACACACCTGGCTGTCTGCTGAAATTGTCTGCTTCAGCACAACACTTGCCAGAAATTATTAACACTCAGATTTCTCATGGAGAAAGATTGGCTCCTCTGCACTGCTGAGATCGCTGGTAAAGGAATAACTGGTTGTGCAGGACACTCTGCATACCTCAGTGCTTTATTTTACCCTGAGATAAAGAAGCAAGGAGGAATTCAAAAAGCTTTTTTCTTCCAATTCAGCTGCCTTGTGCAGCTTTAGGGAGGTAAAGAGAGCAGTAGTTCTGTCCTTGCTGTGCGGATTCAGACCCTTGCACACAAAGTCTCAGCTAGGTACAAGTCGCATTCCATCCCCAGCTCCCAGCAAGTTACAACCTCCTTGTTTTGGGGTCTTACCAGCCTCGATGCTGTAACATCCATAAGCATCTCATATTTAACAGACTTAGTCTCACAGATCCCTGGGAAGAAGAGATCACAGTTATTTTCTTTTTAAAGGTAACTTAAGTGCCATATTTTCCCAGACATTTGACCCAAATAAGGTCTTACAACTTCAGTGACAAGGGAAGGAAACAAGGACTAATACCAGTGCCACCAAGACAACCTCCTCCCCTCACCATCTATTCTATCCTCACCAATATTAAGTTGTCCTTTCCCTCACTTCCTTCAGCTGCTTTTCAGCAACCTTAAATGTTACCTAAAATACCAGGGAAAGTTATCTACCTACATCTCATTAAACATTTGAGGGTTTAATTGCAATGAGCTTCTGAAAAAAGCAGATTCAGAGCAACCTGTGTGCAGTCAGTGCATCAGTCCACATCCCGAGCTCATGGTTGTTGTTTGCCTTGTAGTGACAAACAAGCAGTAAAATGGCACTTAATGGCAGAACCTCAGGCAATCCATCAGCAAAGACAAGGCACAAGTCTTCAGAAACCACCAAGCTCCTTGTCCTGCCCAGGATGGGATGATCTTTGTCCCTTCAGATGGAAGTTAATTCCCCTCTTTTAGTTACAGGAGCATGTTTCAGTTACCTTCAGGTTCCCGATAAAAAAAACTACTGTGTTACTTAACTGTTTTCTCAGGTGTTAACTACTGTTCTTAATCAAAAAACCTACAACTTTATTACTCAATTAAATATATATTTTGGAAAAATCCTATTGAAAATACATTCTTTTTCTCCCCAAAACTATCAGCACTATTGTCCTCCAGATAAATACTGTTGCACAGCTATTTCAAAAGAAGATCTGAAATTCATTCAGAGCCTTTAGAGACTGTTGTGTTAATTTGGCTGCCACTCATTTGCCCTCAGGGCTGAATTCAGCTAAAAAGTAAAGACATTTTCCAAACTGCTTAAAGCTGCAGAAGTAGATGTCTCTCAAATCCCTAGTGGAAACTGGGGGTTTCACTTTGCTTTACCTCATTCCAGTTACAATAACAGACCTCAACGTCCTTTGCTCAGAGTCAAATAATGCTTTTAATGTACACAGCCAAATGTTCAATTTACACATGTGGTTTTGCTCACTGTTACCTGACTCCACTTGCACACCGCAGCACGCACAAAAGGATAGAATGGGTTATACTAATTTATTTAATAATTGAATATATTTATGTGAGGATTAAAGTAAGTGATTTGATTCAGTAGCACATGGCAATAATGGGGGACAAGGAAACGTGCAGCTGTTTGGCACTGTAGGACCACTGTGAGAGGTTCAGGTTGGATATTAGGAACAATTTCTTCTCTGAAAGAGCAGTGATGCAGAGGCACAGCTGCCCAGGGAGTGGTGGGGGCACCATCCCTGGAGGCGTTCGAGAACTGTGGAGATGTAGCACAGAGAGAGATGGTCAGTGAGAATGGTGGGGATGCGTTGGGGTTGGACTCTGTGACCTTAGTGGTCTTTTCCAACCTCAATCATTCCGTGATTCTGTGACCAGAAGTATCTATACACTCCCAGCATTATGTGCTGGGAACCATCAACCCAATGACCGAACAAGAAAACAAAGAAAAAGCGCATTAAAGAAACTGTTGAATGCAGACCCAAGAATACCTGTAACTTGCTAACAAGGTATAAAAAGGTTTAGTCAACTTGGGCTAAGACTGGAGAACTAGTAGTGCTCTGTTCATTTGGTCTTAAAGAGGACTGAAGAGGAAAATAACTACTACAGATCTGGAAATGTGCCAATGCTTTCTTTCATGCTTTCGATGAGAAAATGAAAACAAGCAACACTTCTAATTTTTATTTTCCTCAAATTTGCCTCTATTTTTAAATCAATTTGCTGATTTGTCAAAGTACTTTTAGAATAATCTTCATATTTTACTGTGTAGCTTCTTTTGCAGTGAAGAAGAGCACACAAAAAATCCTTGGGAGAAGTGTGGGTTGAACAGCATCCAAGAGTTTTGCATGCCTCCAAGCCACTTCTCTCTGCTCCTCTCCCAGCCTCCTATCCAATCTCCTGCCCATGTCTCAGTGACACTCAAGCACCAACTTGCTGTCAAAGCCACCCTGAAAGAGTACATCTGAACACCCCAAGTACGTTTGTGCAATTTGCTCTGACAGAAAATGGCGTAAGTTACAGCACCCAACTGTGCCATTATGACACCCAAACAGCGATGAGAAACAGCACTTAGAGACAAGATACAGTAACTTTCCAGTATTATTTGTGTTGCAGTGAGTTCATATATATATATATATGTCTGAGACTTTTTCCCATTTTCTAATGCATAAAGCATGTTCAAATCAAATGCCTAACAAAATCAAATGTTAACTTGCAGCCCAATCCTGACATAATTTACATTTTTTGCAGGCAAATGCAGCAATGAAATGAAAAAAAGTATTTAATCCGCATTTTTAAGGATACAAGAGCAAGTAGAAGACTAGACCAGAAAAAAGATCCAGTGAAACACAGAACACAAGTATCTTCAAAACACACAAGGTCTGCAAGTCAGGAGAGTGGGTAATGAGGAGTAGAAAGAAAAGACCAACTGCAATATTTCCCTGTTGAAAAGGATAAACTTAAGCTAATCATTTACATTGTCTAGATTTAAGAAAATGTAAACCTCATTTGCTTCTTTATAGTCAGTATTTATATTATGACTGCAGGAAACTAAGTACTGGATACATCCCCAACTAAATAGCAGACCATTCTTTACCTTGTGATAGATTGCAGCAGTCTTGAGCTCCATAAACAAAAGATGTGGATTCTACCAGCTGAGACATGTTTTAAACAGGACTTCATGTTGTTTTTCTACGGTATAACATTTTATCCAATTAATCATCCTCCTCTCAGAGGTTTTACCTCCTTTCTCACCCCTAGGTAGGTCACTGCATAGTGATGCTAATTTGTCAACGTTCTCATGCATTTCCCTACTTATTAAAAAGTGAGGAATTGCACTGCAATTTCAAAATCTATACCATACAAGGAAATTCAGGCGCCAGGGTCTCAGAGTGACCTCTCTGTGCTGTTAGAGAAAAAAAAAAAGTCTCCATTTATATAAAAGATTAAAGTCCTTATCCCTCGCTGCCTCAGACACTACATCCTTGCTCTCCAAGGGTATTTTGTTGGGGATTTCTTATTTATTAAATACCTACAAAGAAGAAAAGAGGAAATGACATGCCAGAACCATTATCCCCATCTGATTTCCTTCTGCCTTCACACATTTTAATTACACAATGACAGAATTTCAATTCTATTTTAAAATAGTTTTGAAATAAATGCTCTCTGAAAAGAAAAATCTGTATTTACCAGAAAAACATGGAAATTATCATTCAAAGGCATATATCAAGGATTAGAATTAGAAAGTGCATTTCTTTGCTGTGAAGGATTCAGCCACAAGGGAGAAGACAAAAAGAAACTATACAGCCTCTTCCTCCTAATAGATGTTGAAAAAATAATGGAAGAACAAAAATGTGAATGCTCCATCCAATTTCATACATCCCTTTCAGTATGTGGGACTTCAGCAAGCATTAAAAAAAAAAAAAAAAGAAATAAAACCCTTCTGACCACTTCAAGCTCCCCCAGGAATACATTTCAATTGACAAAAAAGACCTTAAAACTCAGAGGCATGTGCTGGCAGCCAAGTCAGCCGGACCACCACTTGACAACGTTTCAGCTTTTACTTAATCTATCCATAAATCTTCACATGTTCCAAAAGAGAGACTTCAGACAGTGGCTGCTGGCCGCCAGCCCTTCAATAATTCACTGCAATAAAATTATATATATATTTTAAAACCAATTGTTCTAAACACTTGCGTGGAGCTGGTGGCCATCCCGACCTTTGAAACAACAGGGCCAATTTGGCAGGAGGCAGAAGACTGCAGGCAGCCCCTGTGCATGCTACCAGATGCTGAGGGCAGCTCCTGCATCTGCCCTCTGCTCCTACACACACCTTGGGCAGTGCAGCAAGGGGTGAACATACAAACAGACTCAATCTAAGAAGCAGATCACACTCTGACAAAAGCAGCTTTTGAATAGAGCACACCTAAGGCAAGTAAAAAGTTCTTCTCTTAGCACTACATGGAAACTCTTCAGTCCTCCAACACTTAAAATCAAACTTCCTAAGATGGCAGGAGTTTACTGGTTGAGCCCGGCTCTGCTCCTCTCCTTGGGGTGCTGCTCACCTCATCCCCAGCATCTGGGGTAACGCCTTCTGCACAACCCACCTGCTGCTACCTGAACTTCATCTGCTCTGCACCTGCTTTGAGAACAAACACATTTAGCTGATGCACCTTGTTCTCTGCTGTTTATAGGAGGAGTCTAATACCTTCTGAGATTACACTGTGAATCACAGATGCCACTTAGACTCCGGGGGTGAAGCTCTGCTATGGAAGGAAATGTCTAACCCAGAAACTTACACCAACAACACACTACGTATTCAGTTCCTCTTCCTATACCTCTGTGACTTATTTAATATTAATAATAAAGAATAAAACAAACATGCTAAAAGTGGGAATTTTAATTTTAGTACAAGTAGAAAGGCAAAGGAGAAGGTCTTAGTCTGGCAGAGGCCAGGAATGGTATGGAGGAAAAGTGGCAGACTGAGAAACAACTGACCTATGGTCAGTTCCAAGTTTTGTATTTCCAGGAGAACAGAAACCATACATGGAAGATTCTAAAATCATCAGAATATTACATTTTTCTTGAAAAATTACAATATTACCCATCCTCATGAGAAATCAGAAATACAAATCTGCTCAATGCAGGTTGGGTTACATGGGACTTGCTAAAAGCAGGTAAGAGAGTGCTGGCAAAATAATTCAGAGTAAGTAGATGCTTGGGATGGAAGGTTGGGAGGGAGATCAGCAATCAAGCAGCATGAAATGGGAGAAAAATGGGAAAAGCAAAAAACATGACAAAAACACACCTGAAAGACAGCAACATCAATGCTATCTTCTTTCTCCTCTTATGGAAACCTTAAACTAAAGTACAACTTCACCTCCATCCAACCAAAGGGTCTCATTCCCATCCCCTCTGCGGCAGCACTGAGCCCCCAGCTCCCAACATCCAGAGAGGAATCCTGCACAGAGCACTTCCTTCAGTGCATAAATATGATCCCCATACCAGCAGCCATTCCTTCTTCAGCACCAAAGGAAACTAAGCCAGAAACAAACTGAGATGAGAAACGAGTTCTTCATTGCAGCTGTGATTAAATGAACCAACTGTCCAACACTAGCACATACACTGTGCTTTGCTAAGTCCAACTGCGTTTTGCCCTGACAAAGCTGATCATGAAAGCATGAGATAACTTGCAAATATGCACTTAAAACATCATGTTTTTGAAATGGCATACAAATTTAACAGTCTCCATACATTGATATACATTTGCCATATAAGGATTTTTTTCTACAATGCAGTGAGCACTGCAGAGTATCAAAGTTCTTCCAAGTACTCCTTATCCCCCTCTCCAAACTTGCCGAACAGTCTCAAGGCTGAAACCTTTGAAACTCACATCTATGGGCTCTGTGTTCAAATGCCACTGCCAACAAAATATACCAAAGCAGGGGAAACTTAATATCCTAAAATACCACTTCACTCTCCAACCTCAGGAAATTCAGCAGCACCATTACCTTCACTTCAGAGTTTATCTGTACAATTCCATGCTACATGGGAAAGAGAAGCACCCATCTACTCTTTGTGCTTTTAATAAATTAATTTCCCAATATGATAGAAACTATACAGCAAAATAACCTTCTAGTTAAGGTTTGCTTTATTCTTAAGCTTAAGTCTTAATCCCCTGGATTTGCAGTATTTATTCTGGTGAAATCATGACATTCCTGTGAAGCCATGGGAATGCTGGGAAAGGCCACACACAACCGATGCTCTAAGATTGAACTTTATCTGAAGACTATATATCAAAATGAGCTTCTCTGAAGCACAGCCTGCTTTTCCTCATGCCACTACAGAAAGCACAAAGCACAGAGACAGAGCAAGGGGATTCAGTGTGTCTGGGGAGACTCAGGTGCACACACCTTGCTGCTCCACACATCACACACATACCCATCGACAACTGTGGGTCCTCTCAGGGAAGAACAAGAGCTGTAAAGATTCATGGTGAAGCTGCAGACTTGTTGCTGTGTGGTCCTCTTCTCCTCTTCCAGATTTGCATTTCCTCCTATCTCCCTCCCAAGTTTCTCTCTTCTCTGTTGTTTTCCATCTCTGAAGACGTCACCAAGTTTTCTCATCAGCATGAAACGCTCACTGGAAAGAGTCAAGTTTATTTTGTTCAATGTGCTTTTGCTAGATAAGCATTTGTGAACTGTTATTTGTCTTGCAGAAGTCCTGTTTCCTCCTGATATAGGCCAGCAGCCTGCAAGCTGATTTCTGCAGCGTTCTACTTAATTCCAAGCCTTGTTTCTTCCAGCCAGCCTTCATGATTACAGCCGAGTATTGTCCTATCCTGATATGCAAGCAGTCACACTTTTGTCAGATGTATTTATATTTAAATATTACGAGTCTTTGTTGGGAGAAATGTTATTTTTTTTCCCCTGTGAGAGTCGAGATGTATTACAGTGCCGTGTGGTGCACAGCAGCTTTCCCAGAATGCAGAAATATTACCCAACTACTTTTTTGTCAGAAATTGAAAGTAGGCTTAAAATCTGCAGCAAATCTTCAACCGAATTGCAGGAACATTGCATATTTTTGGGATTCTCATCCAGATCAGAACTGAACGATGGTGGTGTGAAAACAAGTGCTTCTTGTCCAGCGGTCACAAAGGGAAGGCCCCTCCATACAAAAACGCACCCACCAGCAATGGGCACCATTCACATGGGCACACTGCAGCAAACCAAACACCAGCTCTTCAGCCTATGTCAAAATTTGTTTGTTGAGTGCCTTCCTACAGCTCCTTGGAAGCACACTGCAATAGGATAAAAAGCAAGCTCATTCTCAAAGCAATTAGGCCAGAAATTGGGAATTCTCTTGCTAGCAGGACCTCTTGATGCTTCACAGGAATCAATTGAAATGCACAGGAATTTTCTTAAAACTTCAGATGAAACCATCATAAATCACAGAATGGCTGGGAGGGACTCCAAGGATCAAGTTCCAACTCCTCTGCCACAGTTAGGGCCACCAACCTCCAGAACCCCTAGACCAGATTGCCCAGGGCTCATCCAACCTGGTCTTGAATATCTCCAGGGATGGAGCACCCACAGCCTCTCCGGGCAGCCTGTCCCAACACCTCACCAGTCTCTCTGTGAAGAGCTTCCCCCTGACATCCAATCTAACCTCCTTGAGCTTAACGTATGTTAGAAAACAAGAGAAAACTCAATGCTGGAGTACCACTCCCTAATTTAACTCTTTGCACTGAATCATCAACACTGCAAGAATGAAAACATAAAGACACTGTACACCACAGAGCACAGCAACTTCACTACTGGCATTCCAGTAGGTGCAGTGTGTCAGGGCTTTGATGAACCATGAACCCTAGGAACATGCATTTGTTGAAAGGCTTGAGAAAGAGCAACGAAAGAAAGAAAAATGCATTTACAGGCTCAAGACAATCCTCCCCCTCAGCAGTGTAGTTTCTGTTGAGTCAGATTCATCATCTGCTCTGCATCAAACTTGTCTCCACTGTCCATTCTGCAGGTATGATTCAATCAGGGCTCCCAGGGGAACCAGGGGCTCTAGTGTGAGCCGTTTCCACTCAGACGTAATGAAGCAAGATTGCTCATGCCATTATTTTAAGTGATTTGAGGCCACATGGTCCCCAATTTCATTAGCTGCATTTATATACAGACCTTACACTTACATGCTGTAGAGCATGGAGACGTGGATATGTTACATCTTCTTTTCTTCCCACCATTAAAAAAGTAAAAAGAAATAATAATAATAAAAAAAAACAAAACAAAAAACAGAAACTGAGACACCCTCCACCCCCAGCAATGATCAGCATCAAGTACAGCACCAGCTCAGGTGTTTCTGTTGGATGTGTTATACGTATGGGAAGGTTATTCGTGCATGCACATACACAACATCTTTCACCTCAATCATTTGCTAGCAGAGCATCATTCTTGTACAAGTTGGAAACACCTTGCACTAGCTGGCTGGGTTGGACAGGAGCCCCAGACTACCTGCACTCTAGAGTTCATTCAAGTTCAGGTGCTATGTTTAAGCTCATTAGCTAAATTACCACCAGAAGCTGTGTGAGCTCTCAGAGAAGAGGCAGACCCATTCGCTTGCACCATGCTTTCACACAGCAGGGTACAGGAGCCAGTTTATACCAAAACCAAACAAGGTTATTCCTAAATTCAGACGCTGACAGAATGTAGTCACTCTAAGAGTGTGTCTCTGCACACTGGACAACATCTCTGGATCTCTCAAGAAATATAAAATTAACAGTACAGATCCCAAATTGAACAGCATGACACGAGTGAGTTAGGAAGCACTCAAACACAAAACACAAGCAATGAAAATTAATGTGGTTGAAGAGGTGTGAGTAATCAATGTTCACAGACATTTCTTCTGGCAGTGCTATTATTTTACATCAATTTGTTTACTTTTTCAAAAACTACAGATCTTACAGACTTCACAAAGGACTGTAATAATTTTCCATAGTTTGATATACATTTAATATTACTAATTCTATCTTGTACTCTTACAAAGCATGTCTGAAAGAGTAACAATGCAATCTGAAAAAAAATAAATAAAATTAATGGAGTTGAATACTAATAGATTTTTATGGTGTGTTGTTAATCACAACAAGGGTACAGTTAAACAACAGACCCTGGAAGTACTTCCTAGCTACTGGTCATTTTTATTTTGTTCTGTTTTTCTTACAAAACAGATTTTGCATTTAAGCAGCTGGAAGTTAACTTTCAGCATGGAAAATTAAAACCTTCTTTCAATATCATCAAACAAAGAAGTAGTGATTTTTTGTTAACCCAAAGGAAAAAATTCAAGGCAGTTTTATCCAAACACAAGGTACTGAGAAGAGAAAGGGAATAATCAGCTGAGATGTGAAATTATCCTGCAAACAATGCCACATGCAAAACCCACTGCAATAAACAGGCCAAGCACAAGACAAATTTTACTCATCTACTTCAGTAACTGCTGTATGGAAGCAATTTGTTTTATATTCTTCCAATCTTCTCCAGGGTCCCTCCCCTCGCTGTAGCAAGCACACTGTAATAGTGCATGAAGCAACGCTGTGTGAATATTCAGTGGAGCAATCTTGTTTTGAGATGGGTTTTTTGGTTTAAATTTAATGTGTTTTGCTTGAGAAGATAAAGCCAATTATGGGCTGGAAGGGAAGGCAGAAACCCCTTGACCCTGAAGCCATCTCCCCACAGAGCCAGTCAGATTTCAGTCCTCCACCTCCTGAGCTCACCACAGTCATTGGCAGAGATTGCTTCCACAAAGCCACGTGGATAGTCAGACTTCTAGTCCTTAGAAATTTTAAACAAATACAGTACTGTAACCACCACATCCGTCCTACCAAAGAGAAAAAGTTGTAAAGACAAACACAAGCAACAGCTATAGCCATCTCCACCCATTCATTGCACAGAATGCCTAGGCAAGTAGCTCAGACTGTATTCTAAGCCACACACATCTAAGGCCAGACAAGATGAACACCAATGAGAGCAAGCAGCACGATCTGTATTTTGTTGCTCACCACTCAGCTGCCTAAAAGGAAAACACTGCAGAAGATGGCAGGATCCAACCATCCCTGGGTATCATGAGGACAGCAGCTCTAGATGATAATGGAAGGGCAGAAGGATGTATATGGGGCGTGTTAGAAGAAAGGAGATACCATCAGAGTGCATGGAATGCCTAGCAGCACAAGAGGGACAGGACACACAACTCAGGGGGGCTGTCCAGAGGTGCTACACAACACTGTATTGCACTGTGATGTATTATATAAACAGTGCAAAAAGTCAGTGCAACCACCTAGCCAGGTCTGGACAACAGCGATGTGAGGCGGGAGGAACAGGCACCGAGGCCATAAATTTATGAGATGGGAAGAGAAGCCTCCTCAGTACAATATTTACTGCCTACTCAGTATTCTTTTTTATTTTCTCATGTTTGTTTGACCTTGGATACTCCCTGTTTTGTATTCTCTGAGCACGGCAGAGCTCTCTTGCAGTACCCAGCACGCCTTAGTCCTTCCAGGCTTGCAGGTGAAGGTGTTCTGCCTGCTCTAACATCAGGCACCAAATATGGCAGCTCCCTTCTTTCCACAACGCGCAAGATAAGGCTGTAACAACAGGCTCTAAAGCCCTCCACGTACACACAATGGATGATTATTCATTAAAAGTCAACATGTAACGTTTATATCATTCCAGCCACACGGAGAGGATGAAGTGCATCCCCCAGGCAGCATCACCTCACTTAATTCACAGTGGGCCACTTTGCACCGTTTCCGATAAAACCCGCAGTTGCTTGCATCCTTTGCATTTCAAGCTAGTTTATCCTCTTTCATAAACAGCATTCAGAAAGGAGACGAAGGCATACATAGCAATCCTGCTAACGCTGCAGAACACGCTCACCTTTTTCACATGCATACCCAAAGGTATTTTTCCATGAGATAATATTTTGCAGGGCTCTTTTGGACCTGCAGAAAAAGGGTTTCAAGTGAAATAAAAACATCTCTTATCTTAAAACAACTGTCAGTTTAGGAAACAATTGACTGAGTGGCAACTGTGCCCTGGGTACACGCGTTGTTTTGTATAAAGGCACTCCTTAAGCAGGATCCCAGAAGTCCAATTAGTTCGTGAGCATCTACCTCCTGCTGACCTCTCCTGGCATATACCCCCTGCAGTATTCGTGCTTTTCAGAATCACATCTGGGCTAGAAATACTGGATAATTATTTTTAACACAGCAACCATCAGCATTCCCAGCCTTTCTGGACTTCCGTACATTCATCATATTCAGCAAGGAGAGAGCTCCAGATTAATTCAGAGATACTGAAATAGCGATGGAGAGATAAGCGGCACAAATTGAACTAACGGTGGATTAGAAGGCTTTTAGGCACATTCCTGATTCATTCTTACATATTGCCCACATCACCTCAATACACATTCGTACTTAATCATCTGCTGTACCCTGCAAAGATAAAGTCATACGGCCAGATTGCAGCTTTAGTTATACTGAACTGGGCTGATTTACAGCAGTTGAGAATCAAGCCCCGAAGCTCTGGACAGACTCTGTTATCTTTATTTCATCTCCTGGATGAAGACCAGACTGTACTCACCGAGATGATTCACTCACTGCCTTGCTCCTGGGCCCACAGCCCCCTACCACTCACACTGGAAGCACAGCAGCTCCTCTCAGTGTATTACTGGGGGGAACAGCCTATTCCCCAAAGCTCAGGCTGGACTGTGTGGTGGCTGTGTTTGTCTGAAGCAGATCCTGAGGCAAACTACGGAAGAAGACTGTGATGAAAGGCAGCTGCCCTCTGGGGAGCACCTGTAGCTTCGTGCTGTCCACCATGGTGGACTGCAACACAGCTTGCTCATTGCAACCTGACCTGAAAAGAATAAATAATCTCAGGACTGCTCTATGAGGTCTGGAGTAGACTTGACAACCACACCAAGGAGGGAATCGGCTGTTACTGCAGTGCTCACTGGAAGAAACCTGTTCTCCTAACTGCCTCCCATCCTGCCTCACGCCCTACAAATAGACACTGCTGAGACGGAGCCTGGAATCCCAGGGCTGCACAGAAGCACATTTCACAGACATTCAAACTATGAGCACTGAGTGCCAGCTGCAATCTGAACATAAATATATATTACAATTGAAGCCTATACACATTCAACAATTCTCAAAAGGTGATCAGCCACCCCAACCTGACTCCCTGAAACCTAGCTTTTAGGATCCCATTTGCTAGGCAGCTTGCACCAGGGTACTCATTTGTCTCCTATCTGTGATTCTTGAATTGTTAAACGTGAAAGAGAGCAGTGATTCAGTATTGTTCCACCGCTTATAAAAGCCATGTAGAGAAAAAACATCAAAAATAATCTAGGCCAGTTCATTTGACTTATGCACGCAATACAAAATGCAACAAGTGCCTTTCAAGCTGTTTCATTTATGATAACACAAAAGTTGCTGATGGAATGAGAATTCTCAGGTAGTTATCAGGGCATTTTGCATATCATTTGTACTTCATACTGCATTAGCAACTCTCACATCATGTCAGCAGCTTGAGAAAAAATAAAACAATGAATTACATCTCTCACAGTTTTTATTCTGCTTTTACCAAGTAATCTCATCGCTTATCTCAAATGATTCTGCATTCAATGCAAAATGTTTTGTTCTTTTCTGAAGTAAAAAAGAAACCCAACTCTTCCTCTGAATGATCCCAGTTTAGTCAAATAGTCAGTCATCAACAGCAGAAATATCTGGTGATCAGATCCTCAAAATATGCAAGTTGCACCAGACTATTGGTTATTATACTATTGGCAAACCAGATGAAACCAAAGCTAAGGCTGCCTTCTACTCTTGAACTGCAGAAGAAGGAAGAGGAGCCAACATCCTAAAGGCTTGACAGATGCACTCACAGAGCTGCATTTCAGCATCCAAAGGTGACATCACTGAGAAAAATACATTTTGGGATTCAAATCCAGCTTCAAATCCCTGTACAAAGTGGTTTCTGGAAGAGATCTGACTGCCGTGGCCAGAACTTGTATCGTATAACCTTAACTCACCATGACATTGAATACTGCAAGGATGAGATTTTTTCCATGGATGGACTGTCCTCAGGCAGGTGGGGTTTTTGCTGTTGTTCATTCCAGCACACTATAAAAATTCTTCCCATTACCTCACAAAAATTTGTGCAGTTTGTGTTGTTTTTAATTTTCTCAGATGCTTATTACATTATACAGTGTATTACGCTCATCCAAGTAAGCATAGTTTCTGTGAAAGGGAAAGCAAAAAAATCTTTTTTTTAAGAAGACTGCCATTAAATTGCAATATTTGAAACGCAAAACAACTTTCATGCTACCTCCTATCAAGTTAGCTGGACAAAAAGTGTTTTAAACCAGATGCTGAAAAATCACATTTTAAACCAGAAGAGCAGAAACAAAGAGAATTCAGTTGCCAATCTATAAAGTCACAAGTAAGAAACCTGTACACACACACACACAAAAAGAAATTGAAACAAGAAAGAAAACTGATCTTAGTTGCTAATGGAATGTGGGCAAAGTAAAATCATTTGAACACATTTAATTGCCTTTCCACATAAAATACTTTGAAGCAAGTCTCTATCATTGAAGATTTTTAAGAACAAGTTAGGCACCTGTCAGGATAAACTCAGAAGAGCAGGTTCTGCCTCCAAGGAAAGGGCATGAACAACCTGAGCTTTTCCTATCCTTTCTGGCCTTGTTTTTTTTTTCCTGTGAAACCTGTGACAACAAGAGGGATACACATGCACAGCACCTGCTCAAAACTTCAGATGAATAACTGGTTGATATACAGAATACCGAGCAGTGCTTGTTCCAGTACTGAGATAAACAGGTTTCTCTTTCTGCCATTCTGTATTTAGGGTGTTAAGTAGTGTAACAGACTTGAAAAGACAGTAAGAAAAGAAAGGTTAATTATCAGCAGTCCCAGCTTGTCAGAAGCACTCCTTTTCTGTAGGAATTATGCCACTTCATAACCAACTGTGGAGATTCACATAGGTAAATTTCCAGGGTAAACAGCTAAGTACATCAGAGGAAAGGCTGGTTACCTTGCAAGGTGAGATGAGTGGGATGGAGCAAAGAGTGCACTTATGCCTCAATAACTACCTGGGAATCCTCATTCCATGTTTAGCTTAGGAAACTAAAGAGAGACAAGACAGTTTTATATTATGACCTAAAACAGTTATTGTCTTTTGCAGAGTTATTTTAAATTATTTCCTGAAGGATCTTTTGAAATCTCATGAAAACCAGGGAAGTTTTAGGTTGAGCAACCATCCATTTAATTCCAGTAAATTTAAAGTGATGAAAGTGAAATATCTGACTACATCCTGTGCCTTTATTTGATGTATTGGAACCGTATCAAAGTTAAATACAAACGACCATATTGCTTTGACTAGTCAAAAAAAAAATGCTGAAAAATATAAAAGTAAACTTTAGAAAAAGATGCCAAGAGGAAACTGTTTTCCTTTCCCATTCCCTGCACATGCATTTTGACAATGACAACACATTTAGATGGATAAGAACAATTTTCCATCATTAGGGAAGCCTTAAACAACCCCTGACTGCTTATACCGTCATCTCGTAGGCTCTGACTAAATTGCAGTTATTTTTTCAAAACAAAACTATGAGGCCTCTGATATAATAGAGCAATTTAAGCAGTGAAGAATATAACACCTGTAATTCAATTTCATGGCAGCTGGTTTCACAACATGTTTCTATAACACTGTTATGATATAGGAAACTTCTCTCAGAGTGTAGCAATTCTTCTTTAAGTAAGCCAGGCTCTCAAGAGAAAAGCGGGCTTTAAGTAGACAAATACTATAAGCAATAAGCAATTTGTATCTCCATGCCAGTCCTTTCACTTCTATCTCCAGTTAGTCCACCACTCTTTTGAGAGTTTAGATTTCAGTTTATATTTCATATCGAGAGGCTGTTGTCAGAAAAGGTAACAATAAAAGTCACCCAAGATCTGTAACCTTGAGTAAGTTTCCAAGCAGAGGAACATTTAAGAGCTTCCGCTCCCATTCATCTTTCCTACAACATCCACCATATACCAAAGAAAAAAAAAAAAAAGCTGTAAAACCCAGCCATACGACCTTCCCAAAAAGTCAAGGAGGGAGCAAGGGAGGATGAAGATATCAATAACGACTAGTCAGTGCAGGGAACACAGCAAAAACATTCTTCTAAAAAAGAGAAGTTTACTATTAGGCTCAAAATCCTACAGCTGAACTGCATTCTGCTATGAACCTTCCTCATCCTACATCCTACACATAATTAGGCATTTGGCAAATAATTAGGCCACTTTTTAAGTGGAAAATTCTCTAGAAAGTAAGATCACGTACACAAAAATAGAAATGGAGGTTTATAAAGAGCATTCTACTTTATTCAGTAGTGATCCATACTAGCATCACTTTATGTACTCAAATTAGGAGGAAACAATACATCCAAACAGACAACTCCTTGCAGGCTTGACGACTAGAGTAAACACCAAAGTAGTACTTATAAAAAGGTTTCACAACAGTAGACCTGATGATGAACAATTCCATCTTCTCTCTCCAGCTCACTGTTCCCTATGTGTTCATCTCCCACTCCATGGCAGAATTTTGAATTTTGGTTCCATTCTGTGCTACCAACTAACCCCAAAGAAGAAAACTATAACCAGAAATGTCTTAGTAGTTACTTCCTCAGTTTCACATCTGTTTAAACTTCTGCTTCTTATCATTTCAAACAGAAATATATATATATTTCGCCTTGAGCGTCAAAAATTAAATTCTGAGATTTGTCAGTAATTCAACATTGATATTCCCCATTTGAAAAAAGAATGACTAAAGATGTCTGAACTGTAAGTGCATTATTATTAAGACCTCAGTTTGAAAAAAGCTCTTTCAGTTCACTCTACTTAATTTTCACATTACCAGGAATCAAAAGAAGCAGGGATCCCGAAAAGATGTAAGGAAGGCCTCTTCTGTTCGCCCAATTCAGGAAACCCTTGAAGAGAGATACTATGCAAGGTCAAGAGCTAATGAAAATTGTACTAACCTGTATAATTACTGAGCAAAAAATTAATCACCTCTGTATTTAGTTACCCACAAAGTAGTAATCATTACTACACATTACACTTACTTCCTATGTGTACTACATTAGTACACATAGGAAGTAAGCGTCAACTGCACTAATTTCATCCCATTTCTAAATGCTGACATGGTTGCCTCTACATGCAGCATCTGGTTGAGCATCAAAGTTTCAGTAGGGATGTTCTTTAAACTCAACAGGAAACTTGTAACCTTTTTATCTGAAGACATTCAGTCTCTCCTGATCAGTGACTTCTTCGTATAGCCCTTTAATCAGCTTGGCATGCTATCTACCACTAGAAACATGAGAAAAAGTACAAATGAGCAGGACCGTGCATTGCTTCTAACAATATATGACACCTCGCTATGTCACAGATGCAAAATATTAAGTAGATCTAATATCTGGTGCTCTGGGGATGAAAATACAACTTCAAAGCAGTAAGATTCAGAAGTTCCTATAAACCCACTGGCATTTAAGCCAATTTTGTAGTAAAATGCACACATTCTTAGGCTGGCAGAGCACAGAAAAGGAACATGGTACTCACCAGGAGCCGAGAGGAAACCAGGGTCTCCCTCATCTACTTCATATTGAGCTAATCATACTCCCTCTCACCCAACTATGAGAAAGTCATCTACCCAAACTGAACTGATGCTCCTTCTGGAGTCGGCAGAGAAAGACCACCCTATGCAGCATACATTGCATTATACACTACATCCTAAGATAGAAGTTTAAGGCAGAGGGGTTCAATTGCAAATGGATGTTTGCCTGCTTCCAGTAACTACAGAGGGAATATAAGAATCTGACTAGGCTAAGCAACATCAATCCTGCTTTTTTACTGCAAGTCAACCTAAGCTGGGCATGGATCTTTCACCATCTCAAATCTGCAGACAGAAGAACCTGGGATGCCACATTTCCCTTCATCATTCACACAGTCTACAGTCAACTTGGAATGAAATATGCAGAAGAGACTGTCTTCAATAGCATACAGTACAATAAAAAATTAATTTCAAACAGAGTTTTGCAATATGGATTCAATAACAGCAATAAAAAAAAGCTGTATAACTCCTGTTGGTTTTCTTGTGACCAAATCTGTCTTACAGACTCACTGATTTATAGAAAGTTACCATACAGCCCCATCATTGCTGAGCACAGTGACAAAAGTATATTCAAAAAAACACAATAGAAAAAAGCATCTCTGATCTCAGTTGAGAATATGAAGCAAAGACAGTCTCATCAACTCATACAGCTCTACATAAAATACAGCATTTACTGAATATTTCACTTTTTCAGGACTCTCAGTCATTCAGCTTGTTGTCATCTTCCTTCACTGTCAGGCCTGATGCTGATTAAAAATCCCTGTCCCAAGCCCATCTCCCTCATCAAGCTCCTATGGTATGGCTTTTACAGAAGACCTCGCTGTCAGCCACTACAAGGGTTTATTCCCTTCTTCTAGCAGAACAAAAAACCTGACCTGAATGAGGGAGGAAAACAGAGCTGCCTTTCATTTCCACACCAGTTGCTTCAGCTGAAAGGAGAGGTTTTGCAGGGGGCAAAGCCATCTCAAAAACCCCACATCTTAAATTTTTAAAAGGACCTTTCAAAGGTGTAGTCCTTCTGTTGTCACATCAAGCTTCTCTTTAAAAGGAGGTGGGAGATGAAACACCCTCCGCAGCCCAGCAGAGCTCTGCCAGAACTGCCAGAAGGAGGTGGGGCAAAGAGCAGCATCTCTCACAACTAATTTAGCAGAAACAGAAACGTATTTACAAATGTTGCCTCCACTGAAGAAAACACCCGCAGAATTCTGCTCCCACTGAAGACACCAAGAGATGGGTCAGGCTCCTATTAGACTAGCATAGACTTCAAATGATGAACCTACACTGTCAGCCAGTGTAAGGCATCACCCCAGTTTATAAGTTACACAAAAGACTATTAACACAAACTTCAGATCTCAGCACTGTCACTGTCGTTGACCAACTCATAATATTTATTTACTTTCAGGATAGCAACAATATAATGCAGTTATATGCACATGTTGCTCAGACTGGTAATATCAGGGCAGGGACTGTTGTAACATGTATTTGCACAGCATCTACCTCCATCAGCCTCTGACTTGCTTGCTTCCAGGCAGCACTTTTCAAGCTGTAGCAGTAAGAAGCAAAACAGATGAGAAAAATAAGAGAAAAAAAAAAAACAAAAAGTACACACACACACACAAAGCCAACACCAGGAGTAGGAGACATTTAGTACCTCTCTTTCACAGATGAGCACCTTAGAGCTATAGAAGTTAAAACATCTGACCAGGACTGTCCTGTAACTACACAGTGTAGCTCTGCAGTGACAGCAGTCAACAAGAGACCCACTTCAGTGCATAGCCTGTAAGCATATGTTTTTTCTCCAAGGTAATCTCCCCGTATTTGTTCCCTTATATACGATGAAAATTAAATCATATTGAAAGAAATCTCAGATAATGTCTACCTCTAGTTTCAATTCAGATAATCTCCTCCCCCTCTGGCCAGGTTCCTTGTGCTAAGGATCTTACACTTATTGGTTTGGTTAAGTTTTGCAACTGCTTTGTGAGCCAACCGTGCCTGGAAAAAACTAGCTCTATGAGATCTGGAGTAGACTTGAACTGCTACAGTTCAGACAGTTTGAGTGTTACACATTCACACCATTAGCTCTATCAGCCTTCTCAATCTCTTATGTTTGATTAAATCACACCTCCTAAATGTGATTAAATCCAGTCAGCCTTTCTAAATTATTATTCCTCATTGGACCAGTGGCGCTAAACGTTCCCACATGTGACAGCACTCTAGTTTAAAAAAATAAAAATAAAATTAAAAAAAACAGCTGCAAGTCCATAAAACCATCTTTAGCAAGCTGGTAACCTCTGCGATAGATCCGCCAGCAGCAGCGAGAGCAACGCAAGTCATGTTTGCTGGTGTCTGCACCAAGCAACAGATGGGCCACGTAGGACTGCAGGAGCCTGGAAGCAGCTCAGCCTGCGAATGAGAGCTCACACACAAGTATTCCGACACGTTTTGCTCTGTACACACAAGCCCAAAAGGCACAGCCTAAAAGCCAAGAATTAAAAGGACGACCACGTGTCAGATCAACACATGGGAAATAGGGCCATTAGCTGCAAAGCCTGTCATGCAGGGCACTGCTGCTCCAGCTGCAACCACGACTTACTGAATGCATTTGGACCACTCGGGAGCACATACTTCTTAAAATAGGGCCTTTTTTTTTTTTGTAACTATTTTTATTAACTTTTTTTCTTCAAAGAGCATGCAAGATCCGAGCAGCCTTTTCACCATAAAAAAATAAAGATTCCCTCCATAATCCCAAGCATGGCTGTGGGAGGAAGCTAACACTGCCACCTCCTGCAGAGCAGTCTGTGGATAAAAGACCGTCACATCACATATTATCTGCGCACCTTGGACCCCAAATTCATTTTTAGAAACATAACTGTGAGTTTGCATCCACCTGCACTGAGCTGTTAGTTCAAGCAGACAGACCCCTGCCTCTGTTCTCCTGGTGCAGGTGGGCTCTTAGAAAATGTTCTGATCATTTTGCCAAATTAATGAGAACCAGATGTTTTTTTCCTCTTTTGTCTGTTTGAAATATTTCTCCGGACTCACATCTCAGTAGTCCCACAACAAACTTCAAAAATATTGAGAAAGATTTCACTGCAGACTTAAGCAGGGAGGATAAACGTGTGGAAAAACACCCTTGCAAAACAAATATATTCCACTAAGAATCACTCCCTCACCAAGCAAACAACAGATACAGGTTCCTTTCTACGTGTAGCCCCAAGTTTGACCTATTGATAACAGATATGCAAACAAACACACGCAGAAAGATACTATTTTTTTTTCCAAAAGCATATGCTCCTCAGCAACTGGAAAGTCTTTTGGAAAAAGAAATTATTAGCAGGTCAGTGGAGATTGCTCTGCATGTTACTCAGCTGAGCGTTCTGTCTTCCAAAGGTAAACAGCCTTTTCAGCCACAGCAGTAACACGATGCAGGCAATCACCAGTCACGTTGAATTGCCATCAAACCACTGACGTTTAGTAAATTAAAGGCCCTGTGCCATCAGCCACGCTCAGGGCCTGTTTCAACCTGGGGATGTTCCATTACAGTTTTCAAAGGAGCTTCATCTTTTCAAGTTGGAAAATTGCAAGCAATTGCATTCAGCAAGCAAATAATAGAAAACTCATACATGCTGAAGAATAGGAATAAGCAGCGTAGAAAATATCAAATAAAGACAAGGATCTAGTGATGATAACAGCAGAGAAAATCTCAGTGTAGACATATGGGGCAACCTGCTGCACTCAGAACCACTGCAATCCAAAGCAGCAGCAGACTCTTTGTAAAAGCAGTGTAAAAGCATCTACCACATAAACTGGAGGAAAACAGCAGAAGGGACTTTTTCCTCAAAAGTTTCTGCCACAGAGCTTTGCAGTCCTCAGGACTTCAGGATACTGAAGTCTCCCTGCCCAGGGAATCTGAAAAGCACTGTTTCACCCCTGCATAGTGCATTTCTAACAAACAGAGGTTCATCTGTGCAGTATGTACTGCTCTTTCCCACTGGAAACAACTGAAAGAGAGAAAGAAACCAAATTTGCTTCAGTATTATTCTAATAAAAATGCTCACAAGTTGATGCTTAGAAAGTTGTCCTCCTCAGAGACATCCTTTACTTGGCCTTTTTGGCACCTCTGACACACTGGAATAAAGGCAATGTAAAATGTCAGTGTATTTGCAGATCTAATTCATGAGTTATTAACTGAAACTTATAATGTTGCAGTGAAGTTTAACCAAACACAATGAGCCCGCTGCATCCTCAGCAGCATCACCTGCTGTCACAGGCACTTACAGTGATGTCTCACAATGGGTTTTCCAACAGATAAGCACAAAACCCCAAGCTTGGATTTCTTGTTATAGATGTGTTGCTTTGTTTATTAGTGGATAATTTGTTTATTGTCCTTTTCTGGAATGAAACTCAAGAGAGGCTGTCAAGACTGAAAATTCAATCTAAACAGATTCAGTAAAAACACTTGTTCTGCAGCAGGTCCAGTGGTTATTTGAGGATGGCAGCTGGCACCTCTGGTCTTCACTGAGACCGTTTCAGACAGTGATTTAAGAGACAGCTGGATGGGCTGGCAAAAGGGGTCAGATTTGCTTGATAGAGTGGTCTGAGTGTCACAGACTTGTAGGCTGTCATTAATGGTCTGTGACTCCGCAGAGCAGGAGGCATATGCCATGCAGCAAAGCATGGCGCCTGCACGAGCCCAAGCTGCTCAGCAAGAAGCATTCACCTGTGTGCACTCAAACTTCAATAATAGCTACATCTCCTTAGGAAGTTATTCTTCATATATATATATATGTATATATTTGTGTGTGTGTATACATGTTCATATTTTACTGGCAAAGAGATTAGGGTGTTGAAGTGCACAACTACCAAAGAGTCATTCCCTTTTGCATGAAAAATTCTGCCATTTTTATGGATAAACGAGTCATAAAACATTTTCTTCAGGCTATTTAATTTATCAGCTAGCTGGACAGAAAATATGCTAGGATGTTAATTTAACAGAATTATTCCTCTCTCATAAGGTAAATGTTAGATGAAGATCATTAGGCAGGCTGGCAACCCTGTCAGCTTCCTTCTGCCAGACAAAGCCACAAAGAAAAGGCACTGCTAAAGAGTACCAGGCAACCTGGAGGCTTATAGCTTTCTCTGAGCAGACACTTTAGTTGCCATACGTTTCCCATACTTCTGGAGCTTGGTTGAGCTTGTTATTTTACCCTGTAATTTCATTTCTTTATTCTTTAAGAATATGATTTCAAAAGTCAAACATCCACATGAAAATCCATCAATACATCCATAAGAAAAACAAAGCCTTCTACATAAACGCTGTTGTGTGTGTCACATCACAGCCAGCCATCCTATTCTTGGCCATAAACTCGATAGCACATCATCAAGTAAAATAACTGCCACAAATTCTGTTAGTCTTTTTCCCCACAGGAAGTGCTATTACTTATAAGTAGATCTTGACCTTGCAAATAAACTAACAAAGGCAGGATGTAGTTTAAGAAACAGTCCAGAGTTTCTGGCAGCCATGTGATTGAAGGGTGCATTCCCCTTTGGTTATAAAATCAAAGCAACGCCACAGTTGGTTCACATCTTCAAACACAAACCCCTATTGCAAAAATACTTTGTGCTCTCAACTCACTTCAGTGTCACAACGAAAGGTGACAATAGAGGGGGAAAAAAACAATCCAGAACTCAGACAAGGTAAGCAGAAGGATACCTTCGCATAAAGCACCCCAAGGTGATTTGGTCTACCCCTTCTGATTGCTGAAAATAAGCTACAGTTCTCACCAAGGACATGACACCATCTCCAGTGTCCACCTGATGCATCCCTGAGCATTTATAAATGGCAGAAAAGCCTCACAGGGCGACTGAATGAAACAGAAATGCATGTGCAGACATGCTGGATGCTTTCCCTCGAGCTACAGCCAACAAAGCAAATGAGAGAAGAGGTATCAATAAATGCAGGGGGGAAGTCTTGTTTATTCTGACATACACATTCTGAAGAACAGCTAAATTAAAAATAATATTAACCTTTTAAAGTGGCATCCGAGATTTTTTTTGTTGTTGTTAAAAAATAGGACAGCTCTTGGATTTGTTTTCCAGAAACTATGACCAAGAAAAATGGTTAATTTATATGTGATAATATGACAATGCAATATTGATGTTATTGGTATTTTATTTCTAGTAACAATAAGCCATGTCTTCAAACTCACCCTAGACTTCCATGTAGAAAGGATGGTGTAAGAAATGAAATCCAGTTCATATATCTCAGCCCTCTACTTCCAGATGTTTCCTTTTTATTCTCATAAAAATTTGATAAATTGCTACAGCAAGGTTTATAATTTCCTGAATCTCCAGTACCAGTACAGTCTTCAGAGGTATTTCATCATCTGACATCACAATCTCCCTACCTGTACTGACCACAAGGGCACGATGAAAAAATAAAACAGAATTAGTATGAATTCTGGTCAGTCTACTGTGAAGTGGGAAAAGAAAGAAGAAAAAAAATAGGATACTCAGTTCATATGTGGGGAAAGAGTGAAAATGTAGATAGAGAACAAGTTAAATTTACTCCCTTTTCCTGTCCATTCAAAATGCTATAGGTCCTCAACTCACTCTCTCCTCTGTCAGCATGCACATAAAATAATGCGACTAACATCTGGATTTTTATTCATCTATATTCTTCCCCAACATTAACAATTCTTCTATTTAATGTAGCAGAGCTGAAGCCAATATAGCTCCCTTGTGTTTACTTATCTTCATGAAGAAGCTATTGAAGCATCTCAAAACTCACACCCCTCTGGGTCCTAAATAGGCTGACACATCTCTCCCCTTTCTATTCCATCTTTGTTCAATTGGGCCTGCATTATATTGTTGTTGTTTCACTTCCGAGCCCATGGCTGTTCAAAGCCTGCCTGCTCTATGTGGATAGTGCTTTTGTAGAAAAGATAATAAAATTTATTCAGCAGCTCTTAAAAGTCTCCTCACTTAGAAAGGCATGTGGGGAAAACCGTCTTTCAAAGCTTTGAAGCTACATTCCAAAACATCTGTTCATGTTTCAAGGAGTTTATAGCCCAGATCCCAGAGCTCATATCAGTAGGTTGAAGAATCCTTCAGAGCTCCAGTAGAGCTATTTTCAAATGTCTCCCTGCAATCAAACATACAAGATGGAACTTAAATACAAAATGTAATGTCTCTTCCATTGAGATCTTTTAGGGCTCTTTATCTAGTTCTTATGGCAGTCTTCCCCATAAACCCTGTTATGACTTCCCAGCAAGAGGCTTGGATTTCTTCCATGTTTAAGATCCCGGCTGGAAAGTCAATGGTCAAACTGCAAGTCACATACCAGCATTTAAATGGACGTATTAATCATCATTATGACCATCCTTGTACTTGCCACTAGTTGTAAATGGCTTGCAAGAGCATAGATGGCACACAAAAACACATAGGAACGCTTGAATCTATCATGCCCCACAGCTTGTTGAACTGAATATTCTGTAGAGTCACAAATATGGAATGACCCGGAACAAATGTAAGAGGGCCAAAATTGAATGGCCTTTTCCCAAAATAGTCCTTACTTGTGGGAAACAGCTTTCTAAGCCAGTGGAAGTTGCTTTTCTGTGTGGAACCCACAACGTGTTTTTCCACGTGCATGTCTTGAACCCACACCATCTCCTTTGGTTTATTTGTCATGTCACCTGATGCTTATCAGTTTTCCTATTATAAAAGAAATATAATTATCCCCATTTTCTTTTAACCTCATGATTAGCAAACTTTCACCATTATCCCCTTACCCCACCATCTCTACTCCAACCTCTTTCTTATGTCCAAGATTATTCAGTCATTCCACACTCTTCTCTTTAAACTTGAAGCTAATTATCATTAGCTTGATATCGTGGTCTGAAACTTAACTTCCTATTAACCTGAAGAAAAACATACTCAGATACAGCATAAATCCATAGGAGAGCTAGATTCTTTAGTATGATAAATCCTTGAACAAAGGTAGTAAGAACACATTCTTCCTCATCGTATCAAAGCAACAAAAGCCCAGCTCACAAGGAACAACTCCACCATAAGGACTACAGTGACATCTCACACCAGCGTACCCTGTAGTATTTTCCACAAAACACACCACAAATTACTTCTACTACATGAAAAAAAAACAATGCCCATTCTCTCCTCTTTGAGCTTTCCCCCAGGGCACTTGCTAGGATGAAAAATAAACACGTCCCTCGTATTGCTGAGCTTGAAAGTTACCAGCCTTAGCTTCAACAAAACAGAAAGCAGACAACATTCTTTTTCAAAAGCCATGAAACAGAAGACAAATTAAAGACAACTCTCAGTTCAGCAGTCCTTTCAAGTTTCCTCTAGCTTTTTATTTTAGAGCATTAGCAATCACTGAGAAGAACTTTTCTCATGGAGGTCATTTCAATTTTATCTCTGGAGTGGGCAAAAAGGACTGAGATGATGATTGCTGCTGGCCTGACCAAACAAGGGAAAGGAAGGCTGCAAAGAGGTTTCATTTCTGCTTATGAGAGTAAACACTCAGGAGATAGCAGCCTGTTGACACTGAAGGACAGTGTTGGCTTAAAAACAAGTGGGTGCCAACCAGCTGTGCATAAATATATGCTAGAAATCAGAAGATGAGGTTCTATACCAGTTTTCCACTGGGAATAGTGGGAGTGAAAAATGTTCACATTTTCAAAAAGGACTTCGATCGGCTAATGAAAGGGCTTGTGTGATGCCATTTTTCACAGTGGCACAAAAATTGACTCAAAAAACCTGGTGATCCCTTCCCAGACATACATTCTCCTGGTGAGGGGTCTGCCTGCACAAGGAGCAGAAAGGACAGGTAATAGTAGACCCTGTGTGAAACTCTACTCTGCTGAAGAAAATGATGGCAGGAGAGCCAGATCTGCACTCCATGTGCATAAGGTGGGCTGCTACAGCTCTATGAAAAACCACCGAGATACTCTTTTCTACATCATATGAAGATGATTGACTCAGCACAGCTGAAAAGGAGACAAATAAAAGAGAAACTAAGCTAATGACTTCACAGCCAGGTACCAGGTAACATAGCTCCCTTCAGAATGTACTTTCCTACTGTAGTGAGAAAAAGAGACAGCAGATTTCAGCACAAACCTTCACTAAAAGAAACTTAGCCCCTTTAAGCTCCTTGTGACCCTCCCCAAGCCAGGCTTGCAGCATCCCATCAGGGGTATTTTGTCCATGAATTGCTCTGGAGGAAAATTAATAATGCTTATGAAACAAAACAATTCTAATTACCCAACATGCACATGGATGGTCACGAGCACATACCCTGCAATGTCTCTGGTCTCATGTAGAAATATTTGTCACTTCTGTGCAACAAACATCAGCAAAGAGCATTTCCTCATCCGCACATCAGAGGAAGCAAACATCAACACATCTTTCCCAAGAAATAAGTCTTTAACCAGCGGATGAGTAGGACACTGGAGCATAACTCACCATTACTTTAATATTAACCCTGTACATGTTTAACCTAGACTGCTTTTCAGTTGTACTTCTCACCTACACCCTATTCCAATGAGTTTACAAAGCCTTATCTGTTGAAAACTGCTGAGCAATCTCTTAAAAGTTTCCAGATCGCAGCAGATGCTTTGCTTTAGTACTTTCCATCCATCATAGAAACAAAACAAAAAAAACAAAAGCTTTAGTGAATAGGCCTCAAATTAAATATGAGCACAACGCTATTATCACAAAGCCAAAATTTCTCTTAAAATTTGGAATGATATTTTTAAAGGAATGCCAGAACCACCCCGGAAACTCTGACTTCACCTCGCTGTTCCCTGCTTTTCACAGGGCCTGGCACCTTATGCCATCAGCAAGATGGCCAGTACTGGATCCCAGAGATTTTTAAGACCAAAACAAGCCATCAAATAACTTAATCTGACCACGTTACACAAGCCCGTTCCCCACAGTTATCTCTGTGTTATGCCCACAGCTTTGATCCAACTCCACATCTCCCAAAAAGGCAATCTGACATGATCTGAAAACATCAAAACAATGGAACAGTACCATCTACCTGGTAGTTCAGTTGCACATTACATCACCATCTGAAACCAAGCAGTGTTAAAATTTAAATTTTACACTGTCTAGCCTTAATTTTTAGCTGTTGGTTATTTGTATGCCTTTCTCCATTAAATTAAGAGGCCTGCTATCTGTCACAGCGATACGCAGAGAAGAGCAAAGCACAGCCCTGCAATTCAGTCTGACAAAGAGAGATAACTTCTCCTCATCCAACGGGAGCAGTTTCCAAGGCTGATGGAAAAGCACTTAAAAAGAGCTTTTAATTCAGCTGCACCCATTTATACCAGTGGGAAAGATGACCCCTGTCACCTCAGCAGCAGTTTACAATAGGTGCCAAGGAAAATGTTATTTCCTAGAATATTTATTAATAAAATGTAAATTATAACGAAGCTGATGTCTAGCACTTATCTCACATTCCTTTTTCTCACCTTTCCAGACTACGTTCACAGTAATGAAACAGACATTCATTCTGCTCTTTATGCTCTGTTCGAAATTTCTGTGCTTCTGTACAGCTGCAGTCAATGACTACATAAATGATGAAAAAAGGTTAATATGAAATTACAATAAATCAATATAGTACAGAAATATTTTTTTTAAGTCTACTAAATGAGAGCCCCGCTCCTTTGCTTCATCTCCAGTCATCACTGTTTATAAACTGTACTCTCCTGTAAGCACAGTTTCTCAGCAGAAAAACCAGATTAATTTTTCTTTAAAGAGCAAACATTCACGCAATCCTGATGGATGCTAACATTCCTTACACCACAGTTTCCTATTTAGAGATCTTCTCCCACATACACATCCTGCCAGGCTGCGTTGGTGGCTCAGCTTAAAATAAGAAGTTGCTTCTTCTCTACAGTCATATACCATTTTTTCCTTTCTTTTTTTTTTCTTTAATAAATTAAATCAGGAAGGTTGTTTAATATATGCAGCACATTTTCTTTAAACATCCTTCCCATTAGAAACTCAGCTGAGTATTGGAGAAGAGCTGGGAACTCATTGAGGCATATCCTGCAGAGAAAAGGGAAAAGACTTCAGCAAGTACCTGAAGTCAATGTCTGCAACAGCAATGAAAATACATCACTAAAGGAACTCCTAATGACCACAGGATTCATAGAAACATACTGCAACATCTCAGGTTGGATGTGTGAATACTTGGACCTGAGTTTGATCAGCCTTACACCACTTATAGGATAGGAAATTTAAATACTTCAGCGCAGCAAATACCATTGAATCAATACTGCCCATAGCAGCAGAAATGAACAACTGCTCAGAACTCCATTCAAGGCATTTGGAGCTCTTTCTAACACTCTAGCTGCGTGCACATAAGCTGACCTGCCTGCATTTCAGTGGGAGTTTTGAGCTGACTTGAAGTCACTCACAAGAGTTAGGAGAATGAAGAACTGCACTGGAGTTGTTCTATAAAGGCAGCCAACAGAGAGGCATTCTTTTGTTAATATAGTCATTACATAAGAACGATGTCAAATGCTAGCTTTCATGCCAGTTGAAACTTCGTCTTGGGGAAAATGTTCTTTGAAAGTTGCAATCACTCTGGCTGCATTGAAATCAAGCATTTAGACCAAAAGAAATACTTAGGTTTTTTTTTTCTTTTTTTCTTTTTCCTCTCCTTTAAACAAAGCCAAACTATTTGCTTTCAAAAATATAAGGATTCCACCTAGAGCTTGCAATTCACACCAGATACTCAGGACCACTGCTCCAACTTCTATCCAAACATCAGTTTTGCAATACCCTCCCTCCCAGCTTCCTAGCAACATTTCCCTATTCAACACTCAGTTCCCCACTTCCTTCTGCAACATCTTCCTCTGCAATGTCATCTCCTCCTCTAGTTCCCACTAAGGTCACTGCCTCCCAAATCTCATCCCTAGGAGACCGTTCTGATGCAGAGTTTTTAATTCCAAGCTCAGCTAAAAACATTTTGATAATTGAAAAGCATCTGTAGACTATTTTATACCACAGTGAAATGCACAGGGAAATATGGCCAGCTTACCCCAAGCACAACCTCCCCTTAAGCCGGTGTGACGATCAGAAGTAACAGTGCTGTGAGAATCCCCTGCAGTTCTGTCATTAATAAAAGACACTTTGCCTACAGTGCCTACAGCAGCCATGGAAAATTGCATCAAGGTTTGTATGGCATTTCATATTTGCTGTGGGAGCAGTACTGAAGGACAAAGCAAGAGCACCACATCTGCCTAAATTTTTAACCACAGCACTGGAAGGTGAAGCCAAGTCAGTCCAGAAGTGAAGGTGTAACATGAGATGGAAGAGATAAAGACCTGAAATGCTAGAGCAGATCATAAGCAAGGTGAGGTGTATCTAAATCTAACAAACCTACAGTTCCAATGGCACTCACAGCCATAAGCACTCAGTTTCTCCTTCCTCCCCATTAAAGCACAATTCCCTTTCATAGATGAGAGTTATTGGGAGGACTGTGCCAGCCGAGGAGGAGCAGGTTGAGATGAGTGGGGAGAGACTAATCAAAAACTGAGGAAGAGGAGGATGCCCAAGATAGCAAGCAGCAACTCTGGAGGGTAAATGGATAGGAAACTTCAAAAACAGATTTAGGGAACTGGGTGGCAAATGTCCAAAATCTGAAAATCACTGCAAATACAGGTCTCATAATGAAGGATGCAATGCCTGACACCAGTTGTGTCAGGTCACATCACATTACCAGCAGCCTTGTCCTCCCATTCTGGTATCATCCTAATGAACCTGCTAATCCCAACCTTAGCTGACAAATGTTATGAATGGTTCCTATCTAGGTTTTGCTGAGTTTGCTTTCTCATACTGATAGACACTGATAAAATATTGCAGTCATATCAATTATTTTCTGCAGAGGCATGAGAACTCCAAGGCATAGAAGGATACTGTCTGACAAACAAACGACAGTGGAATCAACACATTAACACATTGCTACCTAAAAAAAACCATGTAGAAGTACAATAAGAAGTACTTTGAAGTTGCTGAAAGATCTTGCAGAATGATGCACTGAACGGCAGGATTTAAAAGAAATGGGAAGTTTTTCCACATTAGACAATGTAACAGCAAGTTCAAAGTTTACTTCCCCGGAGGCTCTGACATCATACAAGAGCTGTGGCTGAGATCTGCAGGGACACAATTACCTTTTCCTATAAGAACTGCCTGTCCTGATGAGAACTTTACAGCTCAGCAACTTCTCAGCATTTGTGTGCCTAAACTCCTACCCTGTCCACCATGAGCCAGGGGGAAACCTCCTGCTCAAATGTGCTTGCTTTGTGATTGGGCACACAAACAACAGATGGTGGCATGGAGCAACAAGTTGGCATTTCTCCTTGCAGCTGGCATTCCAAAGGAAAGTACGTGTCCTACACAAATACATACTGGTGTTGCTATACAGGTGCAGGTACAATGAGAGCAGGTGACAGACTGGTATTATCAGAAATATGTTGCACTCTGTGTTTCCAAAGGTCCCCTGGAGATGTGGCACTGAGGTATGCGATCAGTGGGCACAGTAGGGATGGGCTGGGGTTGGACTTGGCGATGGTCTTTTCCAACCTCAGCAACTCTGTGATTCTATAGTTTCATTGGAAAAAGAAAAATAAAGACTTGACTGCAGGTACCATATGTCTAAGGAGCAGGGACACGTAGTGCTCAGTGCATCTCTGCCTACTTGAAAACAGTTCCTCCTGTAGAATCCAGAAGGGCCCTCATGCAACATTCAATGCAACTCATGTGGGGCTTCACAGAGGATAATTCTTCTCTCTCAGAAAGGGGAGTGAATTAAAGTCTGCACTCTAGCCATGTTAATAGCCCTGCCTGACACTGTAAATCACTGAAGTAGCATTTTGCACGTGCACATAAATTACTGACGCTGCTCCTTCTGCAGAAGATTCCTTCCTCTTACAAACACATTTAATAGATTTGCACCCAGTCGTCTTTTTAAACACACTGGCTCACACTGACAGCTTTCCTAATGCTCTAGGCACTGATTTCAAGTTTCATAATCAATTATATCATTTCGCTTCATGGCAGTAATTTGATTACTGCTTTTGGGGTGTGACAGGCATTTGAGAACATTTCTGCCTGTCTTCATCTGAAATTGCTAATCTTCCTTCCTTCCATCCTCCCTGCAAAACCTGGGCAAAATTGATAAAATAACATCAATAAATCAAGAAACTTGCATTTCCCCTGAAGTGACTATATTTCAGATTTCTTCTCTGAAACACAAGCAAGGACATAGCTCATCTAGCTCAACAGCACAACCAAAAGAAGTATAAAATGATGATGTTTTGTGGCATTTATTGCCAGTTGTGTTAATATGACTGACTGCTTTTCCAGTGCAGGTTTTCTCTTCTAGACCACCCTATCTTCGAAATCACCAGCACCACCACCTAACATTTAGCAGTAATTTATGACACAGGAGTCTCTGCAAGTGAGCCCACATCATCAGAAACAAAGCTATAAAATTCAAGGAAAAAAAGATTTAATTCACATTTGCTTCTCATGTTCAGAATCCTTGTTAACCAGCCTGTATGTTACTACATTTCAACTGCACAGCATAAATGTAAAACTGTTCAGATGAAACACTGGAGGAATAGAGGTCAAACAAAGCTTGCCACTTCCCAACTATTTCAGAAGTTTTAATGAGGGCAAACACAGGGGGTGAGAAAGATATGTATTAATCGAGTTCTGAAACAGCCCATAGGAAGATGCATGCCCATGCGGGAATCCAGCTGATTCCATCAGCCACACACTTCGTAAGAATACTTAAATCCACTTGCATTCCCACAAACATTTGGAGAAACTGCAAACAGAATACTGCTGATAGCATTCATTCACTCTTCATCCCGGGCAAGTGTATTTTTCCTTAGGTTAAGCCACTATTTTCTCACTTCTTCAAACCCACATTAATATAAAAACTTCCAAAGGAAGACCATAGGCTCATGCAAGAAGCTCATACAAGCATGTTCACAATCACTATAAGTGATATTTTCCTGCATGTCATTTCCACATAAACCCCCTTTTAAACCAAACTAAAAAGAAATTTAGCTCTTCAGTGGTAGCACAGCAGCAGCAATCTGCTTTGCTCTTGCATTTTCCACTTACTGAGTTAACAAAGACATTCACAAATTAAACACTAAAGTGGTTTTAAATTTGAAGTTAGTATCCTGACTTTAAGCTCCGTATTTGAAGCCTGCATGTTGCTTTTGCTTCCAGATGAAAGCCATCACTAGAAGGAAATGGACTGGACCTGTGTCAGAGAGCTGCTGAGAAGGTTGTCTGCACAGGGGAGAGCTGCAGCAGCACCAGCACTTCACATTTTGCTGCTCTCTAACACCACCCATTTGTTCATGGTCCCTTTTCAACTGAAATGGTTCCACCATTTTTCGTAAGGCCCAAAGAGCAAGCAGAGCAAGAAAAAGATCTTTCAAATCAAAGAGTGGTCGAAAAGATGCTACTGCAAACACTTCTATCCCCACATCACTATTGGCCACTGTTACAGCTTGTGAGACAAAGCACAATTCAGGACTTCAAAAGGACGCCGATACCCATCGCGAGAGTTCTCATAGGTGACGTTACATAATCTGAAGTTCTGTCCTCTGGGGAGGAAAGGAAGCTTCAAATATAAACCATTTTCATAAACACAGGACTTAAAAGCTCAAGAGACAAAGTTCTGGGTATGTGCCAGAAGCGAGACACTTCTGCCTCGCCATCACAGCCGCCCACTCCACCCTGCTAAAGCTGGAGAATAATTCTTTCAAGGCAACAGCAGCTGGAGAATGAAAACACAGATCTCAGTCAGTGCAGTGTGAGAAGGGCAGTGCAGCTCGGTGGCACCAAGCAGCAGCTCCATCCTTTCTGTGTCAGCCTCTGCATCTCCATCACAACAGAAGAAACACATTGCCTCTTCCTGAACACATCTGCACCACGCACCTCACACACACAAGAAGAGTCCAATCAGTTTGTTACTCCCCACCACTGCCCTTCTCTCATCGTCTTACAGCTCAGATCACTGAGAGCCAGCGCCAACAGGGAGATCCTGCTGCTACAGATACTCTGTGCACAAAGACAGTGTGCAAGAGGGGTTCCAGGGGAGGAGAGAGAGAAGGAATCACACATGTTTTAATCCTTGCAGGATGACAGAGCAGCAGACAAACTGCATGAAATGGTTCTGAAAAGAAAATGGGGAAGAAATGAGGCTTCTTGCTGTTTTCTAGCAAGAAAGGAAGGTGAATTTTCTTCTACTAGTTCTGAGACCAGGCATGCAGCTTTCCTAAACAAGGCCTTGACAAGTCTACAGATAATAATTCAAAGCTTTATGAGCAAAATCTGCATTCCACTGACAGAGTCAAAAGCTTGCCTAGAGATTTCACCTGATGCTCTAATTGCCCTGGTTCTTCAAAGCTGGCTTATAAAAGCAACAGCAATGACTGACAGATGCAATAAAAGTTTCTGACTAGTTTTTGGGGGAACAAGCCACTGATTTGTATTTGGATGCTATGTGGAACTGTTCTAAGGTTTGTGCAGAATAAACAGCCTTTTGCTCAGCTGCCAGCACACCAGCCTGAGTGCTCAACAAGGTGACTTCAGAAAGAAACAAAAACTCTCTGCGTTTCTACCTACCATATCTTGCACTAATAATCTCCTTCTTCTGATAGAGAAACGCAGTGCCACAGAACAACAATGAATTCACAAGAGCAAAGGCCCACAGCTGCTGATTTGCTTTCAAACCCTCCCTTGTATTTATTAAGTAACTCCAAAGGAGAGCAGAATCCAAATGTCATGAGTAGGACCCCACCAGCCAAGCTGCAGTCATGCAGCACAAGCCTGGAGACTTGCAGCACTCGACAACTTTCCATTTTGAAGCACTGCATTCATCATGTGATACTTCTTGAGATTCTGGTCTTCAATCAGTGACCTCATGTATTAGCATGCATCAGCCAGAATAAGACAGTTCCTTAATCAAGGATATATGAAGACGATTAATTTTGCTGTCTTCATGTATCCTTGATTCATCACAGAATGCCTTAGGTTGGAAGGGACCTTAAAGAACACGTAGTTCCAACCCCATGCCATGGGCTGGTTGCCAGCCATCAGACCAGGACACCCAGGGCTCCAACCCACCTGGCCTCGAACACCTCCAGGGATGGGGCATCCACAGCTTCCTTGAGCAACCTTCAACATGCCATTTTTCTCACTGGAAAGGACACTATAAGACTTGATTGGAGAAAAACATTGTCAGTCTGTGCAGAAGTTTTTGCCATGCTCATGCCTCACGGAACCAGGCACCAACCTTCAAAAGCTCAGAGACCACCCCTCTGCTCAGAGCTGCTCTGAATCAAGCCATTAATTGCAAGGCCCCACTGCTTTATCCAGGATCACAAAAGCTTTAGTTACCAAATAAAACGTTATCTATGAACCAACATAAATAGCCTTTCAGCTGTGGCAAGAAAGCAGGCACAGGGCAATTCTTGTCTTTATTCACACATCCCAGTTTGACTACGGTGATTTCAGCCACTTTACCTTTTCGGTTTTTCTCTGCAATGCATACCATATCATTACCCCCTGAGAGGCCACTTTACACTTTGCTCTCTTGCCTCCCTAATCCTGCCTTGTTGTATAAAGTTACATGAAAAATAATACGTAAGTGGCTGCATATCCTGCTGTGGAGTTGCTTAAAACATCACTCAGTGTTGTTCTTTTTTTGGAAAAATTTCATGCCACTAAAACAACAAAAAATACTCAGTCATTACATCTCAAACTTGACAGATTTTTCTGCATGAAAACCAGAAATTAAGTAAAAAATATTTATTTATTCAAATGCATGGGTTTGCTTATCACCCAAACATTTCTGACAGCTGCAGAGATGACAGTAACCTTCTCTGCATCACCCTCATGGTTGTCTTGTTATTTCAGGAACCCCAAAGGTACCTCCTGAAAAATCAAATCACTCTGTCCTAATTAGAAGCTTCTGAAGACCAACTTCAATTGGGATATATGCTTCCCACACATTAAATACTAATTCAGAAAGCAGGAAGCTCTTCTCTCCCCTCCACATGAGAGGTTGCAGACTTAAAAACAGCAGGTTTAAAACTCATGTGGAAAACTCTGCTGGTTAATAATGAAACACAGCAGTAGTGTTGGAGACCTTAGAGTTCCTAAAGTAATAAATAAAAACCTGACTGCAGTAGGACAGGTTTTGAGAAGCTCGCTCACAGCCAGACTAACACAGAACAGGGCTTTGCCCTCTTGATAAAAAAAAAAAGTGGAAGTGACAAGAAACTTTTTCCTTGCACAGCTGCTGTTACAGGAAGGGATATAACTTCATTAAAGGCATCCAATTCCCTTTCCAGGGTTGATCCTGTCTTCTCATCCAGCAAAGAAAACCTGACAGCTGTTTAGCAATCAGGTCAAACACCTCCAGGACCAAGCTCACCCAAGTTGCTACAGTAATATTAATTGGCCCTATTTAGGTCTTCTGCAGAAAGCTCTTAGCTCTTAAAAATACCGCTCAGCCAAAATCATCCAAACTACGTGACTGCCACTGCTGGACAAGCAGAACTGCAAGGAGGGGAGATGAGCCCTATAGAGCTTATTACCATCGCAGGGATTGGATTGTTTATTATAGATCTAAGTCAGCACAACAGCAGCTACCTAAGGTAGCACCTACCAGCAGCTGATACAAGTACAAGTACCATTAACATCTTCATTTCCAAATGCAGTTAGTCTTACCATTTGCCATGAAAATTTAGTCTCAACATATACTTTTCTATGAAAATAGAACAAGGCCACCTGTAAAGGGCTAAGAATTAAGATTTAGCCCCAGCTGAGCCTTAAGTGACTCAAGGTGAATAAGTAGCAATAATTTCCACCGATGCGCTATCAAAACCCCCAAAGTAGGGACTTTTTGGCAGCATGCATTATTAAGGCAGGAAAAAGAGCTGCTCCCCATAAATATCAAAAATGCGTATTTTCCTAGAAAACACTCAAACTCTCAATTTTCACCCACAAGTATCACAGTGAAGATACTGGTTCATCTCATAAGGACAATTTATTTAGTTAACCCTCTATACAAGCTCATAATAAAGCAAAGCTAATAAGCACTGTATTTTAATTAAAGATAATTATTAGTAACAAAGCATAAGACCACATTAAATCAATTTGTGTTGCTTCCAGTAATATGCAGTTCTAAGAATGTACTACATCACCCTGTGCTACTTTCTGACACCGTAAATCAGCGTAATTCTGCTGAAATCCTGTTGATTTACACCAAAAGATTTTGTGGCTTGGTGATCAAGTCCTCTGATTTCAAGCTTTGAAAATGAGACATGAATACATGCTTTACCTGCACTGAAGAGTACATTTACATGTAAGAAACACAATTCCCTCTTTCTTGCAGCTGATACCCACAACATCAAGCTTCTGTGGCCTTTCTATGGCCTTTCACATTTCTGTGGAAGAAACTTATAAGCCATGAGCCATCCCACAACCTATCTTCTGCTTTTAAGAGCAGACAATATAAAATATAGGACAAAAGGTGATGGCTTTCACTTGCACCCGGAGAGGTTCAGGTTGGATATTAGGAAAAATTTGTTCTGAGAAAAAGCAATAACGTGTCGACACAAACTGCCCAGGGAGGTGGTGGGAGTCACCATCCCTGGAGGTATTCCAGAACCATGGAGATGTGGCACTACAGGACACAGTCAGTGGATACAGTGGGGGTGGACTCTGGATCTTCGTGGTCTCTTCCATCTTTAATGATACTATGATTCTTAAGGGAGCATTAAAAAATAAATTAGTAATAATGCACACTGATAAATAGTGGAACTGCTCCATGGAAAACGTTCTATTAGTCACAGTCTGGTTCATGTCTTGAATGCTGAAGGCTTATAGTAGAAACCTGCTTCTACACACACTGCACAGAAGGCTGGAAGGGCTTTGGATTCATTTAGTTTCATGCCAACTGTTGCGGAAACTTCTAGCAGCGTATTAGCAGCTCCAGGGAAAGTTATTTTGACACATTTGTACATATGGCATATAACAAAAATGCTTCAGGAATGACTTCTGCACACAGAAATAAGCACAACACCAAATTCCTAGGAAGTGTTCCTTCCCCTTTAAAAGACATGGGAATTACTGTCCTTGAGAGCTACTCCCAACATGGCTGGGCTGCCTTGAGTATAGTAGCTTTCAACCTCCTCTGAATTACTTTGTTACGCTAATTGGCATTAACACCACAAGCTGCCAAAACAAAGGGACACTGAGATGAGCCAAAGGTGCAGCCTAGATGCGTCTCTTTCAGTGTTCACCAAGCAATTGTGTGTGCTCCAAGCTGACATGGCTGCTGTGTGGCTGTATTGATCCCACATCACTTGTCAGGAGGGAGGTGTCAGGGTGACAGCCTCATCTGGACTGAATTACACGATACCAGCACCGTGCACAGAGGCTGTGGAGCTCTACCACACGTAGGATCTCACACATTTCTCTGTTATAATGGAGAAATAACAATTATTCCAAAAGAAAGACAAAGTGTCGTTTCAAGGTCCCTCCTTGACCCTGATGGAGAATGCCTCCAAGTATTCCAGCTGAATGACTGTTGTTTATCCTCTAACTGAGAGGTATGGCTCCAAAAGACCATCAATCTCACTTCTGAAACTCTACCATTTTAATTACCATTTCCAGGCACTCTCTCACACTTACTTTATGCACAATCAATGCTGATCTCATAAAAGGAAAGCACTGTCATATTTTGTAACACAGGAAGTTTTCTTTTTAAGAAAACAATTACTGATCATCTAACTACCTCTGTGTGCATAGCTACCCATCACAGGAATTATTATCCTAAAAAAATCACGTGTATGATTTTAATGCTGTATAATTCCACTTCCAATATGTTTCATGTGAGAATCTATTTAGGTACTTACTAATTACTATTTTACTAAAAAACAAAAACAAAACAACTTCTCAAAGCACTGTTCCCCATAAAGCAGCTAAGGAAACGAGTAAAACATGGAACAGCTAAATATGATCAACATGGTTTGACAATGCTTCCCCCTAAATCATTCTTAATACCCTGAGATCTGAATATATGTTGACACTTTGAGATGCAGTTGCGTGAGAGTTGTCACGTGCAGTAGAAAACTGCTTGCCTATGTACACTTGCATATGTATTCCTTTAATGTGTCCAAGCAGATCATGCCACAAACAGCCTCTCATTCCCTGACTTTGAGCGTTTCTTTTTGTTTGGTCAGGAGCAGGGGTCAACTGCTAACCTTCTCAAAGACATTACCAAGTGTTGGCTAAATAAAATTACTGTCTTTATACAGACAAGGAAACGTTCCCCTCATTAACATACACAAATGAGAGGCATTAAAAAGTCTCATACCAAATAATGTCATTAGAGAGATGTGCCAGGAAGACCATGTTCTCCATGTTCTCCACTACTAGTCCTTAAGGAACAAGATGTTAAAGAAAAGCCATGAACTTGTGCTAGACATTGTTAACATGGGTTCATAGGTAGGCAGTTGATGCATCAGGTACACAGAGCTCAACCAACCTCCTACTAAAGTCAACAAATTACATTTGCTGCTCAGAAAGGATAGTAGCTAACGTATGTATTTACAGTGAGAGACAAGAATCTAGAAACTGCTCATCAAAGGACCCAAACAACTCAGTGGGTTAACCTTCTGTAATCATATGCATGCACATCTCTGATGGAGTGCTAAGGAGTACCCAATCCTTTCATTATATGTAAGCCAGAGAATTTGTACAAATGGTGGTAGATCAACCTAGAAACAGGAAGACACACGCACCCTACCAAACACTAAATTGAGCATAAACTAAAATCTTACTTGAAAAATTATCAGGCCACAAAAGTCTCTGTGAAAACAAACAAAAACTACGGTTTAGAATAAGCTGCTAAGCAATTTAGGGCTATAGAAGTTCTGTACTACTTCCAAGCTGCAGGTCCTCACAAGTAAAACCGGCTCTTGCACCAAGTCAGTCAGTGAAACACAACAGGAAGAAGTCAACACCATGAGTCTGAAAAAAAGATTAGCAAGAATGTAGATGATCACGGATGGCACTAAACAATAGGGTTGAAGAAAAGCTGAATGCAGAACTTGTTGATATGAATGCTGAGAAGATTTAGAACCTGAAACCAAAAGCTTTCAAATTTGTTTCATCTATTTAAATGTTCTTCCTAAACACAGTTATCTCAAAGGACCACTTAAAAACAGGACAATAGTGTCCTATTAAGATTATACTGTCATTTATTCAAGCAATACTTTTAAGAGATCTTCCATTCCCTACAAACATCAGGAACCCTGGTATTTTGTTATCCACTGAATCTTATTCTCCACAACTGTCAGAACTTGAAGGTTGTAAAGTCCTGTGCAGCATCCCTAGCAAAAGGTTCATACTAAATACTTGGATTTCTTTGAAGCTGAAGTGGTATCCAGCTGTGTCTAAAGTCCCATCACTCCCTCGCCTGAGGAGATCAAGCACAATCCAGTTAAAGCAGGAGAAAAAGTAATTTCCTTGACCGTTAGGATGGGAGAGGGGGGAGTGCAGGTTTCCTCCTTTAAAGGAAGTTTAACAACAAAGGAAGAGAAAACAACAGTGTCCTAGGCTTCCTGACAAGCAGGCAGTACCACTGCTCTTTCACGTAAATCCCTAGAATCCTCGTTATTTAATAAATGCATTAAAGTCTATTGATTTTTAGTGACTACGAAAGGTCAAGTCAAAACAAAACAAGAACGTTTTGTAATGCATAGGGCTACAACCGTGAAAAATATCTTACTGAGAATGAGAAGTTTCTGTGCAGGTTGAGGACACAGCCCAGCCCATCAAGCCCATCTCTTGGTTGGATGGATGTAAGCAGTGAGTAACTCAGTTTGGCCTTCAAACAGTACTCTGTGAGGCCCTATCCTAAATTTATACTTGCATATCCATAAGAAAATTTTTATTTCAAAACTTCAAAAATCATTGGAGTTTGGAGAAGCCCCTTCTGGCCTTTAAGTAATCTTTTAGTATGACCTTCCACCCAAAGTAGACTGAAGGGAAGCATAAGAATAACACCACCAGCCAGTTCACAGTGGAGGGGAGGAATGACAACTCAGACCGTCTCGCACACTCGAGCACACCAAGTCAAAAAGCCACATGGCAGGTAACAGCCAACAGATCTTTCACTTTAAACACTGTGAATTAAAATCTTTCACACAAGGTAATTCTCGATAGTCACATTTTCTTCCTCAAATTTTCTCATACCATTGCATTCAAGATTATCCAAAATGAAATACAATGCTGTGATTAGAGGCATGCTTAATTACCGTTCAGCAATAAAAGTTTATGAACCAACATTTTATTCTAGCCCATGCATTGTCTTATTTTTATATATTCATAAATATGCAAAGCCATTAAGATGATTATTAATGGCAACAGAATACAATTAGAAGACTTTCAGCAAATGCAGTCGTTGACACTGTAGTATCTATTCACTGTTCTGCTGGTGCTCGTCTTCAATTATTTAGCTTTTGGAAGATCTGTTTTTGTGATATAATGAATGCTCCACATAAATAGTTTCACTGCCTAAAAGATCTATTACTAAATTAAGTTCGTAGGTGTATCATTTTAAGAAACCTTCACAAAATTGATTACCCATACAGCCTTACTCTCTTGTTCTTGCTATTGTCTAGTTGCATAATCAACATTTTTCTGGGGCTCAAAGTTATCACCTTTCCCTCCCTCGCATCATTTCTCTTTTATCTTCCCATAGACTTTCTACAACACCAACAGCTAACTCCCAAACTAACCTATTCCAAAAGATTCCTCTCCAACACCGCCCCTAGCACACACACTTCATAAAAATGGTTGATGTCAGTCCTGTACTAGGGGAAAGACATTTATAGCATTACAGACACCCCACAGATTTCCAAAAACTGGAATTAGAAATCTGCCTTTTCCAGAGCAGAAAACCCCTTCCTAAGGACAGCAGCCTGACCTCGTTGTTGTTTACCACACCAGCCTCACAAGCAGCTGCTTACAAGATGGTTTAAGCATCTCGTGCTGGTAGGTGGTGGCAGTCTTCATAATGATCAGGACATTGTTACAGTCTGCAAGAAACGACATTAACTTGGTGCCTTTTAGCCTAACTGGTAGGTTTTGACCTTTAAAACAATCGCTTGCTTTTGATTCCATGCCCTTGAAACACTTCAGCCTAACCTAACCTTGCTCCCACATCCTGCTCCTCCATACCACTACTATCAGCATCCACTTTTCCCTTCAATGCCTGCAACAAGAACTGCAATATTCACTTAGAAGCATTTTGTTTCATTCTATTGTTTTTCCCTTTGTTCAGTTTGCTAACGTAGAGACAGCACGAGCTGATGAAGAAAGCAAAGCTCCCTCCAAACAATGGCTTTCAAGGAAGAATTTGTAATGGCACAGCAGAGTGAAGAAGTACATTGCAACCTCCCAAAGGCAGCAGGAACTGATCCTGCATTACATCAGCATGCCTTCCCAACCCCAGTCCACTTATAAAGAAAAGTACTTCTAAATACAGCACAAATGCCAGGCACAAGACCCAGAAAAACCCACACACCCTAGCGAGGGGTATCATGATTTCCCAGCACACAGCAGGTGATTGCTGCCAGGAGGCAAGTGGAAGAAACACAGTTTGCAGCCATGCACCAAAGCAGCAGAGCTCATGTCACCAGTGCTCAGACCCAGCTGCCAGCCAGGAGACATGACATGTTGCAGGCACTCCTAGAAATCTCCTCATTGGTCTGCTGGGATTTGGCATGGGTTTAGGAGTCTCTATTTTGAAAACAGTAAAGCAAATTGAAGGCACATCTGGGCAGTGGTGAGCACAGGACTTCAAAGCTTTACCTTAGGGGACAGTTCTGCTCTCTTCGTGTACAGCAGTAGAAGGCTCACAGGAATGCTCAGCAGTGTGGTCAGTCACTTTGGTCAGAGACGTAGTTATGCCATTCCCTGGTGCTCAAAGATAGCACATCACATAGTGGATTGAAGCTGCTGCCATCTCTTCTGAGGCCACGCTTTAAATTTTGCAACATATAAAGATATTGAAAAACCATTGCATCCTACAGTTACCAGGTCGCTTTTACTTATTAATGCACCCTGTATTATTAAAGAGATTAACAAAGAAAAGAGAGAAATTAATAGTCCTATCTAGTTTCCCTAAAGGATTACTTACTCATCTGTCTCTGGTTTAGGGCAAATACCAGAAATGGGGGGAAAAACGCTCATCATCTTTATCACGTGCCCAAGCTTCAAAGTCAAAGGCACAGAGTACATAGTAGCTAAATGCAACCCTCACCCCTGTGCAGCAAGAGCACAGGTAGTGATGAACCAAGTCCCTGGCTTGGCCAGTTAGAGTCTACAGAGACTCACTTGGTACCATTGCTGGGCCGGGCACGCCTGAGCTGCTCTAACAGCTTCAGTGCCTGTCCCATGTGTCTCTGGCCTCGCCCTGAGCTGCAGGGGTAAAATAAACACGAAGTCTAAATACAAACCTAATACCTATTGTAGAGAGGAAGAGAAAAAAAAAGAGAAGACAAATCCTGTGCACCAGTCACACTGCATAACCTATTTCCAGAAGGTAGTTAGCACTGTGGCAAAGGAGGGAGTGCAGACAATCGAAAGGCACCAATGCTCCGCACCCATTTGTGAGGCCAGGACAAGCGCCAGAGCCGACACCAGCACCTCACGCTCACCACTTGACTTTGGTCTCCTTACCCACTGATTTACAGCAGGCGCACAGCAAGGGTGCAGCATCCGTCACATCACCACACATCCATCACATCACTGCACATCCATCACGTTCTCACCTCGCGATGTGAGGACAGCCCCAGCACGGCGCTGCCAAGACGCAAACTGCTGCTGCACAAGTTGCTGTCCACCTGCACTCAGATCCCATTTGTTTCCAGCCAGTACCACAGCAAGCTGAACTGGAGCCAGCCAAAATGTTGGAGAAGAATAAAAGGAGGGAATAGCTAACAGGAGGCAAGTGTGCTGGTGGACACCGTACTGACTGCAAGAGTTATTTTTTGCTGTTAAGACAGAGATACCAAATTTACATCCCAATTTTATTTATAGCTTTCAGATTCATAGCACAGTTAGCTACAAAGCTGACAAGTACACTGTAATGACAGTCAACATTTCAATAAAAATTACAAGCTTGGCATCAAACTTCTGACTACTTTGGGAAATAAAGATCTATTTGATTTGGAGGCTAATATTTCTAAAATCATTCATGTTGGCATATCAAAATGTAACAGGTTAAGAAAGAATTCAGGAAAAACTGCATGCTTTAATTAAATTTTAGTTATGTAATTTTTGCTGAATCAATCTGAAAGATTCAGAAAGATTAAAGCTGAAATTCATAAGTAAGATGGCAAGTGAATATAAGCATGATTTCTGCGATTTTTGCTGATTAAACTTTAAGAAATGCGCAAGATAAAAACTAAGACCAGCTTACAGGATAGCAAGTGAATACAAACTTATTAATTTCAGATCACAGGCTTTAATGTAAATATAATCGATGAGAAATTACATTAGATTTGCTTTTCGCATTCATCAGATTATTCTGTAAAGACACCAATAAAATTAAATCTCTCCTGATACTACATAAGACAAATATAATATCTTGTAGATTACAAAAGCTGCATTCCAATATACTAGTCAAAACCCAGAATCAAACTTACACTGCAAATCAACACAAAGTATTATTAAATTAGACCCAACTGTGGAACAAGAGGCTGTGTGCTGTACACTTGCTCTTCTACATCTCGGCAGGGCTGGATGCTTCTGGGAAATTAGCCAGGTTGATTACCGTTATAAGAAATCTTTCCTTTGGCTCTCCAACCCGCTGATGTCAGTCCCTTCCACTTTTGAAAGGACTCTCATTAGGTTACAAATAAAAGCACAAGTTGAAGGATTACAGCAAAGCAGAAGTACAATAAGGGAGGAAAACAAAGCTCGTATTGCTCTAGTTGTACTCCAACATAATGCTGCCGTGGGGTAATCAAGTACCTCAGAAGATAAGGACTAAAAATAGGTTGTGTACCTTTCTTCAAGATCATCGATACAGGATGGAAAGGGACCACTGAGGCACCAAGTTCAGCTTCTCCTCCAGCCACCAATCATAGCCACACTCCCCAAGATCCCACACAACTTCTGCTTCCCCTCCGCCTTCGATGAAGAGCAGAAGCCCTAACAGTACAGCTGTGGAGCGCCTCAATAGCCAAGCACTACTGATCTCTGAAGGATTTTATACCAAATATCTAAGGTAAAGAGCACAATTCTGACCTCTCTTGGCAAAGAAAAGCAGCTTTGTCAGGTCCCAGACCTGCAGCCAGATGCATAGCAGTGGAGTCTGAAGACCACAGCAGAGCCTAAGTGATGCTCCCAGCACACGGGGACAGCTCAGCTGGATACTGGCTGCAGAGACTGCTTGCACTGAGCACACATCCTGCAGCTTATGAAGTGCCCAATACCTCCTTCACTCCCTGCCCTCCAGCCCCAGATTGGGGATTTTATTTTTCTGTGATTCTAATAGCACTGAATTACACACAGGTTCTGGCTGGCAGCCTCAACTGACCTTTTTAAGGGCCTGAAATAGATTTAAACTCAACGTCCCTGGCAGAGGAAGGCTGGCACGCTCCTTTCACGCAGCCAAGCAGGGTTCAGTCCCAGCACCACTCCCCCACAGACCAGACAGGATGAAAAGGGCAAGTCTCTTAAAATGTGGTTCTGACTTTGAAATTCAGATGACAAGGCTTCTGGACATATGGTATTTGACAGCCCTGTAACACAGCAGCTCCGGTCACTGCTTGAAAAATTAATCAAAGTTTCCATAAAGGCTCTTCCAATTCCACCTTAATAACTTTGCTGAAGGAGTCTGTGGGTGCCAGCAGCCAGACCCCTTACAGTATATGCACAGATTTAAGCTTTTACTTATTTACTTATTTACACAGAGGACTCTCCTGAAGCTACCAAGATGAGTTTCCCCCTACGATTCTTTATTTTTTTAGGGGGGTTAAGTGCATTATTCAATACAGAGCATCAAAGTCAGCCACACAGCAAACAGCACTCCTTGTCCAGATAAATGCTTACATGGGGTAATTAGCTACAAAAAGGTCAGGACCTCAGACAAATAACACAATGTGGCTGGGCAATGTTTTAAAAAGTCAGCAGGAGGGAGGTTTGGTAATTTCATGATTAAACTGTTATTACCCGAGTTAAATTTACACATCCTGAAAATACATTGCCCCCTGAACTGGAGACAAGCCATGATGCAAACTGTCACATACAGTCCTAGGAGTAGAGAACAGAGCCCAGAGATTGGTGGGGCAATAGTGGCAATGTGAACGGACTGCAGCCACCATGGCAGGGGGCTGCTCCCAGCACCCTCCTCCCCACAGCTCTGATTGCAGCAATGGCACTCAGACACGTGGAGAAATAACACAGCTATTTCACAGAGCAAGGCATCCCGGAGCTGAACCAGAACACTCTGCGATCAAGTAGGATGTTTGTTCAGCTCCTCCTGGTCTGATGCTTTCCTTTTATAGGGCAATCTTCCACTTTACTCGACCAAATAAAGAGCTGGGGAAGCCCTGAAGCTAATTTACTAGGAAGCCACTTAAAAAACCATCACACGCCACTACCAGATCAAATTTAATTCAATTTTGGAAAGAGATGAAAAGGTGGAAACAGGAACACTGCTTCATGCCAGCCCATGAAACACCCAACTGTGTCAGGAAAAGGGGATGGCTCCAGTGTGTAGGGTACTTACAGTAGATGAACGAAAGCCCATCGCTTCTGGGCTCACCCCCTCCTGGCTTTCATGTGCTGCATTTCTTCATCACCTTTATACCATCATGTTTCATCCTTTTAGAGTACAGTCTGTGGTTCCTTCATACCTTACAGCAATACCACGTGCAGACTGATCTTTTGCATGCCCACATGAACATGTGAACACCCACCAGCTCCCATCCAATGACCTCTTAACTTCAGCTGTCACCAAGTACCAAAACCCATTGGCATGCCCTCTAATTCAAACGCAAAATCCTCCTTTATAACTTACTTGAGCATACACTCAATTTTTAAAATAGTGCAAGTCTCCCCATTCGATTTAACTCCGTATTTAAATACAGGATCTTACATTTCAGAACTTTCTTAAGCATTACATTAAATTTGACCACAGGTGATGGTAAGGGCTTTATACTCACTGTCCTCCTCAGAACAGCTCTGGAGAGCTAAGTGGAAGTTGGAAGATTTCTGCTGTTTTTCTGTTTTTTGTTCAGCTTGGGAGCTGTTTAGGAGTTTAGTGTTGTGGGTTTTGTTGTTTTCGGTTTGTTTTTTTTTTGCATGTGGGTGTTCCTGTATTTTATAATGCCTTCCATCCGCAAGTCTCTTCTTCACAGGAGTTTGGTTTACTTTGCAGCAGCAGAGCTTGGTCCTAAATAAGTAAGCAAATACACACATCTGGTATCTCATGTGCTTCCCATGATAATTAAGGTTATTACAGAAGTCATTAGTCAAGGCTCAAGGCAACATCGTACCACGTCCTGCACAAACAAGCAAAATTGCCTTTATCCCAGGCAACTCCCCATCTCACCATCTGCTGTTGTCCTGATTTATCTTCCTTAGTCAAGTTAAAAAATGGTCCTGATGCCATATCTGTTGCAGCACTGGGTATGACTGGTACTTAGCAGCTCTTCCAACTTATTTTCTTTAATTGGAAGTTTCAAATCCACAAAACAGATCTGAGTTTAGAGTGAGTTTTGCTTTGAGAAAGTTTGGCGGTGAGCAGGACCCATTTAAAGAACAGAGAGTAAAGGCCTAGAGGGGACAGATGGGAAAATAAGAAGTAAAGATAGAGGCTATGAGAAAGGAGAAGCATGTGAAAGATGTAATTGAAGCCAGTCTCTGAGAATAAGTAAAATCCATCCAGAAAAAAAAAAGGACTGTGTAAGGGTAAAAACGAAGTATGATAGCACTGTCACTTTGGGGGCTCTGGGGAATAAGTAATGAAAAGTGCTGGATTAGAGATCATAGAAAACAGGGCTGGAATGGACCTTGCGAGGTCATCGAGTCCATCTCTGTGCCCCAAGGCAGGAGCTGCTCTGCAGATATCACTCATGACAGATGTTTTTCTATCCTGTTCTTAAAGGCCTACAACGGTGGAGATGCCACAACCCCCACAAGAAATCTAATGCAGTGTATCATCTTAGAAAGTTTTTGTTACTACAGCAAATCTCACTTGCTGCAGTTTAAACCTGTTATTTCTGGCTTCATCCCCCATGGACCAGGAGGAGGGTGTCCCTGCACAGCAGTGTATTGCCAGGAGAAAAACACAGCAATGTCCTCAGTGACCTGGCTTCAGCAATGCTATAATTTTTGTCAGTGCTGTTCCTGTTTTTCTATTTTCCATCATAACGCTGAGTTTTTAAAAGGGATACCACAGCAAAGTCTTTGCTCATCTTTCCTACCTACAAATGGTCAAAATCTAGAAGACCTTCCTCTGCTCTCCCTAAGGATGAGGTGCGAATGGCACTCCTCTCTCTCATGGCCACAGTGTTTGTATTCCTGTGATGATGTTACAGCTACTGTGCACAGCAATTCTCTCTGAATTCTCCCCAGCAAACTATATTCAAACACAGAGGGGAAAAAAAAGGAAAAAAATAAAAAAAAAAGAAAAGCAGGCATCCACCAGGATTTCAAGTGGTAGCTCTCTAGGGAGTGACAGGGAAAAAAAGCCAAGTATTGCAGTCAGTGAAAAGGTGTTAGTTAGTATGATGCATATATGGCTAGGCAAATTATTACCGACTGTATTATATAGGATCTCTTCTTTGACCCGTAATGTTACAGCACTCAGAATGGGTCAAGACAGCTTTTGACAGCAAAGCACCAGGAATTGGGTTAAGAGATGTATTTTCCTAATAAACATGAAATTATAATTTCAAGTTCTCTGGGTATTTATACGAGACAGCTACAGCAACATCATGGGAACCTAAGATATGGGGGCCTCTTTATATGTGGGTTTGGATGGGTGCTTTTTTTGCACATTCAAACCCAAAGCTGTCACATCTTCAAGCTGTTCTCCCCAGATATGTGGACAAACATCTTTTCTGTGATGAGAACTCAGATTTTGGCTTTATCATATCACTATAACAGCTACAATATCCATGAAAAGGGCTAAATTTCATGGAATTCATACCATTCATGCAAACACCACCAACAGAAGACTTCCTTGGACTCTGAGTCCCAAATACTCCCTTTTTTTTTTTCTCCTTACAAATCTAATGACTTACTCTGCTTCCTAATGCCAATTAAACATCCAAGAAAAAGGAAGGAGGAGAGACATCAAAGCTGTCACACTTCTCTTATGCCTACCAGCCAAAAGCTTGTCCCCTTTTCTGAGCCTTTTATAGTCTAGGCAGATCTCAACAGCATTACCAGCTGAGTGAGAGCTCTTGCCTAAAGGAACTGTCTGCCTAAACTCCTCAATTTATTAGAGCCTACCGACATCAGGGAGCAAATGGGTGCAGTCAGCAAAGATGAGCAGAAGAAAGAAAATAAAAACATTCATTATACACACAAGCCCTGACTGCAGAATTCAAAAATATGCAAAACAAAGCACCCTAATTAATCATTAATTTTACCACGTAGCCCTTGAAAGCTATATATTCACTTTACCAACCTGAAGGTCACAGCCAAGATGATACAGTCATTCAATCCCACAGCTTCAAAGCACACGGAACTGAATATTCTCCCTTCTGGACCAGTTTCCTCCTCTGATCTCTTTACACACATCGACTGAGCACAATTAGGAATACACATTAGCTGGATCGAAATTAATGGACCTGCATAAGAAGTACCTGGCATTTGTCTTGCTGATAGAGCCAAATTCCTTAGTAAGGAGAAATTCCCATTCAAGCTAATGGGAATACAAAACACTTAAGGCTTGGCTATTTGGGATAGATTTTTAGAATAAAGTTGCTTCTATTTCAGTACCAAGGCAAGTGGTCAGACTTCCCCAGTAGTACCTCCATTATAGCACTCACCAGGTGCTAAACTCTTATGGATAACAGAAAGGTTTAAAATGTGCTGGCATATCTGCAGTGTGGTATGATACTGAAACTTTCAGAGAAGAAAAAAAGAAAAACCATAACTGCACACAAAGCTTGCATCCATTTCCAAATGGAACTTCTTTCTGACCCCAGAATTAGACTTGCACTAGAGCTCAGTTGTATCCTCCATTGTTCCCAGCCACAAAAAGCAAACGATCTGCAACTGACATGACGACATCTACAGGTGCTCACATGCTACTCTACCTGAGAATTAAACTTTGAACTGAATGTTGATGTGCATGAAAACTAGACATCATTACAAAGATTTAATTAAAACAAAAAACAAAACAACAATCACAGGACTACCAACAAGTTCTCCAAACTCTTTTCAGAGAATACTCACATTATATGAAAAGACACACATGACTGTAAAGTACCAATCTTTCAAAATTTAACAAAGGAGCAAAATACTAAATGGTCTGAATGTTACAAAATGAAACAAAAATAACGCTGGTTTGTTTTGTTTTTCCCACTGTACTGGATGAGACACTAGCATGCCAGGGGCACAAGTAATGGAAATGTACTTTGATATCAATCTACTTTCTTTGCTTTGATTATTTTAAAATGACTCCGCTACAATGTGCATTAACCTAGCCATCAACCCCTCCTGTAGTCAGCTTTCTTTTCATAGTTCATTAGGAACACAACTACTGGGGAATCACCAAATGATAGTCAACATCATTGCTCTCCCTATTCATTGTTTGTTTTTTTAAAAAAAGACAGAAAAAAGAACAACACATTAAGCTCATAGTAGAAAGTGCTCAAGAACAAACGCTGGGAAGCTTTTGTTATTGCCACTGTATATTCAAGCCTTCTTGAATTATGTCCAAATACAACAGATGAGCCCCTCCAATTGCCTCAGCCAGAGGTCATGGCACACAGTGTAACAAAATCTGCAGATCTGAGCCATTTTCTCCCCTTTTCCTTACTTAATTCACATCCTTTTTCTTTCCATACGCTTTTACAAGAAGCTGGACTTCAATAGTCAACTTAGAATAGATTCCGGTCAGATAAGGAACACATTCCAAATATGCCCCAAAAACACCTATTACTTTTTCCTCCTTATTTTACCAATTTGTTTCTGAACTATCAAACAAATATGCTGAATGCTGACCAAACATTCAGTCACAGCAGTAACCACATTAAATATCGCACTCCATTTTGGCACATTATAATAGATCAATAAAAAAAAAGATTCTTCTCCAAGAAGAGGCTGATTTTGAGAACACACATTAGTCACAACCAAGAGCTAAAAATCTGACCTCTCTTACAAATAGCTTGTATGTTGCATTCAGCATTGCTTTGTTAACTTTTCCACCCTGCAGCACAGATAGCAGCATTCTACTTTGCAAATGCATAGAGAAGGCTCAGTGCTTAGCAGTGGTAAGAAAATTGTTTAAGATCCCCGAGGGAAGGTGCTACGGAAGTACATTCAGTATAGTTACAAGTCAATCCAGCTTGCTGGAGCTGAAAGAAACAGAAGATCTTTCATCAACCAGGATTTCTTTCTATATTTATATGTATTACATGCACACACCCCTTAACACTTTAGGGAGTGAAATCTCTAAGGAGATAGCTGGCCTGAAAAGGACAAGGATAGCATAAGACAAGTTGTACAAGGCATGCTCAAGTATATGCTATATGGGTAAGAACAAGTAGAGATGCTTATCTTTCTGGGATTGGGCAAAAAAAATATCAACAATCAATTTTAGTAGTGCTTAAGCCTCTACGTTACAGCAAACAATGAACACATCAACATCACTCTTGCCAAAAGAAGATGGGTGTTCCCTTCTTCCAGCATATGCTAAGAAAAGCCGGTGGTAAGTTTGGAATTCAAAGAAACAAAACTGCCTCACATAATACTTCCCTTAATAGAAAAAGAAAAGAGTCACGCTGTGTAATTATACAAAGGTAAACAACTAGGAAGGCTCACTGTAAAATTGTATTGTATGCCAGGTGATTTGTCATGCTGACGAGCTTCCAAAGGAGAGAGCCTGCAACAGGTGCTCTCCCCTTTTATCTCGGATTTCTGCATAATGCAAATTGCAGAGAGAAGGCTCGGTCTCCCATTTAAGTTACACAGCATCGATCTTTTTCTTCCTCTGAAAGTTTGATACTCTCTGTGAAAACTCAGTAGTTACAGAAAATAAGGCAGAAGAACTAATTCAGGCAAGCAAATTACACGCCCATTCTTCTCTGACCTCCAGAACCTCGGAGAAATTGGGTGGATGGAAGAACCACTGGCAGTGTTGCGAGCAGATCTCCCTGAACTCTTTAACCTTGGCAGAATTATAGGGGCAACTTTACACATGGATGAGTTGGTCTTGAGCAATCTCTCTAATGTAGCAGACACAAATAGGCTTTCCTCCAATGCCAGAAAAGCATGTCCCACATGTTTGTTTTGACTAATATTACTGAGGACAATCCAGCAATATTCCTGGAGGGACTCCAATTGCATTGCAAGGGTCTCTTAAGTCTTGGGGAGAGACGGGTGGGTGAAGAGCCTCTAATACCATTTTCTAGTCAGGTTTCTCTCAGATACAATCCTACAGAAACATAGCTGCATTTTGACAGAGTCCCAGAGGGTCAAGGAAGGAAAAGACCCACTCATACCCAGGTCACAGTTTAAAAGACAACTACAGACCAACTTTCCTTACCCCAAGGACAACAGTATCACTCACAAGAGTGGGGTTAACCTTAGCAGCATTTTCATCTACAAAAAGATGCCTAGGGTTAATGACTTGCCCTAATCCAGCACAGATGCAGACTTCACCCAAAACAACCCAAGGATGAAGGCAAGGCTGCAAGGTTTGCTGAGATAGGACTGTTCTGCATTTCAACATTAAGACATTAACAGCAATACAAGTTCTTGCAGTGGTAGAAACAAGGACAAGCATCTGCATCGTTATGTGCCTCAACCAACCATTTATATTCTCTGGTTTCACAAGAAAAATGCATTGGCTGATTGTCTTTATCCCCAGGAATTCAGGAAAGGACAGAATGGATGAGAAGTAAAAGCAAAGGCCATCAGTGGTTAACCCTCAAGATTTGAAGGAACAGCGCCACAGGGAGCATGTCTTCAGCTCAGACCCTGAAGCCTCAGCACTTTGCACTGAGATTGAGCACCCTATGTACCCAGCTGTATAGACAGTGTTGCCAAAGTTTTTATTTTCAAATAAAGGCCAAGAAGTACAGATTTCCTTAACTCTCCAGTGGCTTCAATTATGCACCACATCCACCACGTAAGCTATATTTCCAGAGCTTTAGCACTTGACATTTTGAAATAAAATGTCATGAATAGAATTTGTGAACCACTCTTTGCCCTCCCCCTTTTATTTCAAATCCTTTAAGGCATCAGATCACTGCTTCAAACTACCCTCTTCTTCCTCCTTGCTCAAATTTCAGCTTGAAGACAGGGCAGAGTTTAACTGTACTTTTGCAAACAGTTTGCTGCAAGTCTTATTTCAAGAGCTTTTTTCTTTTTCCCCACCTACGTGGCCTGTTGCAGGTTAAACAAAGATTTTTCTCCTCATTAAGTTCTCCATGCTTTCCTCTCGCTCTCCAGCCTATCACTAGGGCTCTCTGCTGGCTGCTCGCTTCACCATACATTCCTTCTTTCTGACTCAGGACCACAACTGCTTATTTGAAAGAAAAAAAGGGAAAAAAAAAATACAGCCATCAGCTCAGGTCACAGCACATCTCCCTTCTACATTACTCCAAATCTCAGAGTTCCTGAGTTAGTCTCTATCCACTGGACAGTTTCCCTCACATTTACTCTTACTGACTTAGGCTCACCCCCCTCATTTTCAGGGTGTTTTCTCTTATACTGAGGGAGAGATACCAGGAAAATAGAAGGCACAGAAATAAACTCTTAGTGCTGTGAATTTCAAGACTGCCTTGAATGCGAAGTAGGGACATAATTAATCTTTTTTGTCAACTTACCCTATTAGTATGACAGGTTTAATGCTACCATGCAAGTGATTGACTTCTGTGGTCCGACTGACTGATTTGAAGGAGTACAGTCAGTACTATCACTCTTCTGAAAAGACAGCAACAGTGAACCCATCTCCTGAAAAGTAGGTTTTGGTGTCTTTTCTCTGCTTTAAGATAGAAATAACTTTATTCCCAGCATCCTTTTCCTCCAATCTGACGAAAATGCTGCTTTGCAACTCCAATCTATCCTGTCTGATACTTTATTTAGTTTGCCTCTAAATGTATGGCTTTTCCTGAAAGGTCAATTGTTCCTCATCTAACTGATGGCCTCCTGATGGAGCCTGATTATTACCCTCTGTCTTTTTATATAAGCTATGGTCAAGAAACTGTTGGCATTATAAAGATGTGATGTCCTGTTAAGGATGCCTTAAGAACTGGAAGAGCTAACGTGACAGTTCTGAGCTTGGAAAGGAAAAAAAACAAAAAACAAGAAAAAGAAGAAAGGTGCTTTTCTTCTCCTCCAGTATTTGCCCTGTGCTGTCACGCTGTGTGAGGGGGCCACGCTGGCATCTGTTATCCATTCCCCTGAAGGAGTCCTTCACAAGAGTGAATCTGACTGCAAAGAAGATGAGAGGATTTTGAAGACAGCATGTGGAAAGTTGCCATCGGTCTTCCAGAAATCTCTTCTCTGCATCTCGTAAGAGCTGACCTGGGGCATACGAAACCACAGTGCTTCTGAAACACAAAGTAATCGCTCTGAACTCTCTTTCAGCCATTTGCATTTTCAACAATCTCTCTTCAGAGAGCTGCCCTGCGCCTACGGGAATATTTGCCTCTATTCACAGCTGACTTTTAATCTAAGATGGAATCTGTTGGCTTTTCTTTTATAGTTGACAGTGAAGTTGTGGCTCTGTTAAGATAAGTGTTCTTTTTGTTGCGCGTCTTCTATAAAATTCCTGGAAGACTTGCCCTCGAACAACTCTCCCAGAATACCAGGGCAGAAATAAAGTAGTGTTGCTATTACCAAAAGCACTCTGCAAATCCCACACAGCCTAGGAGAATCCAATGGCATGTGATGAATAAAGATGCTCGGTAAGGTCAGATAAAAGCACCAAACAACCAACAAGTGTTGAATTATAAAGCTTGAAATCCAGAAATATCTAATAATCCTTTAGATCTGTCACCCTGATGCCTAAGCTGCTTTTTTTTTTCCCTTTTGAATCTAAGGCTTTTAGCGTGGGAACTTTTCTAATCTGGCAGATTTAAAATACATGAGATCTCATTCATTTAGGGAAACCTCCAGGAATTAAACAAAGGACACATTTTCGACATAGAAAAGGATAAAGGTTTTTTTCGTGCTTTTGTTTTTTTTTATGCCATTAACAGAAATACTTCCAACCCACAACAACAGAGATATTCTAATGCCTGCATGCTCATTACATTCAGCTGAAGACCCTCCTACACACTAAGAGGAGCACAGGCAAGATGCCAGCTAAAGTTAGCTTCTCATATGAAGAACAGCAAGGAGAACAGAGAGGCAGGAATTCCCAAGGAGACAGCACAACACAGATAGAAACCTCTGCTAATCCTAGGGGACCACTAGGCAGATATAAAAATCAGGCCAGGGGATAACTTATTGGCTTCTGCGAGGCCCCTTTGCCCTCACATCAAGTCAGGCTGCGTGACACACAGAAAGCCATTTGGAACACTGCCTAAAAGCCTCCAGTCTTATCACCACTCCAGTCACTACAGCAAAATGTTTTTCCAAGCAACTCAGTAGATGAAGGTTAAACACAGATGAAGCAAATCCACAATACTGGAACACAGTTGCTAGTAACATCACCTCTCATAATAGGAAAGCTTTCACTGAAAGAGGAATACGGGGTGTTGGGCTAACGAAGAAGAAAAATTACTCCTGCTGGGTTCCCAGCAACACCAGGCAAAGCATTACACAAGTAGGCCAGTAGTCACACACAGAAAGAAGAGATGAACTCACCCATCTGGTGAAGGAGCTCTCTGGCTGTACAGCACTCCATCTCTACAAGCAGCCCATGTCCAAGCGATGCTCTCCCTTCAGCAGCTGGCCCCAATATGAGCCCAGAGTGGCTCCACCTCTTCTGGTCAGTTGGGAGCACAGGTGCAAACAATTTTCCTGCGCTCCCTGGGCCAGCCACAGCCCTTCACCAGGTGCTCAATCACCAGGTCAAGCCCTGACCTAACAGTTCCCCTGCAAATGGGAAAACTGCCACCTTGAAAGCACCAGGATCTAGAACTGGTTGACTCACATCATCATTTGTCTCAGAGAATCAGCTCATTTCAGTATACACACACACACACAAAGCTACATAATTAAGCATAAGAGTAACCCTTCATATTTCTCTTATCACTTCTGAGTGGCAGCTCCAGTAGATCTAAAGCGTGCGTGAATAACTCTTAACCCCATAAGCTCTGTAACCCAGCTAACAGAAATCACACCAAGTCACAACTAGAAAGCCAAAGTAATTCTGCTTTCAAGATGCAAAACTGTATTATTTCCATTGCAAGGTAGACCTTGCCTGATCTCCTTGGATTCTGCTGATAGAAGTTTGGCTACCAGGGACATTGAATTTTCCCACATTGAACATAGTTCATTTATTCAGATACAGACTTGCTTTATCAGGGTCAAGAAAACATCAGGAGCCAGGCTCAGCACCTTGGTGAGCAAAGTCCTAAACAGCCATAATCACAGCCATGTCCACACTACAGGCATTGTGCAAGACTTCAGAAATCAAAGCACAGTCTTTCAAGATAAAAAAATGGCTTCAGAAGCCTAGCTTCCCTCAAAGTCCTTTTTTGCAAATCTTTCATCTCTATCTCCACACTGGTAGCAAAACTTGTGAACAAATCTACTTCTTTCTCTACAAATATACTATCACAATAAGAAAAATAAAGCAGATATGTGACTTGTTTATTAGTTTGAGAGTTTCTTAATGAGGCGGTATTTTAAATGTTGTACAAGAGGAGTTCTTCAAACTACAGCACTTTCAGCATATGGCTATTAGCAAGAATGTGTCTTTTGTTAGTTGTCTTCCAGTCAGGAAAGTCAGCTGAACTCAAATGATGACTTAGTGTCATGGGAATCACATTTCTTTTTCACTGTTTTATAGCCACTCATCTTGAACTGACATTGTTCAGCACTCTTCACTGCTGGTGTCAGATGGTATATCAGCATCCAGAGCAGCCTCAGCATCTTCCGGATGAAAAGTTTCTATGATTAACTTTAGAAATGTCAATCGTTTGCCACGTTCAGTATTCAGGCTTGTTCATCAGTTAGTAATAACATTCCTAGCTGAACAGAAAATGTGTTCTGAATAAGTGCTAGGGAAAGGAAAGCTTAAACATTTGACAGCAGTTAAAGATGAAGCAGACTATACTTTTCATTTCTGAAATGAGGATGCAGTGATTTCAGTGGGCTTCTGCACCAGGAGAAGCTGAAGGATTATGGAAATGGACCTTTTCTTCTAGTTCTATGACAACTACAATTCTATATTTCTCATCTCTGTCCTGCAATTAAAAGGAGAAGATAACAGAAATAGCTGAAAAAGAAAGGAAAAATAAGCTGCTTACAGCTGGTCCCTTCTTTTCTCCACGTATTCATTACTAGATTAGAAGCTTCTTCCAGTATCATCTCCATAGGCTTTGAAATTGTCGCCATTAGAAAGTACGTTACAAAAGTTATTTTTAAGTCTGTAGATTGTTATAGAGAATCTCTTTTTCGTGTTTTGTTGTTTTTTTAATGTAATGGAGGAAAGGCATTTGTTAGAGGAATAAGACAGCTGAGGGGAAAAAAATACTCATCATAATCAGAAGATACGGAAAAGAAAAAAAATCTTGGAATGTGTTCTTCCTCTCTCAGTCTGAATACCTCTCTCTTCCCTGACTGGTGTCAAATATGATCAATCAAATTAATTCTACATATACTAAAAGTGGGCTCTACTCTCTCTCTCTCCTATTCAGTTCTGAAGTCACAATCTCGCTCCATTCACGTGCAAGTCAGACTACTATCAACACGGGTCTAGGCATATCCTCCAGCAAGTCAGTTTCAGACGCATCCCAGTGTCCTCAAGGCACATTGGTCAGGATTCCAAAAAGAAACCAGCAACAGATCTGTGACGCTTGCAGTGGCAGCACCTGTAGCCACAGCCATTCCCACGGTGCTCTGATCCACTTCTACTCGTAGATCTCCAAACACTCCCACTTTCCACTGGAGATCACCACCATGGAACCTTTGTTCCACATGCACAGCAGTGTTCAACCTCCTCAAGAACAGTTTAAGAAAAGAAAATGTGTACCAAGCCAAACTCAGAAGTGAAATACAGAGCTTAAAAAGACCACTGACTGGCAAAGATAAGTGAATTCATGTCCTGCTTAGATGTTAACAACAACAAGAAAAAGAAGATGCAGAAGTGGGAAAAAAAAGTAAATGCAAGTCAAAGCATAAGACCAACACTGAACAGGATGTAAAGAGTTCTCCTACACGCAATAAACTTCACATGCATTATACACAGGTTGGGCAGCTGGGGATTGTTACACCTCTTCTAGAAAGAGGAAAAAAAAAACACATTCAACACCCTCGTAGCTCTGAACTTGCAGTAAACCCCTAGAGAAAAGATTCAAGGAAGAGGTCTAGGTGTGAGGGTGGTTTACAAGTCAAACAGTGCAACAATTTTGTTGTTGGGGGTTGAGTTTGTTTGTTTTTCTTAGCTTTCTTTCCCCCTCTGCCATTTTAGAAGGTGGAAACTCATCCAAGGACATGCTAGACTGAAATGGGCTAAGTTTGAAAATTGTGTTCAGCATCTGTAACAAGCAAAGTCACCATTCATGAATGCGTTTAAAAACCACGCAGATGCGGCGTTCAGGGACATGATTTAGCAGTAGGTTGTTATAGTTAGGGTAGTATGGTTAGGTTGTGGTTGGACTTGATGATCTTGAAGGTCTTTTCCAACCTGAGCAATTCTATGATTCTAAGAGAGGGGGAAGAGCCAGCCCTAGCACAGTCAGCTACCACTGCCCTGTTTAACAGAAAACACATCCACAGTTAAAGCGGATTAGGCATTATTCCACTTCTCAGTGCTGTCCTTCTGATACTCTGAACCTTGACCAGACTATCTTCTCCCTACCCCCTAGCTATTCCCCCTTCAGAATGCATGCACAACCCAATAAACGTTAATAAGAATGTGTAAGGGTCAGGCAAAAGCCCAGAGTCAGAGCTCTGGCAGAAATCCAAGTTGAAAGAGACACTGACTATGCACAATGGCAAAGGAAGAAAGTCAGCTTTTCCCCATAAGTGATATTCTAATTCAGAAAGAAACCTTCACTAATCCCAGGAAGGGTATATTATTATCTGTGCAGCAAATGGGACTGCAGTTGGTCTACATAAAGCATTAGCTTCCTACAGGGCATTTTAGACTTTAAATGATGAAGCACCAGACTTAAACCAGAAGTCAGGTGGAACTCTGTTCTTACCTTTAATTTTATTTAAGCATGCTAAAAGGCAGGGAATGAAAGTGCAGTGGTAACAAAAAGAGCTCTGTGGAAGGCAGGGCGCATGAAGGATCCCTGCAGGCAGGGATCTGCACAGAAACATTAATGTTGGTCAGACCAATCTCCCTCTCTGGGATCAACCCCTGCAGAGTGCTGCTAAACATAATCCTCTGCAGCCAGTGCCTGGAACACAAGTTACACTCTGTCCAAGCAGGAAACGTACTGTCAGTGTGGCTGTCTATCTGAAAGGTAGTTGTATGCACAATGTCCCACTGGAAGTAAAAGACCTCACTTATTAAAGGCTTTTTGCCACTGGGCTGTGATATTTTTCAGTATGCCCCCACAGTCAGCAGTGTGAATGAATTCACTAAAGCAAACTTGGTTTTGCGAGCTACCGGCTGCATTGACTGTGCTGCAAGATCTTCGCTCTGCAACAATTCCCACACACTTTGTAGAAGGAAAGGAGCATCTTGCACCTTGCACCAGGACAAAACTTAGCTCAAGGGAACCTGGGTAGTGGCTGCCAGCATAAAAAAAAGAAGACTCTATGTTAGAAAAATGAAGTTTATACCGTAGACCATAAGTAAATGTAACCAGGAATGGCCTTCATGGGAAGTCTGATCTCTCAGGCCGAGCTCTTAGACACAAGGATGACATTCAGGTGCTCTAAGGTTTCTGATACCAATAAAACACACAGGGTTAACAGAAACAAAGACTGCAAACTTGTTAGAAAAGCAGAGCTGACACTCCAGCATAGCAGCATCCCCAAACCATTCCCTCCCAGCTCCTCACGAATTATGAGAAAATAATTTCCTCCAAAGCTCTTCCTGTGATGAGCTTTATTGAAGAAAAGAGGGGATTCTAAAAGAAAGATAAGAGCGAGGAGATGTGGGTTAGAAGAGGTCAAAAATGCCATCACATGCTGTTCACAGATTCACAGGAATGTTTCATCATCAAGAATTTTTCTTCTCTTCTTGCACCGCAGAGTGTGACTTTCTCCAGAATGTCCAAAGGTACCAACAGTCCAATTAAAGACATAAGAAAAGGAAGTTACAATGCAGGCTTTTCTGGGTGCCATCCACTTTGGAACAGAAGGCAGAGTGCTGGAGAGTGGCCATCATTAGGAAAATGGACTGCTTGAAGAAATTTTCTTATACAGGGAGAGGTTTGAAACACTTAAGAGACTAAAATATTTTTTAGAGATCTTGTCAGACAGGAAGAGTTAGAAGGGGAATTTTACAAAACCTGCTCTTTTAACCTGAAATGTGTAAGCTGTACCTACAGGGTCTATAGCTATCTAATGTTCTCATCAACTGAACTACAATTAAATCCATACACTGATACCCAGTGGATGAAGCAGAGGTAGACTGCAGAAATAGCTCCCCTCTGGACTAATGATGGCTAACATACAAAAGCTGATTATCTTTCCTATAGATTACCAGTATACCTTCAGGGTCTGCAATTCTGCTTTCTTTACAGTTCTGTTTGGATTACAGTCAACGAGCGGTTTCCTCCTGTTTCTGACCATCTTCAATAATGAGTCAGAGCCACAGTAATCTCACTGAGCATTCAACACTCTTCCCAGCAAAGTTGAGGGAAACTGCCAGGATTCATTCCTGTCACCTGGAGGACATCCAGACAGGTGTCTCGAACTCATGCAATCTGCTCAGCTCCTCTGACTCACCGAGAGCTTGCTCAGAATGTTGCAGAAGTACACACCCTGAGAAATCAGTAGGATTTAGAGCTCCACCGTGTCATTGTGGATTCGGAAACAGATTTAAGCAGCAACTCAGGGTCAAGCTTTCAGCTTGTGACACATTCATCGTGATTGGAGTGCCTTCCAGTTAAACACTGACCTGCATCCATCAGGCAGTGTGAGCGCTCAGCACACAAACACCGCTGTAACACACTGACTTCAGCTTCCTCACCAGCTGCAGGTGTTGGTATGCCCAGGAGCATTCACATGGGTGATGCAGCACAGCATACAAATCATGCAGTCATCCCCCCCCCC
>VXAB01001183.1:1388087-1413096 GCA_013399175.1 Odontophorus gujanensis
TGGGGGGTGCGGCCCACCAAACAAAACATCCGCAGCCCCCCCCCCCCCCCCCTTTACTGATCACTGTGCAAACTCATATTATTCATAATCACGCTGAAATTCAAAATGAAAAGCAAATAAGATCCACTCATTGAAAAACAAACTAAATCACAAATACTATGCCAGTCAATCTAACATGTCAATGCATTAATTTACTTTCATGCTTTCTATTGCTTGCATCAAAAAGCAGACCAGCAGGCTATGGGAGGATGTGGAACTGGAACACGATCACTCAGAGATTTCAGATAATTCAAGCAGGGGGTCAGCCACTGAAATGAAAATCCAAATACAGAACAAGGCCCAAGCTAAGCACCATGGCTCTATCTGCTGTCTACCATGCAGCAGATCCCCCGTGTTGCCTCTGGTTTTTATCACCAAAGTACTTAGCTTCATTACTCGGGGAAGCATAGATGACTGATCTAACAGAGATTATTCCTTTCTCTTATTCAGTTGCTAGTTAATTAATTAATTTAATTAATTAAACCAAGTTGTTTAAAGCCTACTGCAAAATCGTATTATGTAAGGAGAGCACAAAATACAGCATGGCAAACAGTGCTGCAACTTTAAGACATCAGTCCAACCTCACAGACCCTCCCACTGGGAGTCACAATTTCAGCACGAAGGGCTGTCCAAGCATCACAACAGAGTCCTGCTCTCCATCCTCAGGGTATCTTTAGCTCACCCAGCAAATAAAATAGCACCCTTGCTGAAAAGTGCTAATCTTGTGTAAGAATAAACCAGAGGAATACATTGGAATTTCTGCTGCAGTTTAACAAATGGAAGACAACTCTAAAATAAACAGCAAACTTTCTCGGCTGGAGAGGATTTAGATCACCATCAGGTTCCAAAAATTGCATCATAAACTAAGGGAAAACTTTTTTTTACGCCTCAGATTATATCAATGAATAGCCTTTCAGAAGCAGAAAGGCATTAAAGAAAAAAAGAAAATGGTAGTTAAGAAGGAAATAAAGTTGCTGAAGTGACAGAGGACTGTTGCCAAGTACAGTTCCTACACCAGTTCAAACATAATGTAAGAAGAGCTTTAAAAAAATAAAAGGATACTTAAACAGACAACAAGAGCTCAGATCAAATGGTTGTGGCCATTTCAGGCTTTCCCAACAGCACTCCCTATTTCTACAGTATTCCTGTTTGCCATTTCAATTTCTCACACATATTCGTGCTCATTTTGGATGTGGTAGCATGACTGCATGGGTTATTTCTCCTCTCAGTGTACAGCTAATCATTTTCTAGACTAGGGAATGGCAAAGTGAAAGCATTTTCTTCTACATTTAAGAATCATTGTGAGGAATGTTTCCACGTGAAACATTTAACCCGTAGTTATAACAATCAGCAAGGGTTTTCATTTATGAAGAATGATAGACAGGAAGAAAATACGGCAACAATTTGTGCCAGGGAAATGTTTTGAAAAAAATAAAATAAAATCGGAACATGAAGGATACTAAACAGTTAACATTCAAATTCCACAAATGATGAGGAGTGCAATGTACTTATGAAATTAAATGTACCTGCTCCCGGGGTATAAATCCAGCACCAGCTATTCCAAGCTCCATATATTAAATTTTATTCATGAAGTTCAAACTAAGATCATGCTGATAAAATGCCAGACTGCATCTGCACTCCCCGGCAACAATACCAATGATAATTCCTGTTGCTCCTTTGCTAAATTCAGTATCCTTATGTTTTATTGCAGCCACACCAGACCCTTAACCTAGCCAAGTCTGCACTGCCAGTTGGCATTACAATCCTTCCAAAAATAAACATACTTGTAGTTCTGCTATCTTGGCTCAAAAACATCAATTTCTCTTCAGCTTATGATCAGTCTAGCCTCCAAAGCACTGCTGGCTGTTCTAAAAAGACCCCAATGGCCACAGATTAGCACAAAGCAACTGTCACAATTTAGGGTGTCTCTCCCTCCCACTTTTTAAATGCTCTTTTTGGAGGTGTTTCTCCACTGTATGGGCTTAAACAGAGACTTGGCGTGTTTTGGAATGGCATGTTCTGGGCCAACCAGAAGTCATGGGTCCAACAGGAGTATCACTAGTTTTTCTAGTCTGTGTCACATAGAAGACAGGGATGCTTGGGTTTAAAACACAGAGTCACTCACATCTGATATCTAGGTTTCTGTATGCCCTCTCCAACCTAGGACACAACAGGTCAAATTAGGAGCGTTTAGGATTGTGTTTTTTGAACCAGTACTTCCACAGCCTCTGTGTAGTGGAACCAAAGCAGTGTTTCATGTCAAAACACCTCTATCTACACAGCCCGGAGCACCCCCAGGAGGCAGGCAATGTTCCACTTCATAGGTCGCTCATTAAACAGACAGAGCCAGATAAGAGAGACCACTGTGGTAATGTTCCAATTGCTCCAACATGTTACATGCAACATTCACTGTTAAATGAAATAAATAACCAAATAAGTGGTGTAGAAAACACCACAAAGCATGCAAGAGCCATCATCAAATGTGTAAAGAGATTAAAATGAAGAGAAAGAACAGCTGTTCCCTACCTGCACAAAGGATGAGACAAAGATTATTCTACCATTTATTTTAAACAAACTGTAGGTGATGGGTTTTCCTTACTGTTTCAGCTGAAGAGTACAAATTTCTATTTAGGAAATAAGGTGTGAAGAGCACCTGCTGCACTCTCGTCACCGAGTTCTCCAGGTGGGAAACTCAATTAAACCACTCCAATCACTGGCATTTGTGCTAGCAGCTCACCCTAGCATGCTCAAATCTAAAGATGGAACATGGAGATGGTAATGCTTACAATCAGCAAGGAAGAGAGGACTTTCTGAACGAAAGAAGGCATAGCACACACTGTGCCAGATGCTTATCCAAACCTATTGCTGTTTGGCTTCAATCTTATATGAAAAGCATTTAAAGGGTCCTCACTTAAAGCAGATAGATATGAGCATAATTATCTGAGGATCCTGAAGATGATGATTTGTTCATAACAGATTTCAAGGCAGTAATACTTTTGTCATGAAGGGATACGTAATAAGTAGGGTTAATAAAATTCAAGGAACCCAACGTTTGTCTGAGTTGTTGGATTGCTTTCTGGGTTTTCAATGGCCATGTTGTGAAGCACAGCTTCTTCCAAAACAGACTGCAGAACAGCAACATCACTTCCACTTGCAGCAGTAGGTAGGTAACAGATAATCATAATGCTTCAACTAACATCTTTTACCTTTCCTGATTAATAAGAGAAAGAAAATATGATGAGTAAAAACACCCAAAGTATCTACACCTCCTTTCCTTGCTCTGTAGCCAGTTCCTCACAGCAGCATCTACCCCAGAAGAGCAGACCCTGCCATGCATTTTGTTGCCATTGTAAAGCACAGTGAAGTATGAGAAGTGAAATGATCCACTACTAACTCTTAAAGAGTCTTGCAATATAGGCCTGAACAGAGGTTTTACCACTGAAACAACCAAAAATGCAAAATGCAAGTGGAAGTATTCAAGGGTGGGGTGGGGAACACAGAAGAACCCACAAGAACAAAGCAAAACAAAAAACAAACCACCTTCCTCACCCCCAAACCACATTTATTTATTTATTTATTTATTTCTAACGCTTTTTATCATTTGGGGAATGAAAGGGATAATGCAGAAGCTTGCAAGCAAACCCCAGAGTGGAAAAATAATTCTCCTTAAGCTCATGTTCTGATATTATCTCATGTTTGGCATATATTTCCTATCCATATTTACCTAACCTGTGGCCCAACTATATCCAAACTACACAAACTATTCAAGTTCAAATGGTATACATCATTTAAAGCAGAAATATCTCAAAGGAAAAAAAGGCCACAAAAACTTGTAGTTCTGAGAGACACCAAAAGAAATTTCCATGAGGCAAAACCAGATTATAACTACAAATCACACATGCTGTTGACTTGTTAGTTAAAGAACATTTGAGACGCTAAGTATTCTTAGTCTCAATTAGCTAAGAGTGAAGATAATTCTTAAATTATTATATCTTTTTTTTTTTAATTAAGACTTTAATTAAGCAACAATCCATGAGAAATTGCTATATGTAAAGGAATGACCAATTTGCTAGATAATTTGATACTGACAGTGTTTAGAACCATAACTTTCCCTTCGCTTTCTAAGTCTTTTTTTAAACACCCTCAAGAAGTTCTCATCAGCCATGGAACACTCCGAGACGGTCCAGTAAGGTCAAGTTACCTATAGTGAATTCACACATACATTCATGTTGTTAACTTTCAGCAAGACCATTCCTCGCAACAAATCAGAAATTCCTCAACTCGGCAACGCACACAGAGCAAGGTGGTATCTCTAAATGCTGGATGATGTAGGACAGAGCCAGCCATCTTCCCATCTTCAGCCCAAGCAGGAATAGCACACCCAATGCACCAACATATCCCAGTAATACTAGAATGCATTCATGAATACAGAAGAGCACACACGCTTGCTGGAAATAGCAGGAAATAGCTTTGAATTGCTGAGCAGCAGTTTCAATTAATAGGTCCATTTTCCTCACCTGTGGGCAGAAGATTTGCTTATGTTAATAGAGCTGGACTTACAAATCCCTGCTCGAGTTGGAACACTGACATTCTTGCTGCTGCACCTTCGGCCAAAGCTAAAGGAGAGCAATTCACAGCATTATAACCTCTGCCCATTTTGCTCAATCTCAGGAGCTTTGAATGGAAATCTTAAGAATTATACCTTGAGAAAAAATACACTGTTTTGCTTTTTGGGAGTTTTTAAATAACAAGCATACCCATCCCAAGAGCCCAATTATAAACAAATCCAAATAAGAAAACAAATCTTAATACCAGAGCATACAGATAACACAAGTACAGCTTATAGGTGAGACATTAGTGAAGCTGCCATTCAATTCCAAAGATGAGTCATTTCTGTGCTTACTCCCTGTGCACACCACCTCTAACTAACACAAACTATTATGTTGATGCATACAAAAGGTTGATCATGCAGTAAGAAATATCACTAAATCCTAGAGGGAGGAAAAAAATAGAAAAAATGAATTACTAAAAGATTCAGGTCACAGTCAAATCAGTGCAGGTAAACCTCAGTCCCATTTGGGATCCAGTTCACTCTGAAGGTTACTACAGCCCAAGTATCTCATTCCATAGTGCAGACTGTAGGTTCCAATCTATGTATGATCAGTAGAGGCAAAATGCCAATTCCCAGTTCATTCTCACCATGAAAAGAGAGATATCTCCTGGAAAACTGAGGAGCTTTTCACTCAAAGTATAAGCAAAGAAGCGCTGAGACTGAGGTAGGAACACTGGTATCACTATTATCAGATGGGGATACCCAGAGCATCAAAACAACCAGATCAGAGCTCAGGTCCTAGACAAAAGAAGAAGCCAGGATACAGCAAATGTTGAGATGCAGTTTGAACATCAACCGGGCTCTGCCTGCAGCAGAAGCAGTGCAATGGGTGCAAAAGGCACTGCCTTCCCACTGAGATTAGGACCAACATGATGCTCACAGCTTGTCATAAACACTGTCTTGAGTATTTGGGACTTTTCACAATTTATTTTACATAAAACATTTTTAAATTATTTGTAGTTAGCATTTAAGCTTGCTAATTTTTGGTTTGACTTAGTGAGTAAATGATACCATGATTACAGGTGAGTGCAGCAAGAGTTGGAAATCTCATCCTCCTTAGGAGAGCAGCATGGAAGAACAGATGGGAACTGAGCACAGGTGGGATAGCAGCACCACTTCTCACTGCCAGTACCTGTACTTCACAGAAAAGGGAATTTCCATTCCAAATGAAGCCTTTCCATTTTAAACTGACATTTTAAACTGAGCAAGAAAAGAAAAAGTCAACATTTCTACATAGCAGAACTATTTAAATGTTGATTCAGAAGTATTGACGTCTCCCTAACAATATCAAAACAACCAAAAGCGTAAATATGGTTCTGAATAATAAATCCAAGAGTAAGAAGGACATCAAGCACAAAAGTAAATGAGAACGATGAAACATATTCCTATCAAATGCACAGGTTGAATGCAACGTGCCCACAAACACTTCACAACCACTGAAGCTGCATTTGCAGAGGCTCCCGCTTGTTTCTTCGCTTTCTCCATTATCCTGCTACATGGCTATGACTGGGCATTAGGCTGTTCGCACTTCAGTGCCTGCTCAGCATTTAAAACCCAGCTGTCCTGTAACAGCTCTAGGTGATTTAAACCTCTCCTTTGAGTTCAGCTGTACCCTTAGATAAAGCATTATTACAACTAAGTGTTACGAAGTATTTATTTTAGCCAAAAGTGAGACTATTGGACAGGAAGGAAGCAAGCCATCATCCCCTTCCCCATGCCATGGGCATCATCATCTTTCTAACATAACTGAAATTCCGTAGTCTAAGAAGCAAATATAACTCTTCTCTGCAGCTAATGTAGCTGGGAAGTAGTGGACAGGTTTTGGGGTTCTGCACCCTTTCACCAGTCTGCCAAGAAGCAAGGACATTTAAGATTAATATGTTTAGGCATGAAGGCTCTTAATAAAGGGTAATTATGTCAGTCAAAAAAGAAAGCAGTATGAGATCAAGCAGGGTCGGATTAGTGGGAATGAAGGGAAGGGAGAATACATGAGATCATCAAGGAAGACTACAAAAGGCAATGTCATAATACATGAGCAACAGCTCATGAGCAGGAAAATCCACTGACAACAGTTAAAGGATGTTTCTACCTTTCAGCTACTACCAATGACATCAACAGCATGATTTCTGAAGACAATTTCTTTGCAAACAAAGAAGCTTCTAAAAAAGCTCAGCCTTTTCTTTAAGATGTGCCAAGGTTAGCTAATGGAGATGCTCAAATGGACTCAAAGTACAGGAGAAACCAAATGGTTATGCACTGCCAAGCACCACAGAAGACAACATTTTAGACATTTTCCAGTAAAGCCATATTTCTGTTTCCCAAGAAAACCTTCCACTTGGTCTTATTAAGTATTTGAAATATGGTAAGGACTTTTTCCCTGTGCAAATACAACTCGCCTGAAGCTGAGGAAGAAACCAATCACAAGCTTGACTGCACATGTTTCAATACAGATGCTCCCTCACTACATTTATGTTATTATATCTTTATACAGACATCACTGCTGTCTGATTTCTCACCTTCTCTCCACACCTCCAGTGGTTAATGAATCATTCACATCATGAGATTTTCTGGAAAAGTTAAGTAAGAAATCTTCTGGGTGGAGGAAATGAGTTGTTACAATAACAAGCAATTTACTATCTGAATGCTACACATACTGTATCATCTTATTTGTATTTCACAGTTAATCTCCCAGCTCACAAAAGTTTTATCGGATTGGAGGCATGTGCTGTATTCCCCTTTATAAAATTTTACAGTCCCGTGCTATTCTTAGGGCTTGTTTTATAGGCACAATTTGCTGCTTTAATCTCACCCAATTGTCATGTTCTAAATCATGGTGTATAAAAACGTCTTAAAAGGAGAGATGCGCTGAAGGGTAGTACTTAATTACACTTACTGCCTGATTTAAATGTTATCTGTGCTTTGCCAAGTGCCAGGCACAGAGTAACCCAGCAGTGCAAATCTGCATAAACTGATACAAGTCATTATTGGGCTTTTAATAGCAACCCTGTACTCCTGTGCAGCATTCTGATGAAGGTGCATGCCCCCTCCTCCTCCCCTATTAGTTTGTGAGAAAATTAAGCAGAGGCTGGGGAAGCTGCTAATTGGTAGGGCTTTTCCAGCCACGCTTTTCTTCTCTATTTGTTTATTCCGATCTCCTTGCAGAAGTCATTACCAAGACAATCTCACTGGTCATCTCCATAAGCCTAATGCTTCTGAACAAAACCAAAAACAAGAGCATGCTGAATCCTTCCCCTCCTTCAGTACTCCTTTTGAGCATACCAAAGAACTGATCTGCCTCCACACCAGCTGCACAAAGTATGCAGCTAAAGCCTCTGGCTCAGGAAAGCGGAAACACAGCTTAGAGCACAGCATATCCAATGACTTTCTACTTCATGCTCCAGTCTCTGATCCATTCCGTCAGATGCCACAAGTCAGGACAGTCGTTGCTAAGGTTCGTCATATTTAACGAGCCAGTGGAGGTAGGACAATTCTCCAACTCCCAATAATCCATCCAGCATCTTTATTTCTGGTCCACAGATTCAATTGGCTTTTTTTAGTTTTTTTTTATTTATTTATTTTTTGGTTGTTCCTCTGCACGTACTGTTTGCATGGTTTGGGCCCAATAAAGTCTGGGATGGATTCATGCCCAGCACCCAGCAAGCAGATTGAGAGAAGATCAGTGAATCAGACTCAAGACACTCAGCAGCTTTCTATCAAAACTAAATTTCTAACTTTGTACAGAGTTTGAACTATGTCTGAGCAGTCCCCATTAAGCACTACTACTATTCACCAATTTCTGTAGCATGGCTCCATTCACATGACTGTGATTTTTACGTGCAAGATAAAAATTACAATCTTGTCCTTTAGAGGTACACAAAACGTGTATGTGCTCCTGATATCAGTCACAACTGTGCTCACAGTGCCCTTAATTCCACCTTTGCAAAATTGAGCAACTGTTATAAGCAATCCTCTGGCAAAAACCTGTGGAGTATAGAAGGGACATCCACCTCAGAAGCATCAGTCATCTTCTCACCTGATTTTAAGCCTCTTCTGAAATCTAGAGGTGTGGCATGCTAATCGACTCCATCTTGGGGGGGAGCTGAAGGTGTTACAGTGTCTTGCAGGGCAGAATAACCCATCTCACAGCCCAGCCCGCGCAGAGGGTTAAGGTGGCTCTGCAGATGGCTGCTTTTCCAGCTCAAAAATCAGTGTATCCCAACCAAGACTCTGGTAGGATGACATCTAACAGCTCCCAAAACCCAGGCTGTGGAACCCTGGCAACATATCTTCCCTAGGGGAGTACAGAACGAAAGGCACAAGGTAGCAAAAAAGCTATAGCACTGGGAAAATGCTGTTCCAAAGAACCTCATTCACTCATTTTCTCCCATAAGGAAGAGCCGTATTTTCCAGACTACTGGACTCTGAAGCCATGTGAAGAAGTCCAGAGCTGTCTCAGGGGATCCTATCACACCTCAACAGCAATTTTAATTAAAATTTTGATGACAAAAGTGCACAGTCCTCTGCAAGTAATTTAGAGAGTTAAAGATGATGCCTAACTCCAAAACGTCTGAGAGCCACTGAGTTATAAAACTGTAGGTTTGAAAGTAATGAGCTGCTGGCTTCAGTTTGCTCCGTGACTATGAAATATCTCCCTACGTAAGGGCTCATTACAGTGGCCACAGACTCAATGTCTGCAGAGGACAATCAGCCGTGCTGCCTCCAGAAGCAGCCACTCCTTCAGAGGAAGAAACACATCGCAGAAGCACTGCAGCAAAGCCTGCACCTTCCCAGAGTGGCCATATCACTGTCCTTTACCGGGTCTCACACTTCTCTTTGCAGCACACACGCACCAAGTTCACCAGCTCTGGAGCTTCTTCTCAGTACCAACGACTTCAGCTTTCCCTTCTACCCCCCAAAAAGAAAGAATATTACAAGATAAATTACTTTGCAAGGTCTCCATAAACTCTTCTGTGTTTGAAGCATCTACCAAAACTCAAGTGAAATTTCAGAGATAAACACACACAAACTCCCTTTTAATTAAGCAGTGTGCCACTCTGCAGGGGGTGACAGAGAGAGCAGATGCAGGGGGGATTGCCAATTAAGATACAACTTCTTTGATAGGAAGGGTACAGCCATACACAGGAGGAAGGAGAAAACTTGCCATCCAAGTCATTATTTTAATTGGCTGCTCAGAAAGATTATGCATTCCCCGCATCTGATGCTGCCAAAGAGTATTACTGATCCAAAATACTAAAAAGCCTTCAAAACATGTTCTACGCTGCTTGTATCTTGCTAGTACTGCCTGCACTGCTCACTCTTCCTCTTTGAGAAAGCTGTAATGTGGGGAGCTAATTCTCAGGGTTAATTAGACAGAGAAACAGAGAACTGGCGGACTTCTTTTCCTGTTACTGATAATTATTCAGCAAAGAATAGGCATTCTTAGCAAAGAACTTCTTGAAAGGAACACAGAGTATTTCTGGTCTACTTCACTTTTGAAAACATTAATAGTCATGTGCACAGATGATAAAAAAGCTGGGAAATGTGATGCATCAGAATGCCCTCAGTGTGAACCTGAGGATGACCAGACATCTTCTGCATAACTTCCACTGCTTTGACATCCAAATATTTTCTTTGCATTGACCTTTACTTCCTGCGATCCTGATGGTGATGCTCTCATTTTCTCAGCTTCATTTAACAGCTGCATATTAACTTTCACTTCTGTTTTTGTTCGGCGTTAATGGAAATGCAAATCAGTTTTTTGCACAGTTTGTTCCATGTATGCCTTCATGGAGGAAAGGAACGCATTAAACTTAGAAACTGTTTATTTGGTCTGCAGCCTACTTGGAAATCTTGATTTTGCCTCCTTACATGTTATGTTGTGACCACAGAGGTCAGAGCACCTTGCAGGGGTGAATTCAGGCATAGAAACCCAGAGAAAGCAGCAACTGCTTTATCTAAGCCTTCTTCCCCCGAAGATGACAGCTCTGCCATCCATTTCTATCAAAACACTAAAGTAGATGGGATTTCATTGCCTCTGCTCAAAATAAATAAATTCAACAGAAAATGACCCCTCATCTTTGTGTATGGAAGAGGAGTTCAGTTCCTACCAGGAACAGAATAACCAGAAATGTATTTCTGCCTTGGGAAGGCAGCCCAGACAGCAGAGATAAGCTGGTGTAGAAAAACAACCCCTTTCAGGTTCTCTCCAGCGTGCAAGTCAAATCCAGCAGTACAATTCTATTTCACAACTGTACACAGAAAAGCTAATTCTGACCTTCGTGGTCAGACAGAACAGCCTGCAGAGGTGAACCACATTGTTTCAAACACTGGAGGTGTATTTTGATTTATTTATTTTTAAAAGATACAGTTTGACAGTGTAAAGTGGAGAATTCACCAATCTGCAGGTTGGAAGATCCATCCACAAACATGCTACTGAGAGCCAGCACAGCCTTCCAGGGACACAGCCCTCCTAATGGCCAATGCATTCCTTAATCCTCCCACCAAACTAAACCCTATTACCCATTCAGAAGTGCTCTTTGAAGCATGTTGCTCTGCTACATATAGCCCTCCTCCTCATTTCTAGTCCAAATTGATTCAAAGCCAAAGTACATCTTTTCATTCTTGCTCCAGTACTTTGCATTAACTAATTTACTCCTTCTCCTCCTTTGTACTCCCCGCCAATATGTTTTTAATTAGTGACAAGGATTCTTCTCAGCTTTCCTCTTCCTTCACACATCTCCTGTGAGAGCTCCTTCAGCTTTCCTCTGGCCCTGGCCCATCCTCCTCAAGAAACAGTCACTGTAATACCCGTATTATTCTGACAGACTAACCACCAGTGATACTTCCAGCTGCCATTAGAAAAGCTTCATTACAGAGAGTTGATGGACCAGCTGATCCACATATTACTCCTCTGTTGCTTTTAAGTGTGGAGCTCCCAGCTTACAGGACAAATCCTTACAAAGTCCTCTGTGCATGACCTGACACTCTGCCTTGCCAACAAGAGGTCATTTTTTCAAAGCACAAGCAGCATCTTGCAGCAAAATTAGCTGCAACTCCACAAACCTCTGTCATTACAGATCAAAGAAACTTAAGAATAGAAAAATCTATTTATCTATTTCTTTGTCTTCTCACTGGAAAACCGTTCAGTCCAATCTTTAGGACAGAAAAGAAGCATAAGGACTATTAACAATACCATTCCTTCCCATGCTTACTTTGGGGGCAAGCACTTTGTTTTTCCTAGTTGCTTGCAGTCACCAACCACACTGCACTCAGCACCTCTTTTGGAAGGCCCTCCCATCCACTACAAATTGCACGGAACATCAATCAGCAAGAAGAGCTAGAGAATCAATGGAGGCAGCTAATTTCTTTAAGCCAGGAAACCCCCACACAGAAGAGAATCATGCTCCAATTCAGAACTCTGGTTCACCCTGCAGAGCCTCCAGTGACTGTGCTGCCTCAAGGTTCCCAAATCAGGTGCCTGTACTTGAATACGACTACAGCTCTTGACCATAAGAGTTTTCTATTTAATGTTATGGGGATGTGAACACCTATTAGGGTTTTTAATTTTGTTTAGCAGCTCTGTGATAGCATCAATGCAGGAATCAAAAATACAACATAAGAACTGTTATTTTTCCTTAAAAATTGTTGACTGTGGTGCCAAGTCTCAATAGTTTCGTTGTGTTTTTTTTTAAGAGGTTCTGTACTAAAATACAAGATACTTTGAACATCTACAATTCACAATATTTTTAACTATCTGCAGCATATTATTTTGCACTTACTTGGTCTTTCAGCTTCTAAAATTTAGGTAGAGACACGTCTTTCCCATAAACACCGACAAAGCAAACTTCATGAGAATAAGTTATGTTTAAAACAACTTCTGGGTTCTTTGTCATCAGTGTTCAGTGCAATGTTGTTGTGTTTCTGTCTTTAGCACATTTATTCTTTGAAATAATGCTTTTATTATTGTACAATAAAAGTACAGCACCAAATCCTCACCTTCCCCATTAAAAAAAAGCCTCTTGAAACATGGCTGTTCTTGATGGAAAAAAAATAGTGGCTAAACCTGCACATAATTCTCACTGGACTTTATCTGACACAGAATATTGTCAGAAAGCAGAAAATACAGGCTAGTCTCATATTATCTGCAATAAGATAGACAGTCTTTCATTTTAACAAGGTACCACTGCCAATATCAGCCCTGCTGTGTAAAAAGCTGATGCAATGATTTTGTTATTTACACAAGAGCAATGAAACCCAGCAAGATTGGATGTGATCGAAGGCACCTTCTACCAACTGGCACACACGGGTAGTCATGCAACACCTTGGTGAAGCTGGAGGAGCAGCTTGCAGCCCACACTGAGGCATTCACCAGCATCCTGCCCCAGCCCTGCCAACAGCTGGGCAACGCAGCATCCGTTGGGTCAAGCAACCCTAAAACCCCTAAAAGGGATCACAAACTCCACTAACTGACAGCAGGTCAGTTCTCCTTCCTCTGAGCTCCCACACTGCTTTTGACTTTCTGAAAAATGAGGTGAATTATTGACTGTCTTTTCTCAGGAGCACAGCTCTAACTGATCTCATTCAACAATATATCACTCTTCAGGCTTTATTTCCATCTGCATGTAGTGCTTCTACCCCTCACTATGAAGGGCTAATTAATCTAATGGTCATCTGTATGGGAGATCATGAGGTATAGAGTAAGGACAAGCAATTAGCACTGGAATTAAACGGAACGGACAAGTATTGGCTTGCCAAAGGCATAAAGAGCATGCTGACAATTACAAGTTCATCTCCATCTTGACCTCATTTGAGCCTATCAACCGCAATGGGTACTTGTTAATTTTTTTTCCCCATCTAGCTGTCTCTGGAAATTCATTTAAACCAAACCCATGGTTCTCTCTAATGCTCTGTTCTGGCAACACAAGAAGGCTTAGACAATTTCCTAAGAGATGCATGCAGGAAAGAGGCATCCACGGTTGGAAAGACGGTCGATGGAGTGACCAAAACATTCATAGAAAACTTCAGCACAGCTTTCAGGTTTTGGAAGGCACAATGAGTGAATCCACTGGGCTGTTGGGGCTGCACCAAGCAGAGCAAAGATGAACAGAGCCATCTCTCACATCACTGCAGGGGCAGCATGAAGATGGTGGCATGGGCAGTTTGTATTTGGAAACTCCAGCCCTGCCACCCAGAGCAGCATCCAAGATCATGTGGAATTCTTCAGGGCTCTGCCTTCCTGGCACCAAATAACAAACTGCGGAAATACTTATTTCAGCAACCACCATACCAAGATGTTCATGACTTCGAGATCACAGCTGCTCTGAGAAAGACAAAAGCTGTTTCCTTCTAACTGCAGGAGCACAATTCAGACAGAGCAGATCCCAGAAATAACGAAAGAAAGAAGAACAATCAAATTAAGTTGAATTACCATCTAATTTTATGTGAAAATTGTCCACTGACAGCCTATTGCAATTTTAGCTTCGAACTACTGTGATTTCTCACGAGCATCTTAAAAATCTGCTTCCTCAAAAACAAGTAACTTAGATCTCATTATTAACATGACCAGATGGTCTTTCCCAACAAATATCCCTTTTTAATATAGGGTCGCTGTTGTGAAGCAGAAAGGAAAAAGTCTTGATCAGTCACATTGTGGAGAGCAAGCTGATCTGCACCCAATGTGACTCTGGACAGGACTTCTCCCACCCCTGGGTGAGTAAGGCAACAATTTTAGTGAGTGAATGCTTCCTGCTGCTGCAGCAGAGAGGTTTGATAGCTCTGTTAACCTCAGCACATAAGGTTACAAGGAACATATACCCACAAAAGGAGCTGTAACTTCAGCAGAGACCAACAGTGCAAAAAAAAGTAAAATAAATGGAAAAGATTTGGGAATCTCAACAGGTCTCTTCCAAGGTGGGTATTTATGAGCACCAAGCTTCCTCCCACTGCTTTTCATTACAGACTTCATATATATATTTCAGATTCTCCCACTGAGAACATAGATAAGCTTCTAACATAAAATTCTCCATAAAACAGAGTTACAATACAAGAGCAGTGACAAATGCTGGCATCACAAGCCTGCACTACTGCTGTTTTGTGCGAGCTTTGTAGAGAAATGAACAAAGATGTAGGGGTAAAGTCAAAGTCTCTTCTCCCATGTCGAAGGTTCCAGAAACAAAACTTACAAAACCTAAAATGCTCATTAAAGCTACTCTGTGAGGAATATAGACAATGTCTTGCTACTTCTCTACACAGGAATGACTTAAAATTGTAATGCAACATCAAATTCTGTCAACATAAACTCAAGTGTTTGATTTTATTTTTTTTTACTCAAATGCATTAAAGCTTATTACCATCAAATTAAAAGAAAACGAAAGGTTTATCTTGTACATCTCAGGGCACTGCTCTGAAAATTTCCATGGCAGTGCCATGCAGTGTAACACTAACCATGTGCCCGCATATCTATCATTCCCATAAGTTCTGATTGTTGGACCCAGTAACTCCAAACTCTGGGACTGGAACAAAAATAAATAAATAAGAAAGCACACTGCTCACTAAAATTTACATAAAACATTTCACACTTCTTTCATTGGCTTTTCACAGCTGAATATCTCATTACAAAGCCAGACCTTCAGAACTACAGATCAATGAGTCGTGGTTCACACACAGCTGCTCTATTACACGTCCTTGAAGGAAATAAGGAGAACATGAATAAGATAACATGATGTGCATGGATATCTGTGTCACTGGCTTTTCCTGAACCCTTCAGGAAGGACCATCAAAAAGTTGTAAACACAAATAACAAAAAACACAATGTATATGTACAGGCAAACCACAGAGTAAGAACATAAGGAGTGATGGGATAGAAAGGAAAGACATCTTAAGAGTCAACAACTGGTAAAAAAAAAAAAAGGAAAGGGAATAACGATAATAAAAATCACTTGCCATGATGATGAGAGATATTCATGTACCTCAGCATCAGAGTCAAGACCTGTATGAGTTCATACATCCATTAAAAGTCTGAGATGGAGAAGGGAGGCAATGAAGTGCCGAACTGCACTGGCAAAAGAGAATGATGAAGAGTGGGCAGAACTGTAACTGATGCAAAAGCTGCAGAAGAGTCTTGAGTCACTGTGATTGGAGAGTGAAATGACAGAGTAAATTAAATGTTAACAAATGCAAAATATTGCACTGAAAAATGGGTATGACTGTCCACATAGATTGACAGGCTGTGAATTAGCTGCTTTAACTCAGATGTAGTCACTGCAGACAGTTCTCCGGAAACATCAATTCAGCAGTACCCAAAAAAAGAAAACTTCAGAACTCTTCAGGAAAGACAGAGACTGAAATACACAGCTTCGTTACAGAACAAAATGAACTCCTGATCTGTCGGTCTTTAAAACACCCACAGAATCCCACCTCTAAAAGAAAACATACAAAGACATGCAATTTTCTTGTAAAATGTTAGGATAAGTCAGAATTTGTTTAATTGATAAATTACAATAATTGGGCTGCAGTGTGTAAGAATCTCCACCCTGGAACCACAGATACTGGTTAACTAGTCAACCACTTGGCTCACAGCAAGCCATAAAATTCTACCTTTAGTCTCACTAGAAAAAGGGAAATATCATACAAGGTTTCAAGTAACAGAGTGGATAAGACTTAAGATGCTTCATAAGTTAAAGGAAAAAATGCTCTGAAGTCCCCTTCCACCACCTCCAATCCCAGAACGACAGGTGAATTTCACAAGTTCAGCTGGACACTGTATTCTCCATCTCTACACAAAATGCTCCACTTTCTATTTTTATTCCTCTGCAGGCTGCTGGGAAGGAAGGGCAGCTTTTATACATAAAGATTACGTAGAAGTTAGTCCTAAACATAGCACTGAACAGACATGTATGTGAAGTACCACATACTGCACACGGGTTGGGTTAGAACACTGAGCCCATTAGGCAACTGGTGCTGCTGTAACCCCTGGGTGGGAAGTCCAATTCAGGGAGACCACAAGCTACAAGCAGGGGTTTGAGCACACCAGAAGCTTCACATAAGTGGAAGAAAAAAGCAAAAAAATGTGTTTCTGTCCCTGCAAGGACACTCTTGCGTAGCACAAGAAGCACACGGAGAACGACAGATTTTGCATCATTAATTACAAAATATTCTTTTCCCACTTTAAAGCCAACATTCGTTTTCCCAAAATGAGCAATGGGAGAGGACAGAGCTACTCACCCGAGGCAGCTGCTCTTACAGCACCCCAGCACATCCATCTCTTGCACCCCACTTCAGAAGCAACACGACCACCACAGCTTCTCACACTGTGTTCAGGAGTAATTACCAACTGCTAAAGGTGTGAGGTTTGGGGAAAACATCCCCAGCACACTTCAGCTGATGAATCTCTCTGATTACTCTTAATGCATTTCCTTAATGCATACAGTAGAATCACTAACATCCTGACTTCCTGCACCTTCTGATGCTGAGAATGCTCCTCCTACATACAGACTATGAATCCAATAAGCCACGCAGGACACGCTGTTGCTGTTTACAAAGCTTCTGTGCTGCATCATGTTTTTTCCACAAGATTTGACTGAACAAACACACTTCTGCAGTAGCCAATTAAAAGGGACACTGATGAGGATTTTAGAGCCGCCTTAAGCTCACACTGCACCTCATCTTTAAACCAGTTTCATCCAAGTCAGAAAGCTTTGCTATCCAAGCCAGAACAGAGACCATCAGCGATACACTATAAATATATTTGAAATCCTCCATCTCTGTTTATTTTCTCATAGACAATTAGTGTGTAGGTGCTTTCAGCCTAAACCAGTAAATCATATAAAAGCATGTGACAGCATTATACATCAGCCTGCACAAGGCCCATGTCACAGCACTGATAAGGAGACTGGAACTTGGGCAGAGGAACAAGTGCTGCTCAGCCACTGGAGTCAGGTACAAGGAAGGAGAAGAGAAAAAGAAACAGAAGAATATGCAACAGATTTGTTTCTCAGACAACTCAGCCAATACATCATATCTTATATTCACTCCTTTCAGAAATAATTATCTGTTATTAATTAATTGTAGCAGTTGACTCCACTCCCAGTAATTTCACAGACATCAGGGTCAGTAAGATTGGCCTCATCCCTCTTCGCCCACTCAGCCCTACTACTCCTTCAAATAACTCACTCAGACCTAACATCTCCTTTCAAGTATCTATTTCCAGCAGGGCACAAAACAATCAAACTACTGTCAACGCACTGCAGTTTTGTCATTACACATATACCCCCAATGAGGGGTTTAGTACATGATGCAAGGCAAGCCTCTAGTCGCACCAAGAACAGCAGGCTGCCCAGTGCCTATCCCAAAGGAGTGAAATAACCTCATGATTTCTGTATTTTATTCTGTTTTCCTTGCTATGGCAAGCTCTGTATACAAAACTGCAAAAATAATTCAGCCGTGCAGGACCAATTGTAAGCAGAAAACTGAACTACACGCTGTAAAGGCTACGATTCTTTGGCCTTACTGAAGCAATGAAATACCAGTCAGGTTAGACAAGGTATTCTTGCTCTAAAGGCTATTCTGTATTCACATTTTGAGCAGTAACATACACTAAAAGATTTGAAAGTTGGAATAACTGCAAAGTGGATGATGTAGAAGAGTTAAAATTCAGGGTTAAGGCTTTACTTGAGCATGACAGCAAAACCAGCAAATTGTATCCTTGTACAGAAATAAAGTATAAGGTAGAAAATTCATGTACATCCTGTCTATGTTCGTAAAATAAGTCACAAGAGGAGCATAGCTGTGCATGCTGACACTCCAAAAGGAGTTCACACTTCCTGCACTGGGAACTTTATAATTAAAACAAAGAAAAAAAAAACAAAAGTAATGCAGAGGTTATTTTCTAAATCATGGAAGCCTTTCCTACCCCACACCAGGGCTATACATTTTGCACATGCACCCAGACAGCTGTCAGGAACAAGCTTCAGTCAGCAACGCAGATCTTTTGATCTTGAACTCACAATACTGGGTAAGAATCAGAACAAAATCTGGGGGCTGTGGCAACACACACTTTGAGAGACTTCAGAAAGTTACTGGAGCAAGACAAACTGCACAAGATTCTTCTATGAAAAGTCAGGCTAGCAGTAGTCCAAGAGCTCAAACCAGCTCTCATTTAATTAGCTCTTTGCCACGTACAGGAGAAGTTGCACGAAGTGCCCAGAGCTGCATTCTCATTTGCACTTTGCTGCGATCCATACAGCAGCAATTCAGCCCTGAGTGAGGCAGAGCTCATTACCCAGCAGAGATGAGCCCTCCTGGCAGCGAGCTGCTCCTCCTGCACACAGCATCAGCCCCACTGCCCACCCCAGACACGCACAGTGGTACCCACAGGCAGTGCAGGCTTTGTACATGCTAGGGTGGGCCTGGCAGACCCAGGCTAGAAGCAAGGATACAGACTAGTGTCTGACACTGTGACAGAGTGAGTTTTATCCATCAGGAATGGGAGTGCAGTCGATGGGACATCCTGCTCCTCCCAAGGACACTCACTTCACAGGGCTGGGTGCACACTCCACAACTGCTGGAGCTTCCTCAAGGATTCCCTAGGAGAGGGTTGAGACTGTGATCACGATCCTCTGCAGATTCTCAATTCATGCTTTAAAAATTCTCTTTCATTTATTAAAACCTCCACCGATCCATTGCGCAGACAATCCGTGCCCTTTGGCCAAGCAGGGGAATGTTCTGGAGCTCCAAGCTGCTCGAGCAGCCTTGTGCAACCAGAGCTAGCAGCCTGATCTGCTGCAAACTTCAGCAACAGGGAACCTCACTGGCATTACCAACACATATTAGATGCAGACCAAATCACCGCAGGGTGACCCGTGGGCACGGAGTGAGCCGGGAACTCCAAGCACCACTCTGCTCAACCCAAGCACAGGTCCTTTCTCCTTTCTCCCCAATGTTTCTTTCTCCTCCATGCTTACCAGCTTGCTTTTATCTGACAGTGAAATCTCATCTTTAACAGTGGTTTTCTTATCATATTAAACTAACATCTCTGATTAAAAAAGCAAAAAAAAAGTCTAATTCCACATGTATTTCCACAGAGTATGCAGAGCAGATCTCTACTGAACCATGCTATCTGTGCACAGATTTCACTCTTTGACACATTACCGTTCTCACCAACAAAAAAAAAACCACGCACACAACACACACACACACACCTCCGTGGCAATCTCCTGCTCCTGCTTTCCCCCAGAAGAGCAGCCCTAGTGTCCAGCTGGCAGCACAGTGGGCAGAGCACCAGCAGGGCAGTGGGGCTGCACCGCTTCACAGCACTGAGAGCTCTGGCCCACCGTCAGGTGATGTGGATTACTTACTGCATCAATTCCAACTAATTGGGGTGGAGATATTTGGCTTTTTTGAGGAGGGGGGAGGGTGTTCAGTTTGTGGTTTTGTTGGTTTCTTTTGAAGTATCTGAATGTATAGTGTCTTCAGTCACTGAGGGTAACTTCTACATTTCTTCCCAAATGTTTAGCAAAGTTCCACTGGGACCCACAAGATACTTTCAGGAGTGCTGTATCTGGATCTGAACACACTGTAGGTTCTTCATTGTGTTTTGTTTGTTTGTTTTTTAAATCACAGCCACCTACCATTTTATCCCTAACAGTCCATTAACCTACAGATTGATGCAGCTACTTTGGATCAAGAGGCGAACGTTACAGTTTAGCTCAGAGCTTTAGAAGAAAAATAACAAACCAGCACAGAGGGCAGTCTGGGGACTCCCCTGCCTGCCCGCAGTCAGAGCGGTGACTGCCTGCTGGCATCGAGGTGTCTCGCACAGTACAGTCTGTTCTCCCTCTGCTGAGCAATCCAAGCACTACAGAGAATAACGAAGAGTGGTCCACGGGTAGCATCAGCACTGCGAATGAACCAACTTTAATTCTCAAACTAACCCCTGAACAAGGAATAATGCCCACAAAGAGCTGCTCAGTGCCACCGTGTCCGCAGAGATGGGTGCTGCAGCTTGACTCGTGGCTGAGCACGGGGCTGTGGAGCAGAGCACACCGTGCTGAGCAACCACACAGCCGACACGAGCCTGCAGGGCAAGGACCTGCTCACAAGTTCCTCTGTGTCAGAACTGGTGCATCTGCTGGTGGTCAGCACCACTGGCTGTAAGCGAGGCGAAGCTCCAGCAACACAAAGCACCTCCCTGGATGTAGTCCCAGCTCTGCTCTTCTGCATTTGTGGTTGCTCTCCGAAGCCCAGACCAGCAGAGCATTAATGGGAAGAGTCTGCATCTAAAGGGGAACACTTGAGTGGTTTCACTCCCTTAGGGGGAATTCACATGACACAGTATTGGATTCTGGCTGATGCTCCTGCTGCGTGCACGCTGCAGGGAAGCAGGGCAGCTCCAAAGCCAGAAGCCTCCCCAAAATTCCCCCACACGGCCAGGAGGAGGCAGGATCAAAACAGCACAGGTAGCGGCACAACACAGGGGACAGAACGCCTGAACTTAGAAATGTTCTAAAAAGCAGCCCAGCTGGCCAGTGTACAGTGCACTGAATTCAGTGAGCTCTGTGCATCACCAGCTCCTTGAAAATGCCACCAAATTCAGAAACAAAAATAATTAAAACTCAGTGTTCAATGACAAACTGAGTGTGATGCAGAGATTTGAGAACTTCTTACTTTCATAAGGAACCCCATAACCTCCCTTTCCAAGCAGAGGAGCACACAGATGATGACCCCAGCACACTCGCTACGGAAATGTGAGATGCTGTTTTTCAAAGGCTAAAAAAAAAATTCATGCTGTACTCGAATTTAACAGAACAGCAGCTAAAAATGGCAGAAATCACCTTGGGGAGGGTGGAGGGGGGGAGAAAAAGAAAAGGCACAACATCAGAACAGCACAATTTCAAGCATGACCTAGCACCTGGCAGCATCAATCAGATCCTTTGGAATCATCTCAGGACCAGAGCCATACAAAGCAGGTCCAGGTGTGCCGGGATTGAGAGCAGTGGATGGATGCAGGGAGGAAAAACGAGATGAGTTCACAGGGAAAGGTACAGAAACACACAGCAGTGCTCATGCTGGCCCTGGTCAGCAGGACACAAAGAGCATCTCTGCAATATTTATGATCCAAACTGAGAAAAAGTACTGACATTCACATACGATCCACCTTTAAACTTTGGGGGGGGACTGCAAGGGAGTGCAAGGAAGGCCTACGAACTGACAAGGTTATTGAAAAGGAAATAGTGAAGCTATTTGCTGTGCTTAGTAACCTACTGCCCAAAAAAGTTAGTGGTATGTTTCCAAACTACTCCCAGTGCGTTCAGCAAAAATCCCTTGTTAAAATCAGAGAGATAAGCTGTGAGCTGCACATTGCACCAGAAAGCTCCAGATGAAAGACAAAGTTCCTGTGTGCTCACTCCTTGCAGTTACCTCATAAATCCAGGTTTGTCATCAAAGCAACACCTACCTTACCAAAATCTCTGGGAAAGCACCACGGCATCGGCTAACTCATTTCTGCCAATTGTTTGGAAAACATTGTTGGGGTGAGGAGCTGTGTGCTGGCACGAGCTCTGCCTCCTTTAGGATGCAGGTGGTCAGTGGCACAGAGGCAGGGAGCAGGGCCGGGCAGCCAAAGACAAATGAGCTCTGATGGTGTGCAGAGCTTTTAGACTGACACCTTCCTCCTCAAGCACCCCGAAGGGACTCGATGTAAGCAGGTAACAAAGCCTCAGGTTCTCACAGATGAAATAAAAGCTGGAGTAGACAAGAAAGAAGGTTGACTTTTTCACCCCCACTGCGGTGTTAGAAGGCTGCCCCAGGGGTTTTAATCAATGCAAGTAAATCTTTGGTATTTTCCTCCAGTAGTCCCAAAATAAAATCAGTAAGATGCTGGCACTTTCACAACACAGAGTGACTGTTTCTCAGCAAGCTTGAGTTGGTCTTTATCAAAAAAAACCTGAAGAAATGCATTGTGACTTCAAAGAAAAATAGCAAGCAAGGAAACAGAAGCAGCAGGAAAGCATGAGGAGGTATGGTTGGCTCCAAGGACAACTTCATCCTACCTTTCCTTTCAAGCATGAAGTGAAAGGAGAGCAGAGTAACCAGAGCAGCTGGTGCAGAAACATACCTGCAGCTACCCTGGACCACAAGAACAGCAAATTATTCCAAAATGCACATACCATCAGACACTACCTGGAGACATTGCCAGATCCAGAGTTTCCTCTCATGAGGGAAACACCTTCCTGTCCATCTGCTTCATCACAGAGCCTACAGAGCTCTCCATGCATTCAAGCAGCTCCTAATGCACCTCCTAATAACCTATCACCCAGAGGATCCGTGCACGCACACTGCGTCCACACGTCACATTAAATAAGGAGCAACAGAGCATGTTACATAACACCTTTACATAATTACAAACACCTGAGCAGACGGCCCTGCCTGCCTGCAGGTCTGTGTGCTGGCTCGCCCTCGGCCAAAGGAAAGCAGGCAAGGAGCCTTCCAAAGCCACAAACCCACCTCCAATCCCACCTTTCTTCAGCGATGAATTGGAGAATCTATTCCTCCAATTCCCTCCTTGCAACGCTCACTCTGAAACGCAAAGGAACCGCCACTTCTCGAGTTCTAAAAGCTGCAAGCAACATTAGCTTTTCTGAGTCACCTGCAAAGAGGCACAAATAAAGGACAACGTGGGCACACGAGTCACAATCCTTCAAACAGAACATTAAAAGCCTCCAGGAGGCAACGTAAGGACTAAGGAGCGAGCCAATGTCTTTCCCACACTCCAATTTCAGTGACTTGGAGGGGGAAAGACAAAGGTAATTCCTCAGCAGCAGCCAGCATATTGCAACAGCTGTACCTCTGTTAATCACCGAGCTCAGGAGCAAAGTTCATGCATCGCATTACTGAGAGGCGAAGATCTCTGAAGAGCTTTTACTCTAAGTCATCTTGTTGGGGCTGTTTCAAAATCAGTACTCTTATTTTTCATTTATCAGGATCATTTTGTCTCAAGTTGGCTCTTCCTCTAAAAGAAAATTAACCAGGCTGATTCCCAGCTAATACAAACCACCACGAGAAGTCAATGGAATTTACCTCTCCGCTAACTCATACCAAATGAAACACAACTAAGACTTCTCCTCCTTGAAATGATGCTGGAAGCGGGACCATCATGCTCTTTTATGGCAGATGTGCTCACAGGGCACAAGGGTTCACCCCCACATCCAGGGAATGTCACAGAGCACACGTATCCATCACCAGGAGGGCACAGTACAGCACAAACCAATGCACGAACGTCACCACGACCTATTTCGCCCAGCACACAACTGAGAGCTGTTCATTTCTCTTTTCAATGAGCCACTACGCGAGTGTTGATTTAATGGTTCATTTATCAACCCCTCTGAATATTAAGCAATTCATTTTGACTTAATTTGGACGATTCAATTTCACCCACCCTTTCTCCCCTTGAAAAATGTGAATTGCTCTCAAGGGAGAGGCTGTTTTAAAAGTTGACTTAACAGGCAGTACTTGGGAACCCACAGGAGCCTGGAAGGTTATGTGGAATACTCTGATTAACATTTTTTACTCTGACTTTCTTTTCGCATTTTACGCTATATCATAAGCACGAAAGCAAAGACACTCCAGTGAGCATTCAGAACGCTGCAGATCGAGATGCATCTTCCACAGCATCAGCCACCAGATGAGAAGCCCACCAGAAAATCCAGCACACCGTCCATACAACTGACAACCTGCCACAGTTATTCTTGAGGAACGGAGCTCCTCACTCAAAATCCATTACTTTCCTCGAAACTTTTTGTTGGGGGAAAAAAAATAATATATATATATTTATATACGTGTGTGTATTAATAATACCGCGGGAAACACCCACGCACCTCAGCAGCATCTCCTGCTCAGAAGTTTGCATCTCGGAGCGCTCCGGCAGCGCGGCCGCCCGCAGATCAGCGCACCTGTTGGGCAGCCCGGCCGCGTCCCGGGGCTTCCCACGGCAAAGCTCCGTTTTCACCCCGGGCTGCTCGATCGCTCTCCGGGCTCTTAGCACCGGGCTCGGCGGCTCCATCCTTGCGGCCCCGCAGCCCCGGCGGGGCACTGCCGTTAAGTCCGTCTCCTCGGGAACCCCCCCCGCCCAACGCACACCGCAGAGCTTAGCCCCGGAGCCAGGAGGCATCTCCCGATGCGAGGAGGCGCTCTGCTCCCCGGGAAGAGTGACCGAGAGCCGCCGCGCGGAGGGACGCGCGGGGCAGCGCTACCCCGGCTCGGGGCCGGATCGGAAAGATCCCCGCGAAGGGCAACCGGGGCAACTCCGCCAAGTGCGAGGCTCCCGGGCACGGCAGGGCGCTGCACTCACCTGGACACCGGGCG
>VXAB01001184.1:0-20448 GCA_013399175.1 Odontophorus gujanensis
CTTTCCCTTTCCCTTTCCCTCTCTCCGTTGCTTCTTCCCTTATTTTTTCTCCCTCTTTCTCTCCTTTTCCTTTTCTGGGCAGCCGGCACCTTCCAGGTGCATTCAAAGTGGATCATTTCCCCCTGACGGCGAACACACAGCAACAATACTTTTCAAAAGACTCCATTCCTGCCGCGTTCGTTTCTGTTTCCAGACACGCAAGGTCTACAGAAGACCCACAGGGAAGAGAAAATGCCCTCTTGGGGCGTTAAAAGCCCGCAGGGGCACAGAGCGGAGTTAACACCGAACTTAATTCCAGCACAGCTCTGCAGCTGTCGGCTCCCAGCGTCGCGGGGCTCCGGGCTCCCTCCCACCATCAATCCCCGACTTAAAACCAGGGCGGAACTGCGTGTGTTGCTGCTGCCTCCTGGCGGCACCGGTCCTCCTGTGGGACAACAACGGCGGAATCTGCGGGAAAAGTCGTTGTTAAAAGGGGTCGATTCAGGGAAGACGCCGTGCGCCCGTGCACCGATCTCTGCGGCAAAAAAAAGTAACAGGAAAAAAATCAAACCCATCAGAGTGGACCTAAAAGGCTGGCACATGGAGACACTCGGCTTTGTAAGCGCAGACAGAAGCTTTAGAAAAACGACCGTGGAGTGTGGTTGTGACCAAGGTTGTTCTGTTACACTCCTCTCCCTCCCTAGGTATGAACACAACTGTATCCCTTCGTGAATTCACGTTTACAGCTGTTAAATACAATGGTTAGACTTCTCTCAAACCATGCCAGAAGGCCCATTGTGTAATTTTGCTAATTAGGAAACAGTACATAAAACAGAACTCGAAGTCCATTCCGTGTGTTACGCTTTTAAAATGGAGATAAAACAAATGGAAGTAACTTGCCGTATTTCCTTCCTGATGTGTTAGAAGCATAGTGGCAAATCTCTGAAGTTAAATACTGCAATAAAGCATGGTTCTTCCTTCCCTTTTCTTCTTGCATCCAGGCTGGAGCATCCCTCAAAGGACTCTGTGATCCTTAGGTGTCCCTTCCAACTCAAGATATTCTATGATTTCTATAATTACGATCTCCTTGTAAAGCAAACTGTTGGACGCAGTATGAGCATTCACTTTAAGAAGGCCTCTTTCTTAAGGGCATAACCAAGTACAAGACTTCCATTACATTTTTCCAAAGCAGGAGACAATCTTCAATACAGAACACCCATTTCATGAGAACTATGGGCCATGCCATGACTGTAATAATTTTTTAGTTATGATTTTGCAAGAAGAGCACTCATTTGCACTCTGAGGATGATGTTCAACATGAAACCAAGACTCTACCCAACCAACTGCAACATCTTATTTCAGCTGAGGATGCTCTTGGGTGCTGAGTTAGCTTCAGTGGAAGATAAAGGCATTTTTAATGGAACTAGAAGTAAGAAAATTGGCCCATCTCTGCTGCTCCATGGTACCTGATACAGCTCAGAGCCACAAACTGATACTCTCTGCAGTATCAGCTGAGTATTCCTGCAGCTGTTATGTTTATGGCTACACCAGATAAAACAATATCTATCAGATTTCTTGAAGATATTAATTGAACAGGTAACTGTCCTTAGAAAATGGAACTTCCTTCTTTCAAATGCTTTTAAAACAGCAAAGAAAGTGTTTTCAACTTCCCAAAGGCCAACACTTGCCTTCTTTGTTGCTGCCAAGACTGAATCAACTTTTGTAACTGGAGAAAAATACTACAACTGAATTAAAAACAACAACAACAACAACAACAAACCCCCAAATTTAAATCCTATTAGCAGTTGTTGCTCAAAAATGGAAAAAAGCCAACTAGTCAAATAAGCACTATGTTATTATTAGCAGTATTTTGCTAAGAAGAAATTGATGAGTTATGGTAGAAGGCAGTAGTATGGGAAGGCAGTGTTGATTTAAATTTTTTTTTCTATTTGTTTAGTAAAATAATAATAATGAAAGAAACACAACCCCAAACACATATACAAGTAGGCATTTTCTGCTATACATGTCTTTTTTATAGGCTGGTCTCAATATTTGGAAGTGAATCCTCCTAGCATCCCTTTGCACTTCACATTCTCATACAGTAAGCCGTGTTTGGGCTCTCAGATTGAGACTGGCTAGTGACACACCTTGGTGAAAACTCCCCTCCTTCATCATATTGCACTTGCAATAATGGCATCTCTTTGCTACTTCTGCCACATTGTAGCCATTAAACAACAACCCTGTTAAATTGTTCAGATGTTGATTCCCACATTCATCACTGCTAGGTTATTATAACATAGAATCATAGATTCATAGAATCATTTATGTTGGAAGGGACCATTAAAGACCATCTAGTCCAACTCTCTTGCAGTGAACATGGACACCTACAGATGAATTAAAGTGCACAGAGCCCCATGAACCTGGTCTTGAATTTCTCCAGGGATGGGGCATCCATCACTTCCCTGGGCAACCTATTTCTGTACCCTTGCTGTGAAAAACTTCTCCCTTATATGCAGTCTAAACGTATCCCCATGGAGTTTGAAACCATTTCCCCTTGAGTCTGTGACCTCTGTTATGTACAGCTCGAATATAGCTTGAACACTAGATCTTTTCTGAGGATGCTTCAATTTATTTCTACTTCTTGCTCAGGGTCCTTTATTTAACACCTCTTTTCATCTACACCCAACATGCTGAACCCCCAGTGGTGTGACATTAGGGACATTTTTAACAACATAAAGCACACAAAGTCCTTAATTCACACTGCCTGTAACTTAGTCTTTAGTCCTGGAAAATTAAATGGAAGACATTGCCACCTGTTGATTGCATTGGTTGTGATTTTTTTTTTCTTTTCTGAGTTATGTGGACTGTATCTTAAAGTTAGAATGGAATAGCAATAGAAACAGAAATAGCAATAGAAACAGCACTGAATCAGGTTGGATTTTCTTACCGTTTCTTGTATTTTGATATCTTCATTGCAGGCTTCCAGTATTTAAAAGGGGATTATAAACAGAAGAGGAATCAACTAGATTGATTTCTAGAGAGTGATAGGACAAGGAGGAACAGTTTTAAACTCAATGAAGGAAAGTTTAGATTGGATATCAGGGGGAAGTTCTTCACAGGGAGAGTGATGAGGTGCTGGAACAGGCTACCCAGAGAAGTTGTGGATTCTCCAACCCCCATGGACGGAGGCCCTGGCCTACCTGGTCTGGTATCAGATCAGGAGGTTGGTAGCCCCACCTGTGACAGCAGAGTTGGAACTCGATGATCCCTGGGGTCCCTTTCAGCCCAAGCCATTCTATGATTCTGTGATCACTGTGCTCAATGAAAATGCACAATAAGGTCTTGGCTTTTGATCATGTGATCAGATATGGACAGAGAGGATAAAAACCCACCTCATGTGACCTTACTCTTAATAAAACAGCAGCATGGGAAGGATGTGTACTAAGTGTTACATTTTCCACTCCCCAGGATGGTTGCTGAAGGCTCCCCAGAGTCATCTACCCTTTTGTAGTGTTTGACAATTTTGGGATAGCTGTTAGGTCCTTGGGATCTACTGATGCCATGGTTTTCTCATGGAGAATGTGCTTCCAGAATTCGTTGGAGTGATGCACTCTGTATGTAATTTTTTTCAGCACAAAGATAAATATGTGGTGTCCCTAATAACTCCTAAAAGTGGGTTGAAATTAGTGGCAGCATCATGAGTGCCACCTTCTGAGTGTCAGGTAATGCCAAAAGACATCTGCTGGTCCCGACACCAGAAGTTCTCTTTACATGATCTTCCTCTTTTCGTGGTGATATATGCTGCAGTATCACCACTTCAGAAATCCAGCAGATGAGGATACAAAGTCTTTCAACAACTGGTCGCCAAACAACAAACCTAGATGGTAACTGGGTATATGAAGCAGTAAGTTGGTAGACGTTGTATCTAAAATCTACCTAAGGAAAACTTTCCTGCTTTATGAAACATCTCTTTGAAATCCAAAATTTATGTCCAAGAAGATCACTTCTGGAGATCGAACTTCAGTGAATGCATCTTCTATTACCTTACTTTTATTATAAATTCCTGCAGACTAAGGACAGTATTTTTTCTGATGGTGTTATTGTGCAAGAGCCCTTAGGGGAAAAAGGGTAATGCGTTCCTTCTTTTCCTATGTATGTTGCTTATTCTCCAGCCTTGTACAAAATCTGAACTGCTGACACATTTCATTAGTTATTTATTGAACAACATAGGCAATTTTGAATATCATTGCTTGTGTACTATGCTTTTGGGACTGTATTTATTGTCTTCTTTGCCATCAAACTCACACACACGAAGATTGCATTCATGATACATTTTGAAATGGGCGGTCATCTGGGACAGAATCATTGTTGTCTGTGACTAGAAGCCAATACTTTGTTGTGAAGTATATATGATTTTTTTCACAGACTTTCAGGTCTTCTCAGCCTCAGAAAAAGCATGACACTAACTATAAACAGCAGAAGAGTGTCTATCCAAAACAAATCAGTGATACAAATATATGTATATACATACATTTGGAAATACATCAAGCACATAATTCAAGTTATTGGGAATATTTTTCACCAAAATACTGATATTTTGTGAACGACGATTTTAGTTTCTCAGAATTTGCCCCTTACTGCACTTAGCCTTCATTGCTTTTAAGCAAAGTATCAAGAACAATTTGAATTTGAGTTGTTTGTTAGGTGTAACTGTAAGATGGTGCTTTATTTAGCAACGTTTGGCCACCTGATTTAAGACATCAAACTATAATAATAAAGCACATATTATTATTATTATGGATTAAGAACTGATCAGCTGGTAAACCTCAAGAAATAGTTGTTAGTGTAAAAACTGTTAAATAAATGTATTTCTGACACAATTCCCACCAATCAATTGAAGATTGTTCTTTGTGATATTTTATTAACTCTCTGGAATTAAGCATGAAGCTGCTATTGGTAATATTTACTGATGATGTCAGCTTGGGACAAGAGAGAATGGTTATCAGAGACAAGAGAGATGGTTATCAAGACAGAAGCTGTGATGGTTATCAAATATTCATTCAGTGTATCCTATATTTGTAGTTAATGGGGGTGAGTCAAGGCACTTCCAAGCACAGATGAACAAAATTGACAACCATGCACTTCACCTGACTCTATCTGTCATAACTCCAGAATGCATTTTATGAGGTTATTAAGCCCAGTGTAGAGCTTTGTGTGAAAAGATATGTCCATGAGGCATAAGAAGTCAGCAGAGATGGTCTTGATCTCCCCCTAGTTCCCCAGCCCACAGGGTTGTTTACAACTCCAACTTTCAGGCATGATATACAGAAGGTTGTAGGCACTCAGCAGTTACTGGAGGGAGACAGAGTCCTCTGTGACACTGCTCGAGGACTTCAAGATGAGCCTTGTCTCTGACTGCAGGAAAAGAACGATTTTAGGACACTCTGGGACAAGCACTGCTCTCGGGCAGCAGCAGATGTCAAAGCAAACAGTGTGCCCATTTGCATGGATGCCAGCTCCACAGCACAAAATACCAGGGCATGTCAGACTTGTGAGGCTCTGTTCCATCTGTTGCTGCTGCTGGGGAGAGAGGTGGCAACCAGGGGTGGGGGTGACAAAACCTGGAAGCACAGTACCACTGAGATGCAAAATGATGTTCCTATGAAAACAAGAATTCCAGCTGCCAAAGCACATGGTCCTCTACCTAGTGAGGAAAATCAAAACATGCGTACATCCATGGAGCAAAGCCGCCCTGTTTTCAGTCCAAAAAGCTCTATACAATTTGTAAGGAGAGATGTGTCACCTCTGAACATCCTATTTTTTGTGCATTTCTGAAACAGAGAACTTCAGGAGCTGCCCCTTTCCTCCTCAAAGAATTGTTAAATCTGACATTTCTTCTCCAAAAGAATGGTCAGGTCCTGAAGTGGTTTGCTCAGGAAGGTGGTAGAGCCACAGTCACTGGAAGTGCTCAAGAAATGTTTAGATGTTGTACCAAGTGACTTGGTTTAGTGGAGAAATATTGGTGGTAGGTGGATGCTTGGACTGGATGATCTTGGAGGTCTTTTCCAACCCGGTGATATAATGATTTTATGATTTATGTTCAGACGGTGATGTCCACATTCTGGGGCTGAAGGTTACAGCAGTGCTAGCAACTCAACTTGTTGGAAGGTCTTGCTGCAGCTACGCTGGAGCTGGTCATTTGCCCTGTAAATAAGTTACCTATGAAGAACTCCCATCCTGTTCTGCTTAGGACCAACACCTCAGATCTAGGTTTTTGGGTGGCCCACGAGTGCTGGAGGAAGGTGCTGGAGGAAAGAGATTTCTGCGTAGGACTGGGAGGCCCATCAGGTCCACCAGACTGCCTTTTCAGTATAAGGATGTCTCTTCAGTATAAGCTATTAATTTCTAAAATTAGATGTATCTAAGTAATATTATCTGGACCCAGCAGGTAAAGATTTCATACAGCATCTTAAACAGAAGTTACAAAAGTCTTGCTACACTCCTGCTTCACTACATAAAGTTTATTACCAAGCCCTCACTGAGCAAATATTTCTTGCAGTGTGCCTAGAAGAACAACAGACCTAAACCATACATACATGTTACAGAACGGAGAGAACGTTAAGATTACCTTTGCAACCTCAGCCTCAGCATACCATTTGTACAGCCTGGTTTGGCATGCCTATACAGCCTTCTACTCTCTTAATGAGAACTTTAAATGTATTTCCTCTTGGTTGTCTGACTCATCACTAATTATTTTATTAAAATTAAGATTACTACCCAACAGTAATCATTTAGGAAGAACTAACCTTATCTGTGCAACCTGGTGTATGGAATCTGCTTTGGCAAGAGGGTTGGACTCGATGATCTCTTGAGGTCCCTTCCAACCCCTAAGATTCTATGATTCTGTGATTCTGTGTGATTGTGTGTGTGAACTACTGTGGACTTAAAGAATTATGAGATATTAGAAATGAGTGGTAAGAAATGATTTTTCTTTAAAAACATTGCAAAGTTCTTTTCATTGTGAGTTTGGGCAATGATTTTTTTTTTTTTGTTAATTAAAGGGGAAAAGTCAAGAGTTAGGGAGCCACTTTTTTCTCTTCTGTGCCATAAAGGAAGGTACTCAGCCCAGATATGAAATGGACAGCACTTCCCAGCTATGGTATTGAATAACTGGTCTGCAGACATCACCACTGTCACACAGAGGGATGGACTCTAATTCTCTGAGCCAACTCCAGGCAACACAGCTCTTGGAGCTGGCTGGGATACAGGCAGTCTCCAAAGCATCTCCTCTATTTCTCTCCTACAGCTCAGGTCTCAGCAGAGGTCTCTAGCTGCTGTCCCATCATGGTTATTGGCTCTGAGTTGCTGGAGCTCAAGGACTGTTTGGACAGTGCTTTCAGGAACAGGATTTGGGTTTGGGTGGTGCCGTGTGGAGCCAGGAGTTGGACTCAGTGATCCTTGTGGGTCTCTTCTAAAACAGGATATTCTGTGATTCCATTTTTCTATGGTGTATATTGACCTCAGCCCTGCCTGGCCATGTGCCCTGTGGTAAAATGTGTCACCCCATAACAACAGGACTTATTTTAGGGGTGAAGCAGAGCCCAGGTCCCTTCCCCTGCAAGGCGGAGAAGCACCACTGCCCCTCTCACATGCTGTTTGCATGCACCAGCTGAAGGAATGCTAAACCTGGTAGAGCGAGACAGGCACCAGAGTGGGCGCAGAAGCTGATGGAGAGTGTGAGTGCACCCATTCTCCGGGAATCAAGGGAAGCGTGAGGAGGCAGCATCCTGTAAAGTAATTGGATCTGGGCAATGGGGAGCAAAGCAACAGCAGCGTCCTAAAGACCACCTGGTCTCTGGAGCTCCGTCAGGGCTAAGTAGGCATCACATGCTCTCACCACTGCAAAAACTGTTGTGAGAGGAAGAAGATGGTTAGGGATGTGCTGACTGCTGAAAAACAAGTCCTGTGGTAAGGAAGGTTTACTGTCTTTTTTACTGTGCTATCTTTCCAGTGTTTGGCATTGTGAGGAGAGTTGTTTCTCCATAGAAGAAATTTATTACATCACTTCATCTTCCGACTTCTGACTACGGAAAAGTAATCATTCAGTTAGTAGGGAATCGGAGGGCAATTTTATAACTTAATGCAGAACAAACCTTTTGGTGTAGTCTTATCAATGCTTGTTAGTGTAACCACAGTGGCCTAGAAACCTCATATCCTTAAATGAGTATGTGATGATGGGTTGATCTCAGTTTTAAAGTGACACTGTCCAGCTTTTCTTACCATGAATATCCCTTAACTCTCAAGCTTGGCTTTCCTAAAATGTAAATTGCTACACAAAAGAAAACTCCATTAGTGGAATTTGAAATCTGGAGGAGAATATATCAAACAAACATAAGGAAATAAGATCCCTTCTCTCCCTGAGCCTTGAAGCCTTCCTGGCACACCGGTCCAACAGCCTATTGATGGTTTCTTGTGCAGAACAGCCTTCATGCAATACCACTTAGCTTCCTCAGAAATACTCCTTCACTCTCTTGACTCCCCTTAGTCAAAGGATGCTTCTGCCAGAGAAGTTGTGGATGCTCAAGACTAGGCTGGATGGAGTTTTGGGCAGCCTAGACTACCAGGAGGTGTCTGGGCCCGTGGAGAGGGCTGGAACAGGATGGTGTTTAAAGGTCCCTTCCAACTCCAGCCATTCTGTGATTCTATGATTGGTACCCAATTTTGCTTGCTCATCATTCCAGAAATTTCTCCCTTAGTACCTCATGGAAAGGTTCCCTCTTCTCTGTCAATCACCTAAGTCACGAGAGCAAAAAGAAAAAGAGCAAAGAAAAACAGATAAAAAACCAACCAAAACAAAAACCGAAACCCTGCAAAGTCTCAGAATTATCAGCAGTTGATTTAGTTTCCATGTTTATTTTTCCCCTCATTTTAATGTATTTGAAGAACTTGTTAAGTATCATTACACTGTCTATTCTCTTTGCAGTGAAAAGTTCCCAAATTAGCTCTGGAATGGACAAACCCAAAATGCCAAATACAGAAAATGTGACCCACAGGCTGTGCAGAAGTGCGACAAGACTCTCCTTCAAACCTCCTCAAAAGTGTTTTTTTTTTTACAAATAATTTCTTCATGGCAAAGTTTTGTTTTGTGTTAACTAACGCAGTGTTAAACAGAGCTACATACAGAGTGCTCACCCCTCATTCACATGGTAACTTTTCTGATTAAAATGATTTTTCATCCATAGATGTATGATTAGCTCTCTTGTTCTAATATGTTAACACTGTACTGTGTTCTGCTAAGTTACATAGAAACAACGTTTTAAAAGGGTCAAAATGTTATCTATACAAAGGATATTAAAATAAGAAGAAACCATGATGAGTCCAGAAAATTTCAGAATATCACTTAGCATCACAAAATCTGAAACATAAATCCATACAGATGATATGCTCTTTCATTAAACCACTATTTCTTTTTCTGTCCCTGATCTTAAACGTGCCAGAGAGAGACAAGCAATCCCTGAGGACCAGCATGAAAAAAACGTGCTTTCATCTTCCTCCCTGCCAAAGCACAACCACGGTAATACAACACAAGGGAAGAAAAAGATATTTTTCTACTTTTCCTATGATCAGTCAGCAAGGGAATAGAGGGAGAGCAGAATGTTTGTTATGCTTTTTTCTTCACTGACTATTCATTCATGCAGCTGCTTGCATCTGCCTTTGTAGCAGCTGTTTCTTCTGTGGGTTTTCTGTAACCAGCCTTCCCCAGAGGAGCAGCTCAGCTGGCACCATGGCTCCAAGCTGCTGCTAGTCAGACAGTCTGCTGGGGCACAAAGAATTTTGTATTCTCCAGGGCACGTTAAGGCAATGTGGAGTTTTTTGCATGTTCTCGTGGTATCCTCAGAGCATCTCATCATAGGAAGGGCTAAGAAGAGAAAATGATATCTATTTAATATACGGAATCAGAAGTTTAACTGCAGTGTGTAACTAGCTTTTAACAGGTGAGAGGCTCTGAAAGACCATGCATGAAAACCTCAGGAGGTGATTGGTCTTATCAACTGCACGTAGGAAGATGAAAAGGTCTCCAAATTTTACCAAAGTTGGGTATTATGTCACGCATATACATCTTGCAGAAATAGAAGGACTCAGCCACAAACAATGGATCACTCTCCTGTTTTTAGAAAACACTTCCTCTGCTAAATTCAGAAATGAAGAAATACAAAAACTTGTGCCTACACCATGCTCCTGCGTGTGCTGATCAGCCATCTTTGTTTCCCTGAAAGTCTGTACTTGTTTTCTGCTGTTCTGTCTCTTTTCAATGTCCTCTACTTCTAAAAAGGAATCAGAAGTCTTTTCACTGATAAATTCCATTGGCTGACCTGCAGGTTGATTGTAGTTCTGGAAACTTCAAACCAATCGCTTTTCACACTTCTGGCACAGCCCTGAAAAGCTAGATCAGAATTAGCTTTAAAACTACATAAACAAAGATTTTACATTTTACCCATCCAAATTTAGATCAGCTGAGATTTCAAACAGATTTCAAAATGATGACTCTGAAGTGATGTTGGCAGATTTTCCTCTTGCTGCTTCATTTGCTGGGCTGTCTTATTCCACCCTTCTAAGATCTTGAGGCAAAGTCTGTTTTCTTCAGCAAGAATTGAATGTCATGATGCAGCTTGTATTCAGAGGACAAAAAGAGAGGTGTAACAGCAGGAGGCTGTGCTCGACTAGGGCTCAGCCTCTGCCTCTATGTGCTAGGGTAATACAAGTTATATTTTTAAAGGCCATTGCTATATTTACATTGCATCCTTCATGTACATTTTTTATGAATTGCTACGTTGCTAAATAATTTGGTGGTTGGGCTGTCTGTAAACTCAACTACTTCACAGTCTCACAGCTACAAAATCATTTTTGGGAACTCCTAAAACACCTCAGTCTACACTCAAAGTTAATAAACAGATTAGAAGTTATCATCTGGAAGTCCTTCAGTGTGATCTGAGTAACACATCCATAGAATTTCACTCAGGAATTTTGACATTTATCCTTGTAATTTTAATTAAAACGCATCATATCATTTGTCAAGGCTAGATACAGAAATCACAGACTGCATAGGAACATTGTGGTTAACGCAGGGTATCCCTCTGTAAACTGGTCCAGTGGGCTGCTTGTAAAGGTTTCTTACAGCCCTGGCATGACACATGGTGTACAATTCCTTAGAACTGCTCCACGGAATTTCCTGTGTAGCTGCGTGCTCTGACAGCTTGCAAAGATTTCTTCATTTATCCTGCACACGTGTCTGTTTTCTTAATTAAAACTTAATGCCCAATGCTGGTATATTTACACATGGGACAAATTCTTTTAGTGATGGGAGTAGTCCATTAGCTGGTATTTCATAGACACCTCCAGATTTCCCTTTAGATATTACAGGCCTGGGTCACCTTTCTNCATCTGTAGTTTATATGGTTATTTGCTTTTCTTGTCTGTTGTGAAATAAATAAGTGTGTATACGCTTAAGCCAATTGATCATGTCCCACAGTACTGGAAACACAAAGCCATACCGAATGGGAACGCTTGACAGTCTTAGCTCTCAGCTTATTATGCATGCTGACTGCTTCATTTGTATCATATTAATTCCTATGGTGGCAAAATCAATATGCATAGTCAAAGAAAAAAGTTTACAAGGAAAAAATCTTGATGGTTATATTGTGTGATAGCTAGATGTAAGAACTGCCATGTGGGATCAGATCAAAAGTCCATTTATCTCATTATCTTCTTCCTGACAGTGTTCTTTAGGGGATTTCCAGGGAGAAGAACATAAAAATATAAGGCATATGTAAATTATCCCTGAGAATACCTCTCCTTTTAACTGCAACAAATACTAGAAAATCTTTCTTTCCTCCAGTTGGAGCTGTAGAGTGTATGCTCATGCTTAACATGGCAAATGAATCTGGGTTCAGTGAACTTGTTGAACCTGTTAAGAACTTACATAGGCTTTTGGCTTTGGGAATGTTGTATGATGGACGTTGTATTTCCTTGTGAACCAACAGCATGATGGCTTTTTTGGACATCCCTTAGCTCCCATATTTTTGAGAGGCAAAGTGTAGTAATTTCTTTCAAATCTGATATATGTGTATTGCCCGGATAAGGATATACTTACTCATTCATTTTCCAAGCTGAAGACTCTTCCAAAAAGATCTGTCTCCAACTCATCTTGTTCTATGACTGATGCTTTGAAAGTAATGCCTCCTATTTTATGATGCTGACCCATGGCGTCAGAGGCAGATGTTGGTGATACAGCAGTAGAGATTGAATTGTCCCTTCAGTGTTCCACTATGTGTCGTTGCTGTGTGAGAGATGGCAGCAGAGGGCATTCTGACAGAATGGTGCCTCACAAGAAGTGTGAATGGAGCAAAGGTGTGTCACTGAATTCTTCCATGCAGAAAAAAATGGCATCCATGAACATCCATTGATGCTTGCTGAATGGAGACCAATCAGTGGATATAGCAGAGTGAGATGGGTGGTGCATTTCAGCAGTGTTGACAGTGATATGAAAGACATGCTCCAGATGTCCATGGACAGCTGTCACACGATGCAATGAAATACGTCTTGATAAGCTCATCCCTATGAATTGGAGGCTTTCAACCAGGGAACTGTGTATAGAGCTGAATATTCACTTTAGTGAATTAGAAATGATGGTGGCAAGGCTTGAATGTTGCAAAGTTTCTGCCAAGTGGGTCTCACAAATGCTCACACAGGAATAGAAAGAACATCATAGGCAAGTTTACCAGGACCTATTGAAGCAATATAAGGCTGAAGATGAAAGTTTCCTGGATCACTTCATTACTGGTGACAAGACACAATGTCACCACCTTGAGCAGGAGTAAAAATGGCAGTCCACTGAGTGGTGACATGTATATTTGTCACTGAAGAAAAAGTTCAAGACACAGCCCTCAGTGGATTAAGTGATGTGCATTGCCTTTTGAGATAGTGATCCTTCTGGATCTCAGACAAATCATCAACTCTGATTGTTACATCATGATGCTGACTGACCTGAAGGCTTGAACATCCTTTCTCTTTCAACACAATAACTCCAGGCCTCGTATTAGTTTGAAGACTGTGTACATTGCCAGTCTTGTCTGGACTGGTCTACCATACCCACCACATAATCTGGATTTGGTACCTTCTGACTTCCATCAGTTTGGACTGATGACTATGTGGGCAACATTTTTCTAGGAATGAACACTGTAAAGCATCAGCGGTAAAACAGTGGGTCACCTCTGCTGGTGCCAACTGTTATGAGCACAGCATGCAGGCTCTTGTTCACCACCACTGAAAATGCACAGCTAATGGTGGTGACTGTGTTAAAAAAGTGTTTTGTTGCTCTACCAAATAATGTTTATTGTGCTCTTTTTATCTGTTATAGTTTCCATGGAAATAAATAGGAGGCATTACTTTCAGAACAATTTAGGCATATTCCCTTTGAGGTGCAGTAAACCATATTAGATCAAGGTTTCCTATGGCAAGAACACAGCTGCAAAGGATATCACAATAAAATTCTCAAGTTTGGTTATCAGTATCTTCCACCCCCAAAAATCCTAGCTAGGGATAAGTTGCAAAAAAGTGACCTGGGTCTTCCCCAAGAAGAGGCAAATCTACTTTCAGATGACTAAATGTCAAAAGTGTTACATTTTCACAGGCTTATTTTTGAAGGTGTAGAGTGATGCTGTGAGTCAGCAGTCATGGTGCAAGCTCTTCAAGTGTTCTTCTTAAATATTGCTGTTGGAAAGTTCAGTATCTGCACTCAGAGCTTCTATAAACCACACTGCTTTTCCCCAGCTACATATCATAAGTTAAGCATTCTCAGGCCATAATAACCTCTTCTGCTTTTCCAAGTTAACTAATACATAATACAGTACATTATGGTTACAGAAAGTGATTTTTTCCTAATAATAAATAGTTATCAAAGGGAAACAAAACTTGCATTTCGAGCACCACTCTTCTGACATATGTTCAGATATTTACAGACAGTAAAGTAGAAATGTGTGTGTAATTTTTTGGTTGTTGTTTGTTTTTCATTATGAAATTATTTTATTTATAGTAACTTGCTCAGTGGTTCACTTTCTGTGGTTCAAAACGTAACCTGGTAAATGTAATCCATTGCATCCCTGTTGGCCATTTTGTTGATCTGATTGTTGTACCTCAGCTTGTCCACTGTACGTAGAGAGGTTCTATAATGATATTTTCTTGTTTCCTCCTTTATGTTGGCATGATACAACAGATTTTCATGTATACTTGTCACAGGATGCTGTGCTCTCACTGTGAGACTACATGACATACCCAACTCTCCTAAATACAGAAAATGATAGACCATTTAAAATACTGTCATGGAAAAATCATGTTATACCACAATTACACTTATCACCTAAACGTACTGCCTTTGTCACCTTGAAGTTTTTCCCATACACTGAAATGCACATCACATCTCCAGTCAGAGAAGGGAAGCTTCCATAGATAACAGTGATCCAACTGCTCCCCTTCCTGACTATCAAAGAGGCAATATATTTTCTAGTCCAAAACAGCTTATTGTTCTTTGGCCAGACAAATAAGAACAAATACTTGATTTTGAAAACTGGACAGGTTACAAGTGAATCACAACCAGAAGCACAAGGACAGAACAAGGCAGAGAAGACAATTAGGACAGCACATTTGAGAACTTTTGTGATGCATTCATTTCAAATTCATACAAACATTTCTATGTCAGCTTTAAACAATCTCTAGCAGTTAAGCTGAAGCAGAATGGACTCTTGTTCCAAATACATTCTCCAAAATCTGCTGGTATAGGATGAAGAAATTGGAGCAATAATAATTTGCCATAACACCTGCAAGCAACAACTGAAGTTATCTTGGATATATGTACACAAACTGCTGAGAGAGCAGTATAGCTACACCTATTGCAAGTGCTCTAAACACTCAGTGTGAAGTGTCAAGCACAGTATGTGAATACAAAACAAATGAACCTTGAGTTTGCAAAGCCTAAACAACCTGACCTCTTCAGAATAAGGGGCTCTAGAAAGCTGGAGTTCCAGACATGCATAGGTGGGGACATTCATGGAACAAGTAAAGCTTTGCACCATTGGTCTGCACTGATAACATTTCTGCAGCATCATTGAGGAAGAGCCTATGTTTATCACTAGAGATGTGACCGAATTTCTTCCTAATGCTTAAAAACCACATTATCTGATTGTTTTAAATCTTTCCTCACCCTTGCTCCTTGGGCCCTCCAGTATTTTACATGTGGAAACACAGGCTTTGTGTTTGAGGCAGGGTTAAGGATTAATGGACCACATCTATGGCAAGCAAAAGGCACTAACAGAATCAGTAGTCTTAGCACATCTAAGAAGACATGGGGTTGGTTTACACTGAAGAAGAAAAGTAAAATTTGGAAGGAAAGCAAGCACTCTGGAATGGTGAAAGTCTGTGGCTTCAGGTAACTCAGATAATTCATTTCAGAATTTCTCTGCAGAGTGGCAAAGTGAGAAATCTTAAAGAACTTGAGACCTCCACAATTCTATTCCAATACATGTTTAAAACTTGTTCAAAGATATAGTTGATAGCATATAAAACAAAGGAGTATGCATATGTATGATTATTTACTGTGAGAAATACAATAAAAGAATAAAACATCTGAAGGACTAAGTAATTCCTTTTCCAATACAAGCATAGTGCTCTCACTACTGATCATACAGAAGACCGACTGCAGGAGCAAGTATCTCCAAATATGAATGCTTTAATGCTTCAGACAGTATTACAGCATTTCCAGAAATATTTTCCTTATCCTTGCCAATGATGACAAAGTGTTTGTCTTCAGAAAAAAAAAATGCAGTATCTAACAAAATCAGTGCCACTTAATCTCAGTTTTACCATCTAATTATTATGCTACGCCCAACACTTCATACTAGAAATAGTAAAATAAAAATCATTACAGGCAACAGGTAAATAACAGCACAGCTGTTTTCTTTCAAAAAATGTATTTGAGATTAGCTCAAGAAATGTTATTATGGGAATTGTCACATTCACAGAGTACCTTAAGCTATTAATAGCTTGTCTGCATTAAAAATATATTGATGAAATAAAATTATTATTGTATTCTTAGAATCAAAAATTATAAACATTGGGGGTGGATGGGAAATAAACCCAAAAATAAGGGGGAACAGATCAATTCTGACACAATCCCTCTGAAGTTGTGGCCCGATAAAGAACACAGATCCAAGGATCAGATCCAAAGATAAATGGTTTAGAGAATAAGCCTGTTTTTCTTTGTTTCTAGCATGGTTCTCTGCACTAGTAGGAATTACAGGACATGAATACAAGAGAATCTGGGCTCCCTGTCAGCCACTAAGCAGCTAAAAGCCAGGCATTACCTCATCTAGCTACTCTACTAGGTAGGACGTCAGGACCAGATCCAGGTAGCATCATTCACTACCTTCTAGGGCAGTGTTGCTGGAACCACTTTGTTTATTGGGCAAGAGAATACTATTCAGTCATTAATATCTAGGCTTCATCAAAGTGAAGCACTGGAACAGGCTGCCCAGAGAGGTGATGGAAGCCTTGTTCCTGGAGACATCCAAGGTCAGGCTGGGCAGAGCTCTGAGTAAACTGGTCTAGCTGTAGGTGCCCCTGTTCACTGCAGGGGAGTTGGACTAGGTGACCTTTAAGGGTCTCCTCCTACTCAAATGACTCTATGATTCTACAGCTAAAGGAGACGGGACTTCAGATTTGCATCAGTAAGTGTACTTGGCCACAAACTTCCTAGTTCACAGTCCTCCCTGTACAGTGAGAACTGTGGAGTTTTTCCGATTTGGTGGGATGATGTCTGGTGAGGCATGGAGGTGCTCAGGGCGCATAGAAAGGCACTTGATTTTCTAGACAAGCACAAGTGACAGGGCGAAACATTAAAATAACACTATTTAAATTAATAAGAAATACACCACAGACACCATATCACTAAGAAAGCCAGTAACTTTACTGATTTGTCTGCAAAATACAAATTATACCTTATTTCCAGCAGGAGAATCTTTTGAAATTTTTCCATTTTTGTTCACTACAGACAGCTGAATTAAGTCCCTTGAGATACACAGATGTGGTTTAACTTAGTTATAACATCTTGTCATCTAGTGGCGACAAAGTCCAGCTTATGCCGCTGTGAGCCTCTATTTTAATATTTGTTGCAAATGCTTGTATGCTCCCATTTACAAGCTCTTTTGTTATCACCATTGTTTTATGGAAGCAGATCCCCATGAAAGAGAAGAAAAAAAAAAAAAGAAAAAAAAAAAGGATACAACAAAACATCTGAAGCAATCCAAGTGTAATGCCTGTGGTGGCCCAGGTCTGACATTAGATTCTCCACAAAAGACTCAGGTACTGTAATTTTTTTTTTTTTTTTTTTAAATGCGTTACTAAACTGACTTTTTTGATTCAAACTGAGGTATGGATCAGTCTGAGGTATGAGCGAGGAAGGTAAAAATGCAACACCTGATCATGAAAATAACCAAATGGAAACTTTTGATGCAGAAGGTCTGTGGCTCAAAGCTTGGATTGCTCCACATCTTTGGTTAAAATATATTAACAAAAGCCTTTTATTACATCTACAGTCTGAAGCATTCTAACAGACACCAATGTTCCATCAGTCCTTCAAGAGACCTGTAGTGGCAGGAAATTAATGCCATATAACTGACGACATCACAGCAGATGGCACAAACAGGAACAGATGAAGTATGCCATGCTTAGGCAACAGCCTTTATTGAGGTTTCAAGTGGCTTTAAAAAAATTACAAAGCATTTACCTTCAAGGCGAAGGAGAAGGGAAAACAAAACAGCTCTGTTAGGACTATAGGTAAAAGAGGGCATATAGGATAACACGTACAATACAAAAGGGTTGACATCCTTGAAAACAAGTCTATGAGTTCTTCTACTCTTACGTTAGCTTTACCTGAAAAAAGAGATCTGAGGACAACAGATATTTTTATATTATTCATTAAAAACTGCTAAATTCCTCTTCTGGGAAAAATATAAGCCATTTCATTATAAAACTCAACTTTTGAAAAACACTGAAATGATAAAAGCTTTACTGTGAATGGCTCAATGCATACAATATACAGATTGTGCAGATTGAGTATATCATATAATTGTCACCAGCAATTAAACACTAAACAACAACACCTTTTAATAGAGGTTAACTTAGCTATAACAATACTTGCAGATGTCTAGAATGCCACTTCAGGTGTTTGAACTTGCAATTAAGAATGTTGCCTAAAACATTATATAGCATGGGTTAAGGTAAAGTAAATGTTAATACTCTTTCAGGGCTCTGCCCCAAACTCCTTAAATACAAAGGAATCACACAATAAACCCAAATAAGCTTTGCAAATACAATAAATGGTAAGGTACAGATAAAGGAACAGAGAAAGGTAGACAGTTATAGTTTACAGAAAGTGACTTCACAATCAAAGTTGTGCTTCTTATCATTAGATCAGTTTGCAAATATGCATTATCCCCCACAATTTCGCCAGTACATGTTAGTTGCCCTCAGTAGCAGGAACAAGAGGGATGACTGGCATTGATCTTCACGTGATTCTGTTCTATTCATGTTCATATAAAAATCACTGTCAGAGTTAATATACATTGCCCAGGCAATAGGTTTCACGCTACTTTCCGCTTAGTTACTTGCAGTAATATATTACACTGCATCTTCCTTAAATATGTTATCTTTTCTTCATGCGTTGCTGAGGCAAATCGCAAGGTAAACTATTTATATGGCTATTCTTCATATTTCAATAGACCAAATCCCCTTCCCCACTGACAAGTTTCTACTACAATACTGATAAAGTTGTACTTCTTGTTGAAATGTCAAAGTATACATTTGTGATATATTTGCATATTTTTGACACACCGAAGTTTAAAATTCTCGCAAGAGAATATGACTGTAGGTTCATCTGAAGGTGAAGAAAGTGGTTTTGAAAAACAGTTTTGTGTTTTAAAATTAATTATGGGCCCCATTTTCTTTCTTGCTTTTTTTTTTTTTTTTTATTTTTAACATGCGTATCTGTTTCTTTACCCTGCTGACCTCTACGCGAGATAAGATGTATGCCTTGTTAGCACAGTATTCTGCTTAAATAGTTCCCAGATTATGCACTAGCCCCTGCATGGCTGAGAGTGCCTGTAAGGCAGGCTTCTGTAAGTCACAATAAGTGGAAAGCGTATGTCCTAGCGCACGCTGTCATCTGTTAGTTGTTTGCTGCTACAGGGAGGTAACCGCTACCACTGAGCAGTGCACAGCAACTGCACATGTAGAAGGGAAATAGGGTGTGGATTTCCCTTAACAAAATGTTTTCTGTGTCGGTATTTCGCTGTTGCAGTTATGTCCTTCATCATAGTCTCAAGGTATGTGAGTGAGAGCTGGAACAACTTTTGGAAAGAAGTATTACAGTTCTACAATGGCACTAGCATGTTGCTTGAACAAAGTTTCCCTCCAACGGGAAGGTTAAACTGAAACAACTGAGTATACCATTTTCTTCTAGTAAGCAAGAGGGACAGACAAGAACTTAAAACAATTATATATCCCTTCTGGTGAAACAAGTTCAGTCAAAGGAACAATACAAGGCAGGAGAAAGGGTGGGCACCATACGCGGAAGTGAATCGCTTTGGGTTGTAAATACACAGGCAGCTTTGTTCAACAGCATCCCTACCACGAGACGTTACTGTGAGGGCTGTGACAACTACAGCGGCCTGGTGGCCACAACTGGTGGGGTACGATGGACTGACTTCTGAATGGTCCTTTAATTGATGGTCTCTCTGCAGGTTTTATGTCTGACAGAGATGGGACTTCACAACAGGTGGGATTATGCCAACCCCTCACTTCTTGCTCTCCCTGCTGCCTCTGGAAATGTTCACCTGCACTCACGCAACCGATGGCCGTTAGAGCTGTACATCCAATTCTAACAGGCAGAATACCAGCTTCGCTGATGAGGAAGGGCCAAGCGATGCCACTTTGCCATTTAACCCATGGAAATCTACAAGATACGCAGGATGTAGGTTATAGAAGGGCCCTTAACTTGTTACAATGCACAAAACAGCATGAAAGAACTAATCAGTATATACAATGAATCGCAGTTCACTCAACTGATTGTAAAATGTTGTATTAAAATGGTTTCAGTTGTTACACCACGGGTAAATTCAAACTTTTTACAGATCAGTCTTCCAAGACATGATTTTGATCTGTAAAATGTATGCCCAGTAAAATAAAACCAAAAGAAAATAGTTAAATGTGCAACTGCACAAATATAATTCCCCACTATTAAGATAACAAAAACTTTTGCTATTACCATAATTATTATATATATTAGAAAGCTATACACAAGCATGTTAATTTCACAGATTTTTTTAAAAGATTCTTAATATTTTATATAATTAGAAATAC
>VXAB01001184.1:34205-60936 GCA_013399175.1 Odontophorus gujanensis
TTTTTTTTTATTATTATTTTTTTTTTCCAGAAGAGAGCTTCTTTCTCTCACTAAGTGGTATTGGCAATTGTATTTCAGTACTGTTACTGAACTATCATCCCACTAAAAATGAGACCTTCCCTTTCCATCCATTAAATTTCACCCACTACCCACAAAGTCTGGAGAAAGAAATGACTTTGTAGTATAGTACTGAAATTCCCTCTCCACTGGTTAAGAGAAATACAGAAACTACCCAGTCATAATAAGAGAGTTAATACAGGAAGGGAAAGCTTTCACAAATAAATACCAAGAAAATAAATGTTAGGGACTTTTTCATCTTTAATTCCTAGCTAGAAGGAATGTGGGAAGATGAATTAGTGTGGAGCAGGCCCATGAGTTAGGTGCCCTGGGTCTTCATAATTCTTCCTGCAGTCCCAAAGACAAGAACTGCAGTATCACGCTATTTCATGTTAAATGGAACATACAGCCCTATTGGGCATAAGTGGATTATGGGACTAAATTTGACAAGACTGTAAGGTAGTCAAAAACAGAAATTAAATGAGAGTGGATGTGCTTTATAGTTAGAATAATTTTAGTGTGTCCAAGTGTGACTAACATTAAACCATATTTTTAATCCTCAAGCACACTGAGTAATTGTATTTACTATATCAGAAGATCCATCAAAGCAAAATCAATCAAAGACTCTTAAACACAAAACCATTTCAGGATCTAGAAAACCCTGAATTGTGAATGTTAGGCTTGGTACAACATGAAAAGTACCACTAGAGTGCTTGACTTTCATATCCTTTAGGTACATTTAGCCACTGCTCTGGTCAAGCCTTTTTATTGTCTTGCTTTTTATGGTATCTATTTCAGAAGCCTTTGTAAAAAGTAATTATGATTAAAACTTAGAAGCTCTCAAGTAAATTGAGAGATTTTTAATAAAAGTGTTCTTCATACCCAATCCTGCTGTTTATTTCAATAATAATAGTATGTTACAATTAGTGAGGTAAAAAGAATTTATTAAAAATGTATATTTCAATCTCATGAATCTAAACAAGCAGGATTCTAGTAAGAGTTTTCTATTTTGTGTCAGCAGCCTTTTAAATAAATCAACAATTGCTCTCAGCACAGATTTGCTCTGTATTATGCTCTAATTAATGCTATGTGTTGTTTAAGGCAGTGGAAGTGGCATTTGGAATATTCAAGAACATTTTCTTTGAGAAACTACAGCACCTTTTAGAACTTCATGCAAGACAAACTGAATATCACAAAATATTTATGTGGAGAAGTGATTGACAGAAGAAACTGAAGAAAAGGCAGAGCTTCTCTGGTACTGGTTTTGTAAAGGAGATATTTTACCAACAGGAAGTAAAACTACCTTGTGAAATCTGTTGTATGGCAAGCACTTGTCCAGAGAGTGAAAATGAAGCAGTTTAAACAAGCATAATTTTACATGCACCTATTTTATTCTGCAGTTTACAACCAGAGATATTTGATGAAATAGCACACTTTGTAATTTCTATGTTCTTTTCTGTGGTTGTATTTTCTGAAGAAAAGAAATCCTTACATTGTAAGGATTACAAGTGAAAAACTGCTTTCTCTAGAAGTTTTACTTAATTTTCTATTAAGATTAAGAGAAAGAATGTATTCTTCATAAAGGGCACATTTATCTTCAGAAACTTTAGTCAAACCTTCATACTTACCTACAAATAATTTAAACAGTGATAACATTTCTTGTGTTTATATTTTTAGAACATTGAATTATTTTTAAGCACTGCTGTGATCTTCTCCTTACCAGCAGATTTCTGCTGTTCATGGCATATTATGCCAGCTAGCATTTTGGAGCCATATAATAACTGTTCCTCTTTCCAGCTACCAAACTGTTATTCTTTTGGTATCCTGTGGATGCAGGAATGCAAGGCTGTGGATCTTAACCCAGTGATACAGAAACCCATCATTTGAAAATCAATGATGAATGCGTGCGTGCGGTTTACTGTTAAGAAGAGTCTGCATTTAAACCAGCTCTTTAAACTGTATCCTCTTTACTCAGAAAGCTGTGGCCTGTTCTGAGGCAGCTGTCCCACCTTCAGATAAATCCACCAAAGAGAACAGTCTCATTTACATGCAGAGGCAAAAAAAAAAGTACGAGACTTCTAATATACAAATTAAACCTTCCTTCATCCTATACTTTAAAATTACTCTCTGCCTGGACAATTATCAATTTAGATGTGACTGTACGCAGAGCATCACATTCCACTATCCACTTGAAAGCGCAAAAATTACATGTCATGTATGAATGGATTTCCTGATTATAGATTATAAGAAAATGAAAAACAGATGGAGTTCAGAGCGAGTTGGCTTTACATTTTTATTTGGTTAAAAGCCGTATTTTTGCTGGAATAGAACATTTTAAAACATTACAGATATGATTTGTAATGCATAATGAAAATAAAAACAGTAGACGTACAAGTTTTAAAGGGCATATGTCACAACTTGTAAATTGAAAGCATCTTCAATTCAGTAACTTTTCAGAGAAAATTATTTTTCCTCTTGTTGTTTGTTATACTGATTTGAATGAGTAACAATATTTTACACAGAAAAGAGTTTGTTTCTAGACAGAACTAGTGGAGCAGCATGTATCATGAAAAGCAGTGCCAGACTTTGTACTGGGACAAAAATGGTAGAATATAAAGACAAATGCCTTCTGAGTGTAGAATACTCTTCTTGGTCATGTTCCCACATTCTGCAATTAGGCATAAGTGCCACTGACTTTAGAGGAAATTCTGTTCAAGTAGAGAGTGCATGGCTAATCCATATAAAATCAGTTTTTAAAAACATCCAGAGACATTATCTTCACGTGCTAGTAGCTAGGCAGTCAATAAAAATAAAATAACCCAATATATTAATCTACTATCTGTCTATGATTTGAACTGTGCTGAAAATTTATACACTAACATCTTAAACTGTTACTTCCACTTCGCAGTAATTTAAGGGTAGGACAACACACAAGTTATTACAGGCAGGACAGAGAGCAGTTTCTCTCTCTTTGAAGTTTTGTTGCTGGAACTACACTGGTAGCAAAATGGCTCTAACTATTGCTCTCAGAGTTAGGGCAATGCTCCTCAAGGGAGCATTTAAGATAGGAAGCTTTCCACATGTTAAAGTGAAACAAATGAAGAATGAATAATTTATTTCCACATCAGCAATTTCATAATTTCAAGTCTCAAAGTCTTGAAAAACTGGAAAATTTTTGCATCCTGATTTCTTGAAGGTTTGATCCTGTCATGTTCATACTTGATCTTTTCATTTATAATTTCAAAGATACAAAAATATAGTGAATGAACAAAACCACTGTCACAGTCCTAGAAGTACTTTCTTTCATTTACCTTAAAGCATTTCACTCAGTACATGAATTGATCTTTGGGCACTTGGGATACCTACCCCCCATTAATTTTAATAAGAAAAGAGCCTTCAAATTTTTGAACTGGTTTTAATAAATATTAATGGTAATTTCAAGTTCTCAACAATCATTTGCTCTTACACGTGGAAATTATCATAATTATTCCACTAAGAATATTTGCATTCCAGGAATATTTGCATTCCATCTCATGAAGGATATCTGTTTCTTGCTGGGTTATGCTAAATGCATGTCACATATATGGCACTGTGGTTGTCCACCAAGCTTCTCAGAAGGAATGTTAAATTCAGAGTGAATCTACATAAATATGAGATCTAATTATGGTATGATTTATACTGGGCTTTAAAATGTACAAAGATAAAAAAATGTAAAGAATAAAAAAAAATTTAAAGAAATAAATGTAAAGAAAGAATTAATGCAGTAATAGATATTTTGCTAATTTTAAACTCAGTTTTGCACTCTTCACTTGTTTCCATTTTCCTCAACTTAGAAGAATGGTAATTGTTCCTAATAGTAATTGAAAGGCAAGGAACAGGTTCCTTTTCTCTTTTTACATCATATGTGTATAGTTTTTTAATTCACACACGCTGTTAGGACAGGCAACTATCCAGTACCCTAACAAAAACGATATCAACAGTAACGTGCTAATGCCGGGAAGCTGCACTGGTGTTCACCTACACATAATTTTTAAAGGAGATAACTGAAGGTTCTTATGTGTTGCGTGCTAGTCATGTCACTGTACATGTCTTTTTCTAGCTGCAAGTGGCAGAAGGAAACCAATCTGCAGACAAGCTCACCCATAAAAAAGAAAAACTAAACATTAAAGAGCTGTCCATTCCCACAGCATTACTTTACTGGACCTTTTTTACGGAATTACTGGGAGTCAACTGAGACAAATGTGGTTTACAAAACCTACTGTCACTATGTGAAAGTGTTCTCGTGCCTTTAATGAAAGATTAGTTGGTTTTTGGACTTGAATAGGAGGAAAGCACAGTGAGTGTATAGTGATTTGGAAGAGCAAGAGAGAACTATCTCAGCAACTCTCTGCTCATTACAGTTTTAGAAATAAGTAATTTAGAAATAATGTAAATGTAATAGTAGAGATTCCTACAAGGATGTAAGATTAAAGCAATACACAGTTCGCTCACAACTTGTTCTTGAGATAATGAATGGGAAATTCCTGCTCTTAAAGTTTAAAAGTACATAAAGGGCTCTTTTGGCACTACAGTTGGCCTGTGCTGTGAAAACGGCAGTATTTGGGAATGAGTAAAATACCACTATGCCTGCAGCTTAGTGTGTGTGAGGGAAAGCCGCACTAGGACAGCACAAGGCAAAGGTTACTCTGTGCACACCATGCCACAGCTCTGGGTGCCCTGCTCCTGGCTGGGTCCTGGCACCTTGGCACCTCATCCCCACTCCACTGTCCCCAGCCACCCATGTCCCCAGAGCACCCTGGTACTGTGCTCTCCATCATGAAGGACCTGAAGACCAACTGCTTCTCTTCAGATCTCCATGGTGAGTACTGCCAGTCACCTTATGTGGATGAAGCAGTCAGAATCAATTCTAACCCTGGGACAAATGCCATCTAAAATTTGTAACACGCTTAGAATCTAGACTGCTTGGAGTATTTGCAGGTGCATACAAGTACTGCTGAAAAGGACACGTGTATCCCCTCCTGCAGAAACTGGGCTCAGATTTCCTTCAGGACAGAGAGGATGCTTCTCAGGGAGAAGCTGACAGTGAAGAAGAGATCCTTGACACTTCAGAAAACACTGCAGATCACATTTCTGGAAATCTAAGGACATTAATTCTGGACACCAGAAATCCGAGATACTTTTTCAGACAAATGAAGAAATACGTGGGTTTATTTATACACAGGATGAAAGACCATGAGAACGGTGATCTGAGCACCAAATTTCATGCAAATATTTCACTGCTGAGCCAAGTGCGTAACAAAGTACATTGCAAACCAACCTGATGCTAACACTGTGGTGATGATTTGTTGCTATATTAAGGTACATATTTGAATGTTTCTAAAGTAGCTCCCACATTAAGTAGTCTCCCATTTCAGTCTATGCTAGTAGTTCACATCTTAATATGGTACACATAAAGATGGCACCTGCCAGAGAGTTAGCCTGTGGCTGCCCACGTAGGGAAGCATAATCTGTCTTCCAAAACACTTCTTATTGCAGTGATGCTTCCTAAGCTGCAGGCAGATATTTCAGCACATCTCTGGAACAGGAGTATCTATGTGACACCGGCAGCAAGGGTCTGTCTCAAGTTCCTGAGAAGGAGGAAGTGTGCTCTGCCTTCTTCAGGCTGACACAATTGTTCTTTGTCCTTTCTGTTTCCTCAACACAGATGGAAAGCAATAAGCAACCCAAGTGCAGATCCTCCTTGTATTTTCTGATTTTCAAGTATTGTCAATATGCTTATATTAAAATGTCTGCTGATAGCATCTAACTATTTGCTTTCAGAATTCTTTAATGGTATCTTATTTCAAGAATCTCAAAGCAGTTTTGTTCAAATGCAGTTAATTATTGACATCAATGGTTATGTAAAAAAAAAAAGTTTTTCAAGTTATCTTGTTTATCTTGAATTTTCACGTAGAGATAACTACTGGAAATAGTCCAGAGGAGGGATACAAAGATGATTTGGGGCCTGGAGCATTCCCCTTATGAGGAAGGGTTGAGAGACCTGGGACTACTAAGCCTTGAGAAGAGAAGGCTGNTATGAGAAGAAAGGGAAGAACAGACTTACACAAGAGAGAAAACTACACTGATGGATAATATAGCATTTTCTAAAGATACGTAGGAAAAATAAATGAGTCCGGGAAGAGAAGAGGACTAACTTCTTTTGGCTGCCTGAGTGTGAATCACTGACACATCATCTGCTTTTGAAAAATTGTTTGCTGATGACAAGCCATTGCTTTTTGGGGCATTTGTAAGCAGTTTTAATATCACAGAAAATGCTTTTTAAACGAAGAATATTTCAGGACTAGAGAAATTCCAATTATAAAATGAGTGCATAATTTGAAAGTGTGCTTTCTTCTTTCCCCTAAGAATTTTTAGAGACAAATGTCTGCTTTATTTTTTATTTTTTANCAATGGATGGGAGGTAGGTGGATTGGACCAGGCTCTTTTTGGTGATTCCCATTGAGAGGACTAGGGGTAATGGTCCAAAACTTTCACAAACTTTACTGTGTGAGTGACGTAGCACCAGAACAGGCTGCCCAAGGAAGTTGTGGCAGGTACTATAAACCCACCTGGATACTCTCCTGTACAACCTACTGTAGGGAACTTGCTGTAGCAGGGAGTTGCACTGGATGATCTCCAGAGGTCCCTTCTGATCCTTATGATTCTGTTATTCTGTGTGATAACCAGCACAGTAACTAAGTTGTAAATTTTAAGAAAAAAATAAAATTATAGTGTTTGGTTTTAGGCCTTATAAAGACTACGCTTTTGTAGTTCAAGAAGGTGGGAACTACATAACAAGCATCACAATGATATTTCTGTGTTTTTAAAGACCAAACAAGATTTTAAAGATCAGACAGCTACTTGAAAGTGTACTGTCACGTTGAAAGAGCTAGCTTACCTATGCCACTGGCACATTATCTGAAACTCTTGCAGTAAGTGGCACAGACTTGACCTCAGAACACAGGCAAGATGCACAAATCATACATGGACCTAACCTATAACACCCACTGCAAAGTACATTTTCAGCACTTAGGAGTATAGCTTAATTGCACAGAATCACAGAATTGTAGGGGTTGAAAGGGACCTTCAGAGATCATCTAGTCCAACCCCCTGCCAAAGCAGCTCCCTAGCCCAGGTTGCACAGGTAGGTATCCAGGCGGGTCTTGAATGTTGCCAGAGAAGGAGACTCCACCACCTCTCTGTGCAGCTCCAGTGCTCCATCACTGCACTGTGAAGAAGTTCCCATGCACATTTGTGCAGAACTTCCTATGCTTCCGTTTGTGACCATTTCCCCTCATCCTATCACCACACACTGCTGAGAAGAGTCCAGCCTTGTCCCTTTGCCTCCCATTCCTTAGTTATTTAAGACATGGATCATGTCTTCTTTTTACAAGGCTGAACTTTTTTTTTTTTTAAGTGTTCGAATATGAGAAGAAAGGGAAGAACAGACTTACACAAGAGAGAAAACTACACTGATGGATAATATAGCATTTTCTAAAGATACGTAGGAAAAATAAATGAGTCCGGGAAGAGAAGAGGACTAACTTCTTTTGGCTGCCTGAGTGTGAATCACTGACACATCATCTGCTTTTGAAAAATTGTTTGCTGATGACAAGCCATTGCTTTTTGGGGCATTTGTAAGCAGTTTTAATATCACAGAAAATGCTTTTTAAACGAAGAATATTTCAGGACTAGAGAAATTCCAATTATAAAATGAGTGCATAATTTGAAAGTGTGCTTTCTTCTTTCCCCTAAGAATTTTTAGAGACAAATGTCTGCTTTATTTTTTATTTTTTAACATATAGCCACATGTTAAAATGACTATTTTTTTAATGTAAAATTACTGAAAAATTATGAGTGCACAGTCCAAAATAAAATCTCAGAAAAACCTAAAAACTTTGTATTTTAATGACAAATGACACAGCCTTAGTCTTCTAACATGCCTATGTTATTATTACAACTGGTATAAACACAAAAGGAAAGTGTTTTGCACACAGATAGTACTACTTAGATTTGTTTTGAAATTTAAGCAAATGCAAAGAAAAGCTCAGTAATTAACTGATCCCTGTCTCCTCTGGCATTTACTTCTCAGAGACTGTTCCAACTGTTATCAAGGGAAAAATCATCTTGCAAGAGATTTAGAAAACAATTGGAATCTATGGTTCAAATATCTTAATTGGGGAATCATGTTAAAAGTTAAAGGGCAGAGGTCACATTAACTTAATACTGCCAGGAACTTCTGCATGTGGCCACAGTCCCAGCTTCAGGAGGTTAAAAGCATTTATTGCTTTACTGCTCAGAGCAATGTCACTGCTGCATTCCAGATCCTGGAGGCACCAACTGCCTCTTTTAGGACTCAGGATAGACATGGAATCCAGATGTTTGCTGGTGTGCAATGCCTTATGATATGATATGCACTGGAACAAGAATATGAATTGCAGTGTGCAACAGTATATAGTCTGATGTCCGAAAGAGCAAGAATGCATATACAAAAATGCCACCAACAGTGAATCCCCTGTCTCATGGATGTAAAGCAAAAAAAATTCACACTGACTTCATATGGAAAATCAAAAAATCCAAATAATTCTAGTTATAAATAACTTAGTATTAGTTACTGCTTGTCATAGAGGAAAAGAAGCCAATCGTGCCTGTCTTTTAAGTCCCACTTAGAAAGAATCAGTTCTTATGACTTACTTAATTGTTCACTGCATGTGAACTTAGGGCTTTCTCCCTTTCAATCCTTTCAAGCTGTCTTTTTATAAATACAAATATTGAGACATTGCTGATAATAGAGATGATGAAACAGGGAATAACTAAGTCATTACTAAATTACTAAGTCAACACTTACACAACTGATGGAAACATAATATAGCCCAAATTTCCACAGATTTTCAGTGATGTCAACTAAGAATGAGTTTATATGAACCTCTTCAGCAAGGTCATGTGAGGCAGCTGAAAATATACACATCCAACCTTTGCATTCAGCACTCATTGCAATATTTTGTTTGACTCTTATGTGGACTGCACACCCATCCTTTCAAATTCACACTCAAGAGTTTCTCTGTTGTGAGTTTTACCTGTATGAAAAGTCTGAACAAGCTGTATAAAACAGATCATTTGCCTAGGGTAGTAATAAGACTTAGTTTTGTAAACACTTGTGTTGACTGCTTACATGGATACAAAATTCATGTACTATCAGATGGACTGTTTCCCTCTTGGTATGTATTAGAGAATACATACCAGAGTTCTCACTGGAAATCTAAGTTTATCACCAATCCCCCCTACTTGTATGTACTTCCTGTAAAAAAACAACTCCTGGACTAATATGGAACTGAAAAACACAACACATCCTCCTTATATAGAAGAAAGCTTGGAAAAGCAATTGTTGCTGGCATTCATGGAGTGCAAAAAGGGAAAAGAAAAACTGTTATGCTTTTCAATTCTTATCCCCCTCCATGATTTTAAGCCAATCTGTCAATTTGTGATTTCTTATTGTTTGGGTTTGGCACAATTGCATCATGAACTCTGTTATGAATGACTGTGTGTTCTTTCTTTTGGATTGTACACTTCCTTGGACAGGAACTGTTGTTTACTATACTTTTGTACCACATCTTGCCCAATCCTTCGGTGAGAGGTCTGTGGGCAACTGCACTTAACTGAGCTAGTAGGGAAGGTTTATGACTATCATGTTCTCCTTGGCAGATCCAGTAGCAACAGGTTGCCCATAAACTGCAGTTTGGGAATCACTGTTCTAAGCTCACTTGTTTGTTTAACTTATTCCACATTAACAGCCTAAGAATAAACTTTTCTTGTCTATGCCATGATTTCAGGGCACAGTAGAGAATATTTATGTAATTCTTTAAGTTCCTATTTTTTAATACTAGTTTGCTTATGTGTATTTAAGACTTCAAAAGACACAAAAGTAACTAGATGCCTTAATTCCTTCCTTTTTTTTTATTTTTTGTAAATTAGAATTGGAATTGTAGATTTATGTGGGCAGATAGTTATTTCTTTTTAGTAAATCATTCTTCCTTTTTGAGGTGATACCACTCAGATTGCTTCTCTCCAGAGGGCTTGGAAATTAAAAAATAAAGAAAAGACTTACATATTTGACTTTTAATACTAGTATAATATATAATAAGCTCAACCAGAACCCAATCAAGAGAAGAAAAAGTTGCAGGAAAGCACTAGCAAATTATAAGATTGGAAAGTAAATCTAAGACCTCAAGCTCTCAGCAGATGATAAGGCAACTGTTAGCTTGTACTCCATTTTGAGATGGAAATGGCTAGCTGGTGATTTATAGGTAAATATGGGTTTCAGTTATTGAAAAGACCTGGGACAAATTATCAGAAGTGCACTACTGATCTTTTCTGTGTCTATGATTTTAAAGAATAGGCTGAAAAATAGTTTAAGGATGTATAATTTACAGAGAAAAAGCACTTGACACACTGACGGCATTTTTAGACTCTCAAGTACTCTTCAATAGCTTGCTCCTTTAATATTAATGCCAAGATGGAGACTGTACAGAAACAGAATAGTGAAACAAATCAAGGAAAGCAAATGAACAATTAAATCTAGTATGATTTTTATTATAAACATCCCAGATTATATTGATTTTTTTACTTTGACTTTATTGTTTGTAGTGGTTTAAGATCTAAGAAATTTTGTTGACTCAGATGGTCTTATTCCACTCAGAAGAAAATTTAATAATAAAATAAAAAAGTCATAATCTGAAAACCATGTGGAAAAATAGAAAAGTAAATCCTCATCTAAAATACAGTGAGTTAAAAAATCTAGAGTATGAAACAGACAGAAAGAAAGACTTCCCCTAGTACAGATCTATTTTGGTTTTAAAACTGTAGAATACTTTTGAAGTTTCAATCTTTTATCAGGTGCTCAAGATAAATATTGAATCACTGTATAAAACTTGAGTACAGACAATCCGCAGAACTAAAATCTAAACTTTATAGTTGTTGTTTATTTCTGGTCTAGTTACTGTTGACTTAGCTGGTTTTGTTATTGACTAAATCTGTTTCCCAAGATTAAAAAGAACTTCACATGATACATTAAGTAAACTGGTAACACATCACTTCTTATTTTCATGTTAGTTATGGCATAAACTGATGGATGTGACTCCAGAATTTAATTGTGACCCAGAAAACTGATCTGAATCCAAAAAGTTCTAGTTCTCTCTGTCAGTCAAAAGCCTCTGGCTTGAGGGATTGGCACCAAAGACTTTGCTGCAATTTTGCAGATACACTAAATGTGAAGTTCACTCCAATTTTTTGGCAGTTGATACTATCACATGATAGAAACGATTCAATCAGTGTTTGGTTTAGGGTAAATTTGCTTTAACAAACCTGAGATAACCTTGGTTTAAGTTAAATATACCACTGCTGGTATTTAGTTGAGCAGGATAATAAAGAAGCAGTCAGCTTTCTTATATTCTATTTACGTCTTGGGTTAACTTCCAAGGTAAATTGTGGATTATTTCAGGGTTATTACTTAAAATAATCCGAACTATCAAAAACAGCTTTCAAAATAGAGGTTCAACTAATATTTTTCCATCTGTGATAAAGTAGTTTAATTTGTTATAATGTAATTTGTAAAAGTAGAGCAGAAACTGAGGCCTAGTGCTAGCAGTCAAAAGTAGTTTAATTTTGTAGTGACAGAAATGAAACTCTATAGCCTCCTCTTCTTGGAGTATGTTATTTTGAATGTATGCTATTTTTGGACGTTGCAGAAAAACGCAAATTCATAATGTGCATGCTACCAGCTTCTAAGATGCCAATTAGAATAAAACACAGAGGTCTCTGTTTCTTATGAAGAATGATGAACAAAGAGAACTTCTGATGTTCATACTTCTGCCCCCTTAAGAGAGAGGGCTGTCCAAAATAGTGCTATTGTGGAATAAGGCAACTAAGACAGAGGATTTGACATTATAGTGACCTTTCATCTTCCTTCAAACCTGTACCAAATTATTCATATTGTTCTGCATTTAAAAGATCTAGAAAACACTTCTTTAATGGTGTTTAAACTCTTATTGCCAGTTACAGAGCAAAGACTATTCATTAAATATTTATGGTGCATTCCTAGCAATGCTTGCCATGAATATGCCCCTCAAATCAATTGCCTACTCCGAAGTTAGACTGCTTGAGATCTTAATGCATACGCTGTATGCAGGAGAAATTCTGAATTAGTAAGTAAATAAGCTATCTCTTTGACTATGCTTATATATGCTTTTAATATATTTTCAAGAAAAAATGTATTTAAAAAGAAAATACATTTCAAGCTAGCATGTTGATATATAGATTTTATTAAGCACAAAAATGATTTCACCAAATGCATGTGTTGATGAGCTTTTACTTTAGTATGTGCTTCTTTTAGAAGACATTGTTTTTGCTAATTGCTTTCCAACATCTTTTTAAAGAAACGGAGAAACCAGCAATGAGACGATGATATTTCTTAACAAAACAGTAGAGGGAGCCCCTCAATAGGGTAATCAATTTCCTATCTGATTTCCTCTGCTGTCGTTCTTGAAGTTCCTACTATACATGAGATACAAAAACAGGCAAAATGAGAACATTACCAGGAAAAATATATTTTTATCTTTTTTTCACACACAAGATAATTAACAAAGCTATAATGTCTACTGTATTTTATTTTTTGTTGACAAAGGATACTAACACCTAAGTTCCTGTGGTTTGCTTATCCTACTCCTAAATTAATACAAAATGACCTCTCAAAGCATCAGCATGTGTTTAAAACAGCCTTTTGATACAACACAGTTTTCATTTTACTACAAATGCATCACACAAACATCTGTTACTCATCTATGTGTGAAGATAAAAGGGGGTGGTCTAACGCAGGATAAGAAGAGCCAAGAAGAAAGAAGATTGCAATATCCAGAATTTCTTTATAACTCATTTTATGATAGAGTGTTAGAATCAGCAGATATATTGGCCTTGGTTTACAGTGCACAAAATGAATCTTTCAACTTCTTTTCCCTATGGTTATGAAAGCAGTCAACTCAGTAACATGAGGTACACTTCATGTAAAAACTCCACTTATTTTCTTTGAACATATGTGCTTACTTCTAAAATTGAAATGGTAATCTTGGCATTGTCTTTTGTAATCTGTATTTGTAATAATGCAACATCACTGACATTGAGAACAAACCACTGAGTTTACTGAGCAAACGGGACTGTGACAACACTGCTTTGATTACGCTGACCTTAACAGTCCTTACAGTTCTCACTAGTTACATGGGAACAGAATTAAAGGGGTTTGTATCTTTCTCTGCATGACTATTTGAGAAATCTTTTTCCCTGTCATGTCCAAAAGCTCTTAAGCACAAACATACAGCTAAGCTTAAGTTAGTTTTTGATTATTTAATAGAATGCTAACAGATTTCAATGACTAGAAGTGTTGTAAAAATTGGGGCTGAAATCAAATCTGTGCTCAGTAGATGAAAGTTGAATGAAAAATTCAATAGTGAAATCTTTACTCAGTTCCACTAAGTCAAAGGAAAAACTCTCTGTGACTTATAAAGGGTCAAAGTTTCAGACACCAGCCTCAGTGGGAATTTCACTTCACCAGCCTATGCAGTGAACCTGTAAGTTTCTATGGAAAAGCTCTTATGAAGGAAAAAAGACACCTGTATCCATGGAATTTGTTGAACTATAACATTTTCAACATTGCAGAAAACAAACTTCTTAAAGCACAAATATCAACCTCCCATGACCCAGCTGGGGAAAATAAACCAATATCTGATCTCTGATATGAAAGATTTTTTAGGATTTAGCCTTTGGAAGAAGTCCTTTCTTCAATTAGAAAAATAAATACAAGTTCTTTTCTCTTTACCTGCACTGGTGCCTGCACCGGTAGTGAGGTCCCCACCCATCAGGCCACCTAGAGGGTTGAAATACTACAAGTGAGTAAAATAAACTATAACAGGCAAACATTCAAAATGTTCTCTGACTTCAAATGAGCTGCTCTCATATGCACTACTGCTTTTCTCTGACTTCAGCAAGCATCAGATCATGCCCAGAGTCCCAAAACTGTAATGCTTAATGTTACACATACAAGATACTTGCTTTTCAAGGACAAACAAAATCTACAGCATCAACAATTCATTATTTTATATTCATATCTCCATGGTATAGGAAATTAATTATATTTGAAATTGATGCATAGTACTCCTTCACTTGAAAACTATCTTTAGATTAGTATTAATCAGAAAAGCAAAGGCTTCCACATAGGATTTGGAGTAAAGAGACTGAAAGTTCCTCTAGCAGAGTTTAACTCAGATGCTATCAGATGTATTCACATAGCTTCTTAATTTTAATTTCTGCAGCTTTTCATTTACATTCATTCTAAGGATTTTAAAAACTTCCCTTTGAACTTCGAGACCTCAAATGATTATCTGAACCTGGTATTCTTAGGGATGTTGATGTTGCTGCACACTGAATTAACTTAATCCCCCTTTATCCTGTTTAGAGATGAGCCCTCATCACCAGAGTGAAGCGTAGCTTCTTGCTGTACACAGCACACAACTAACATTTATAATCAATGAACATGTAATAGTAATGAATTCTTTGTGCACCCTCTAAACTTACAGTTTAAGTAACAAGACTCCTATTGCATTGGTCATGCATTCTCCCCTGCCCCCTTAGGTTTTATTTTGTAGTGAGTTACTACGTGAATTAAGTAGACAGGCTGCCTTTTTGTGAAACAGCAGATCGTCTTCCCTTTAATCTTTTATTGATTTTCCTTAATCTCAGTCGATATTCGGCTCTTTCTAAAAGTTTTTTGTTTGCTTGTTTTCTAAATTGGGAATAGAAACCAATTTGTCTCTTCTGATTCTTCAACAGAGCAATTTTGGACAAACTCTTATGCTAAGAACAGAGTTCTTGTTTCTAAGAGAACAGTTTGAAGTGACCTAAGGTGCACAGGCTGCCAATAAAAGAGAATTTAAAAAGACAGGACTGAATGGATCCTACCTGTGTTACCTGCACTCGGAGGCCGATGTGTCACGCCAGGAGACATGCTATTTCTTTGCAAAGAAGGATGGGCCAGTGGCAAAAGATTAGGGTTTCCCAGTGAGCTGACTGGATTACTGTATACCAGACTGCTGTGGTTGGACACTGGGATAGAAACTGGCATCTCAAAGTTTGGTGGTGGAACAGCCTGTACAAGTAAAAAGGGGAAACAAAGACAAGAATAGTACAGAAGCACAACAGCCTTCGAGAACAGTTTCTCTATATTTAGTTCAAATATTTTGTAGTTGGTGGTTAAAACATCTAAGCTCCCCCCAGCTAACAGTCAAGAGAAGACTTTCAAAGAATTACCAAGGCTTTCAAATGACAATTCCATCTTTCTTTAATGCAGATTGCACGATTATTTTGTGAGAAGCAGGAAGAATTTCTAGGTTTTTTTCTTTTTTTCTTTTTTTCCTTTGCTTTTTCTCCTTCACCTTCTTCTCCTTCTCCTTTTTCTTTTTGTTTCTTTTTCCTTCTTTTCTTCTTCTTCTTCTTCTTCTTCTTCTTCTTCTTCTTCTTCTTTTTTTAATAAAACCCTGCCTTATGAATCTTAATTTTCTTTTTCTTCCACTCAGTGAAGTCGTATTGTTCACTTGTAATACCTTAATCTAGTGTCACAGATGACTGCAAGATCAAAGATGCATGATTAAGATGTCTTCATTACATGGAGAAAAATCAGAAAGGGTGGAATGCAGAAGGCAAAGCTTTAGTTTCATCTTATGTTGCTTTAGCAACCAGAATGATCCCAAATCATGTTAAAGCTACCAACACAGTAAATTATGTTTTTTTTTCGTGTGTGTGTGTTTATATCTGAGCTTAGAAAGGGCTTAAAATAAACAAAATTCTACTTAGGCACATGTATCAAATACAACAACTTAAGAAATATAGAATTATCTGGATTGTGTTTTATCTTTGCATGTATGTCTATGTGTGTTTGGTGGTGATGTCTTCTAAAACATTGCTGTCACACTTGAAGACAGCAGCCTCTCCCCAGCTACTTCTCTTTGTAAGAATCCTTTTCAAAAATGAAAAAACATATGGACTACTCCAATTCTATGTCTGATAGATGGTGTGAGGAGACAAAGTATATAATTTTCATAATGCTCTCAGGAAGCCAGACTCAGGCCTTCTTGATTGGTTGATTCGTAGACACGTTGGTTGGAGTTTTCTTGGGTGAGGTTTGCCTGAGTTTCTTTAAAATCTTTGATTCTGGTATCACTCAAATACATTAGGACGCCATATTTAATGTACCTGTTCTTGTTATGTTCTGTTTTTACTAATTCATTTTCTGTTGGTTATTTATTTATTTATTTTTAAGGACAGCGTTCTTAGAGCTTCTTGACAGCATCTTAAATGTTAAAATACCTTCAATACAAACAAAATACCCTTCAATTTGCCGTTTAAAAATCTTATATTACTGAAGAGTCTTAATTCTTTAAGACTGTTTTTAAACCAGGCTTGTAAAATCTTTAGAGGGAGGAATTCACAGATTTTAATATTATTGATGTCAGCAGATAGTACTGATAAGTCCTCAGTGATCTGGTGATAGAATGTTGAGAACTGGATTCATAATCTGCTGTTTTAGGCAGCAGAGACACCCTGACCTTGTGTCACCCACACGTACCTTCTCTGCCTGGTCAGATCTGTTGGCTGTGCCCTTAGTATTACAGCACTGGCCATCAGATTACTTTTATACTTGCACTGTTTTAAAAATTTTTATTGGTTTTTTTTTTTTTNGACTTTTTTAAAAATTTTTTGTGGTTTTTTTTTTTTTTTTTTGGTGGTCTTTGTTTGTTTGTTTGTTTGTTTTTGTGCCCAATCACCTCCTTCTGGGGGCAGATATCATTTGCTCTAAATAATAGTGATCATTTTGCTTAACCACAAAAATACACAGCAAGAGCATCGGAGCATGATGTGAAGGATATGTTACACAAATGCTCTGGGACTTATTTCAAGGTGTTAATTTAGCTCTGAAATCCACTATGTGGCCTGCAGCCTAGTTTAGTAAGATGGTTTCTCTCTTCCATAATGGTTGAGATGAGTTAGGGCACCTGAGTGGAAAGACCTGCCAATGTGATTCCTCAGACAAATTCCTTCTCTCTGTACAAGAAGCTGAGGTGCACCTCAATGGCCATGCTCTGGAAAAGGTGGTGGATTTAAGTAGAGGTGGGTAGGGAAGGAAAAGTATCATGAGAATCTCATTCATTATGTGTAAAACTAAACCTGCTGCTCGGCCTCTGTGGAGATCCTGAAACCTACTGTTTGTTTCTCATGAACAGGAGAAAGAGAAAAAATGACTAAATATTCAAAAACGTTATTACTGTTCCTAGTTGATCTTCATTTCTTTTAGGAGCAACCTTCTTTGCCTGCATACATCTCTACAGTTGATGTCCTGTTCTTAGGCTGCATGTGTGGCTTATATTTCAAAGGAAAATTTACAAAGCACGTTGCTCATGGGGTATCAGTTTATGTCATTATGATGATTCTAGGCTCCTTAGAAATAGACTGGATTTACATAATCTTAAACATCTTAGTCTCTATGTACTTTTTGAATCAAAACATTGTCTTCATTAGCTACAAATGGATCCAGTGTTCCCAAATTCCATATAAAAAAGAGCAGAAATTTGGACCTCTCAGAGTTGGTTCTAGATCTCAAAGTTAGCTGATGCCGCTGTCTTCTGCCTTTTCAAAAAGTTGAATCCACACAAAGATAGACATCTTCACATCCAGTCCTCTGTGAGACGACATGGAGCCTCCATTAACATTTACTGCTGTAGTGATCCCTGCCTGGTTGCTTCGAGAGCACAATCCTGCCTCCAGTTCCAAAGTCTTTAAGCAATTCTCAGCAGCTCGAGTGCCACCCTATGCCAGATTGAGTGCCACCCTCTAGGGATCACTTTGCTCTGTCTTCTTCATTGCCATCAGAACTGTGAAATCTTCCCTCTGAGCCGAGGTAGATAGCTATTGCTTCTGTTTTCCTAACTTGTTTTCCTAATCTTGACATTTGTCCATCAATGCCAAGTAAAACCCTTTGAACAAATGCAAATCTTAAGACTTTCTCAGTTTCTCATCAGGCTCATCTCCTTGTATCTTTATTCTCTCTCTTGAATGTCTAAACACCTCAGGATTTGGAATCTTCAGTTTTCTACATTGATATAGAACAAAAGAGCCCCAGTTTTGGTTTCTCTTGTGACTACCACTCTCACTAGTCACCACTTTGTCATATAAATGTTTCAGAAACAGTTACTTAGCTTTCTTTTCTTCATTTTGAAAACATTTTTTTTAAACTAGCTAAACTTTAAAAAATATTATTACTTCTGTGTATGTAATGGCTTCATTTTTATATTTTTTTCCTACTGTCTGGGTGTACTTGCACTTGATTATTGATATTCCATAGGCAATTTTATCAGTGCAAAGTCAGTTAGCTCAGTCCTTGGCAATGCAACACACAGTAGCCTATAATATGGTGACTTTTTTTTCTCACCAGTAGCCAAAGGTTAGAGAAGGAATTTTGTCTGGACAAGCACCAGTTTTAAGCAGTAAGTGTCCAGTTACAGTTTTCCTCTGGTTTCTCAAGTTTTGTTACAGTATTGTATGTCCTTCACCAAGAACTGCAACCTATTACAGATTCCCTAGTCATTCTTGGTAAGTCACAGGGCATATCTATTCCAGTGAGGCCTGATGGATATTAAAGCTTATGATGCACTTGCATAATATCTATATTAATAAATTAAATGTGCCTAGGAACTAAGGCCATCCGAGGCCACAGGGCAGTACATGTCCATATTATTAAACTTTCTCAACCTCAAAAACATCATGGCTACATACAAACTGACAACTGGGAATTGTTCCTGGGCTGGGCTAACTACCAAATAGAGCTAAGAATCAGCATGGAAGAGCATTATTTGGCCTATGCCAGAAGAATGCCACGGACTGTCAAACAATCCATTCTGAGGCAGAGATAAGTGTCTCAGAGTGCTCTTTACTGTTCATTTACTAACACAGGCATGGCTTTACCCTTAACATATATGCAGCTTGTCACATCCTGCTTCTTTTTTTCCACTGTCTTTTTTCCTTTGAACAAAATTGCTAAAGAGAGCAGATCGCTCACTTGAAAGGGAAGTGCCTGCATGCGCTATGTTAGATGTGAACTCCACAAGCTGAAGTATGTCAGGCAAAGCAAAACGTTGGGTACTCAAAACCCTTGAAAATTAATGGGCCAAATATTCTGTGCTACATATTGTTTTTTTCCCCCTCCCATGTTCAACTAGAGTTTCATTTATTTAGAGACAGAGACACTTACAGCCCCCTTCTAGTGGACTATTTCTGTCTCCTCCGCTTTCATCACTCATGAAAACTACAAGTAAATGTGTAATTATTATCAGATGTTTTAGAACAATGTAAATGCTTATCCCCAGAAAATTATCTGAGGAAACATTATTGGCCTTTGCTGTTAGGAGGGAATGCCAATTTTATTTTCATTTGGCAACAGATCTGGTCTCTTACAAGACTAGGCAGAAGCACTGCATTGTTCTACATATTCTGTAAATAATGATTTAACGACATGACTTGCTGACTTTTCATTCAGTTTTGCTTTCTTCCCCCCAGCTTTCTTGGTCACCTTTAATAATCACAAGTAAATGAATGTAACTTCTTTGACTTCCCTGAACTTATACCAAATTATGCACGTAAAGCTGATGTCCTTTACATACAAATTTCAGTTACGTATAAGCGTTGAGCTCCATCTTGCCTGTTATATCTAGATTAGTCGCAAGAGAAGGAGATCCTGTTGCATTAGGGTACATTATCAACTGATTCTTCTTTCTGTGGTAAGCAGTTGATGAAGCACACAGGCCTCAAGCTATGTGTGAAGTATCCAGAGAAGGGATAATCTGTCTTACACAAAAATAAATACCAGCATTTTTCATTTCTATATCTCTGAAGCATTTATGAAGCAATGTCATGAGAAGGTTATGCACTGTACCATCATATTCAAAATCCAGCTCAGGAAACCAATGCAATCAGCAAGCTGAGAGACAAATCAGGATTTTATTTGACATCAAATGGCTAGATTTAATGAAAACAGCTAGAAATAAATTTCATAATTTTGGGGGGGAGAGTTAATGTGATGTATGATGTATACAGATCACCTATGTTGTTTCTAACTTTCTCGGTTTTGTAGAAAAGGTAATTTTCCCAAATACTTAGAAGGAAGGTGACAGAACTCACTACCAGCTAGAAATGAGTCTTCTTACAAGGTGGCTTTTTATAGTTTAAATTTTAATAGTCGTAATATTCATTTATTTGTCACAAGAAAGAATGCATGAGAGAAACAGAAGATCTCAAGAGCCATCTCAAAGCTTATTCAAAGACTGGGAGGTGACTTGGTAGTATCCTATCTGACTGAAAATTTTGTCACTTTGATATGAAAAAAGCACAAGTCATCCTTGAAAAAGGAAAGAAATGATGATCACTAAGATTTTGATGTGGAAAAGGGTGAAGCATATGTGCTTGTAACAGTCAACCTAGATGTTGCAATCACTGTTTGTCAAACTGAGTTCCATCCTGAGAAATCAAACTCATGGTGACAGCTATGACAACTCTTTTGTTGAGAAAAGCATCTATAGAAGTGTAGCAAATAATAAACGAGGCAAGAAAAATAGAATATATATTTCGACCTCCCTGCTATTTCATGTAGATGTTGGGCTTTCCTATCCAGTCACTCCAAATGCTCACTATTCATATCTGGCTCCATTCTGGCCTCTGAAAAATCTTTATTTATTTGTTTATTCCAAAAATATATTTGCCATGATGTGAGAACTTCTCCAAATTCTTGTTAGCTTCGGTGAAAAATTTTATGTTGAGAATTAATGGAAAGAAAATTTACACTGCATGAGACAGAATCAGAGCATCCTTAAGAGGAGTCTCCGGTTTAAGTGTCACATTTTATATGCACACTTGAGCAGTATTACGGATATGACTTCGTCATTTTGGGTGAGAAGACATCCTCTTTGTGAGTTAACCATTCAAGTTGCACTTGGGATTAAGCAGTAAACACTCCTGAATGATCTTTTCCAGAAGAAAGCAGTTAACTACGTAAATTAAGATGCTTCTTTGGACCAAGGTTAATCTTTGGATTGATAATCTTACACACAGAAGAAGGGTCAATCATAACCTTCACAGCCTCCACTTTTTTTTTTTTTTTTTGGTCAGTTTTATAAATCTTCTATTAAACATTCTGACAAATGTTTTCCCCCTATATGTCTTGTGCAAACAAAATAGCACATGCAGAGTTATTTCTCTTAGATATCTGGCAAGGCATATGACTGATGGTTAGAAATTTTGACTTGGTTAAAACAAAATTTAGCTCATGTTAAAGCATTAAGGAAATGCTGATAAGGTCAAAGCAAATTCTCTGACAAAGCTGTAAAATCACCCCAACACACAAACATGTCTGAATCCTACCATTAGGCTCTCATGCAGTCTGCTTCTCTGCAGCGAGCAAGTAGCTGTAACCCTTCAGTGCTGCAACTGAGTTTGGCAGGGACATTTGAGAACTGAAGTGACACGCACAGAATGTACTGATTGCTACGTATAAAGGAATTTCAGTTCTACATCATTTTTTCCTATACCACCACAGAAAGTATTCTGTGGGTTTGTTAGCCTGTCCACAAAGAAATATTTCCATTGTTATATTTTAGGTATAATTTGTGCAAGTGGTGTGGTAAAACAGTTCTGTAAACCAAGTGAATACAATGCATATATGTATATTTCACTTCCTTCTGCAGGTTTCACCTATTGCAGGCTTTGTCTACATCAGAGGTAGAGACTTGGAAGAAAAATACGTCGTGTAAAATTTCCTGGCTATAGTATTTAGTTATATTTTGGGCTATTAAAGCCTGTTTCCAGCTGAAATGTTTTCTTCAAGAAGCCAGAACTGAAAGGGTTATGGTTTGTTACTGCAGCGGTTATCAGCAGACAGCCATCTAACCTTTGGTACTTACAGGTATTTTATGGCTCTTGATCATATTATCAAATTCTTCATTAATTTTTTTGTATTTTTCCTCAGTGCGTGGGGTGAGAGCGTAAGAGGAGTCAGGATCGGGGCTTTCACAACCTTTGTTTTCTTTCTTGTTCAATGCCTGCCAGGTTCAGAGAAATATCAACAGGTAAAAAAAATGAAAGGGAGTTCAGAGTACTTACACACAATCTTTGTCTGCTGATCATTAGATCAATATCTTCATTAATTTTCCTGTACTTGTCCTCAGACTCAGGGCTGTGACCTACTGAATCGTCTGCATCAGGGTCTGGACTGTCACAACCATTAAGTCCTTTCTTTCTCAACGTCTGAAATACACAATTTGGAAAGTTCAGTCCTTTACACAGGCTGCAAGAAAGACTCAACAGAGTTAGAGTAACACAAACTGCCCAGAGGTGGAATGTTTTACACTCTAATTTAGGGACAGAAACTGCCAACATATGCACAGCAGTGATGCCACGCCTCTCTGTGAATGACAAGACAAAACTATACCTTGTTCTGAAAGAATCTCCTTGCTCTGAAATTGTAATCAGTCAATAAAGAACAACACTATCAATCTGGCAAAGTGCTTGTGCTAATACACCCCATTCCCACCACATCTGATCACATTAAGAAGTTGCCACTCAGAAGGCAATTCATTTTAACATATTTATACATATGAATGAATATTAACAGCAAATGACACGAACAGCAACTCTGCTGTCTTCTAAGAAGAAAAATACAGGAGGAAGAAATGAAAAAAAAAAAATGGTGAAACACTTAATAATTCACATTCTTCGCAGAAGAAGGAGGAATAACTAACTGGATCAAATTCTTCCTTTGAAACTGATGTAAGGGATGACATGAGCAGTGCCCTGCCATTCTGAGGTGCATGCTTTTGGCAGGACAAGAGTCAGGACTGGGCTGCAAACAAGACTGAAATACTGATTCAGAGTTCCTAGACATAGTGTTTACTTTTATTGACTCCAGTTATAGAGCTACGAATGTGCAGAATTGAATTTTAATGTACAGGAAAAATAACTGCTGCAGCAGATGCTAAGTGAAAAGTCAAAACAGATGAATCTCAGGTTTCCAGCTGAAATAAAACCCTGGCATCACGAACATTAATGAACACCATAACAAAGAAAAATAATGGTGATGCAAAACACAAAAATTGAATGAAATTAGTAGCTAACAATTTAAAACGGTTGCCTGGCCTCAAATAGGCCTTAACTGGTCTACCAGTCACCTATTTTGTTAAGGTAGAAGAATATGAGAAAAAAGTCCTTGTGGACTATCCAATACAAGCAACAGTACACAAAGTCAATATCTGTGAGATTTCCCAAACTTAGCTGTAAGAGCTCCTTCTTGAAAAACTCTTCAAAGGGTCCATTTGTCTGTCTATAACCATTATCAGACTGCTCACAGTTAAATTTCCCTTGCAACCTGGCTGAGAGATCTGTTATAACATACAGCTCTCCTGTGTTACTAAGTAACCATGCTTATGCTGTGTGATTAGTGTCTGTGTTAGTGATTAGTGATTAGCATTAGACACCAGGCTCTACCTGGTGTCGTTTTGCCTTCCTTTGCCTGGCTGCCTCTGATTGGAGCTTTTTGTTCTTTCTGGAGAAGCATGTTTCTTAGCTATTTTCTCTATGACAATGCCCACTTTAACGCTATTAAATCCCTACTATTTCATACTACAAACTCACAGTTTGTACTACTGCATTTGTATATCAAAAACGAGACTTAAATTCTGTGTTTTATACAAGACTTATGGATGGGGACATCTTATCACTGCAGAAGCCTGATATCCTCTGCAGAAGCAGATCCACTGCAGAAGCAGATATCCTCCTTCTGGAGACATGACTTCCATCTTACATTTTCATAGAGACAACAAAACAATGGTGTTCTGTCCTTTGAGATCAGAGCCTTCCTAACTCATGCTGTGGACTTCTCAAACACATTTTGGCAAATACAGAAGGTTTGTTCAATGTAGATCTTTTCAGATTTCATATCTAAACAATCCTAAAAGCTACTCCTGAATCACAGATAAATCATACTTTAATTTGAAAAAAAACTTTAAGAGAATGAGACAACCTGAATGATCTCCACTTCTCCACTCCCTCTTATCTCTTATTAATGTTTTAGATATTTGTCCCATAATGAAGTCATGTATAATCTCTACAGCTAATAGACTGAAACAAGCCCATTATAAAGAGGGCTTCTGCAATCAACTGCTGTTTGACAGACTTAATAGATACAATATGGTGCAGTAAAAGTGAAATTTCCCTTTTATATCTAAATAACACACCTGTTTTATTTTCATAATTTTAGAAAGCATGTGCAAAGAATTAGAGTTGCTGCCATTCCAGGCTTCAATCTCTTCTTTAACTGGAAAGATCTGTATTAGGTTTATGTAGCAGGGGTACAATCAGGAGGGTCTGTGCGAGCAGAGCCCAGCAGTGCCTCCAACAGGGACCAGCTACTGCCAGAGCAGAGTCATGAGCAAAGCTGGCTGTGCTCTAAGAAAGTAGATATAACAGAGAGAAACACTGCTGTGTGATAGCAGCTGGGGGAGAAGGATGAGCAATGGGAGAGAAGCGGCCCTGCCGGCACCAAGGCAGGAGGAGAGCAGAAGGTGCTCCAGGCATGAAGCTCCCTGCAGTCCAAGAAAGGCCCATGGAAGAGCAGTGGGTATGATCTGAAGGATGTAAAGCCCACAGAGAAGCCCCTGCAGGAGCAGGCTTGGGCCAGAGCTACAGCCTGTGGAAGAGCAGCCCACAGCAAAGCTTTAGCTTTAACAGAATAAAGGTAAATTTTACTCTTGCAAAATTCACCAATCCAATGTGCTCAGCTGGTGCCTTGGCAGATATGGCTAATCTGGTTCACTAATCTGTGACCTTCTCCTCAGCCAACTCCCCTAAATTTTAGTGAGCTAAGGTTAGACAACAAAAATGTCTACAAGTATGCTGCACAGCTTGTAGCTTTGTGAGTGCTGGAACTAAAGCCTGTTTCCCTACAAATTACACTTTGGAGTGAAGTGCAATGTACAGAGATTTCCTGCAGCTAGGTCTCTGAATCTCTTGTGCAATAGTGATTCTCTTGTACCGTAACTATTCTTCTATGGATCCTTTTTTCCTTCTATGCACAGGGACTCATGCTGCAACCCTGCCTTTATGTGCGACACCTTCTAGGAATACCTCCATGATCTCTTTTCCTGCACAAGAACTCAAAATTTTCATGAATCTGGTTGAATTTCATTGTCCATAAGACCTCCCTTTGTGCCAGATTTCCTTGTTACTGAAATAAAAAAGTATTAAGAACGAAAAACTAATAAAGAAATGGGCACAAAAGCAGATGGATAGACTGCATAGGCACATATATACACACACAAATTCACAGTTCTCCTCTGGAGAGGAGAGCTTGCTAAAAATGACATACTTATCCTCTGCAGTAAGGTACTGAGGACAAATATAATGATCCTGAGCATCTTATCATTATCTCTGACTTCCCAATACTCAGGCTATAATTTGGTCTGTTCTGCTGCATTGAGTGTTACCTTACTCCCCACACTATTATAAAACTCATACCTCTCAGAAAAGTCCTTTACTTTTGTGCTTCAACACATTTGGTACTTGTTGGTACGACACAACTTAAAGTGACACTGACTGATACCTTACAAATCCATCCTTATTCACAAGCCCTGTGGACTCAATGTGAGTTTTTCCCTCTCCTCGTTGGCTCTGTGTCACCACTTGATTATAAAGGCTGACATGACCTCAGAGAAGAATGGAATCATTAAGAAGGCCAACTGGGTTTCAGCAGGCGAGGGTCTTTGACCTAGTCTTGCAGTCATTTAGAAACCATGTTAAGCTGTCATAGCCTCCTGCAAATCCTGGAAAATAGCCAGAGCTATAGCATCCTCCTGGAGCTTAGTTAGTTTCCAAAAATTTAATGACTATTCAGGGAATTTTTAAGAGCATAAAATTACACAATTGCGTACAGCATGGCATTCTGGAGAACCTCAAGTCAGATTTCAGTTATTTTTAAAGAAAATAAGCCTTTTTTAGTACTACAGAAGCTGTACTTTTCCCAAGTAATTAAACAACTAATTACATTGGACACTAGTAACATAAAATCAGCCACAACATATGAAAAAAAAATAGTTAAAGGAAAACAACCTTTGGCTGAGATCTCACATGCCAGCAGTTTAGCCTAAATCCTGCTCTATAAATCTCAGATAAGTGCTGACTTAGTGACATACTGGCTGCTGTAAAATGAAGTATAAACAACTATTTGCTTTCATTTCATGCAAAATTTATCATCACTACAAAAGCACAAAAGAAAATATGGCACTATCAGCTGGGTCTGATATTATCAAGACAATGGAAATTATCACAATTCGAAAGCTTTTGAGGAGGAAAGAGCCTTTTATTTTTCTCCAATCTTTGTTTATGCAGGATTATCTTCTTCTAGTTTTTCTTTAACAGAAAGACTGGAGAAGACCAGAAAATCAAGGTGTTTTTTTTTTTTTTTTTTTATTTTTCTTTTCTTTTTAGGGGAGTTTCTCTT